>JAHFWI010000044.1:3000000-3503290 GCA_028554975.1 Himalopsyche kuldschensis
AAATAATCAACAATTCAATGTTGGAGAAAAATGCAGGGCTGTGTAAATGCTGTAGTCAGAGTCGGAGTCGTATTTTTTGATTTGATTTTCGTATGTCGACTCCTCAGCTATTGAAAAATATCTCATTAATTCAGTGAAATTAATGCTAAGCTAAATGCTAGTTTGAGTGTGATTGGTTAGCAAAAATAGGAAAGCGAAAAAATAGGCATGTGCTTGCGCATTGCTGAAACTACCTAACTTACGTAACCTTACCAAACCAAACCTAACGTAGCCAATCTTACCTTAATTGAAGTCCAGGTCCAGGCAACATCTTCCAGTTTGACTATGTTTGGCTAAAAAAATAAGGAAGGAAAATAAGCATGTGCTTGTGGATTGCTGAAACTAGCTAACCCAACATTACCTTATTAAACCAAACCTAACTTAACCTATCTTACCTTCATTGAAGTCCAGATCTGGAGGCAACATTTTCCAGTTTGAATATGTTTAGTTAAAAAAATAAGGAAGGCACGATGATAAGCATGTGCTTGCGGATTGCTAAAACTACCTAGCCTAACATTACCTAACTAAACCTAACCTAACCTAACCAATCTTACCTTAATTGAAGTCCAGATCTGGAGGCAACGTCTTCCAGTTTGACTTTGTTTAGTTATAAAAATAAGGAAGGCACAATGATAAGCATGAGCTTGCGGATAGCTGAAACTACCTAGCCTAACATTACCTAACTAAACCTAACCTAACCTAATCAATCTTACCTTAATTGAACTCCAGTTCTGAAGGTTCCAGTTCAGCATCTTCTTGTCTGACTATGTTGGGTTAAAAAAATAAGGAAGTCACAAAGATAAGCCTGCACAATGATTAGCATGTGCTTTCGGATTGCCAAAACTACGGGCTGTCTAGATAATTATGTAATTTACAAAAACTTACTTGCTTAGTTGATGAACTGAAATATGACACGTTAATATTCTATTTAATACAAAAAAGAAGTGTAATCTTTTGAATACCAAATATAACATAAAAAAGAAGATAAATATTATGAAGAAGAGATGTCACTGTAACGATAATTCAGTTTTTATTATATTATACATATCTGCCTTTATCAATCAATTTTACATATTGATGGCTTAAAGAGTAAATTTTCTATCTCCATTTTTGTCAATTATGCAGGAGAGGGTAAAAACTGATTATTTTGGTATTTACAAACCGATCGGGAAAATTTCAAATAGGACTTTTAAACGACTTGGTACAACCACCGGTGAAAAACAACGGATGAATAATGACAATTCAAAATGGTGGAGTTGGATAATTAGCAGAGTAGGTTTTAGAACGACTATGGAGTTATCAAATTTTCCTAAAACGTTTTTACGATGCACTCAAATAAGTTTTGGTTATAAAAAAATTACGGGACATGCACATTGCATGATACAACAAGATGGCAGTATTAAGTAATTTTCAGCCAAAAGCAGAGTTTGTAAAATTACTCTTTAAGCCACTGATATGTTATTTATTAAAAACTTTGCATAATCTTCAGGAGTCCAAAATGTGGCGCATTGGCAGCGGACATGTCCGCCATGGCTTAAAACTAGCTCCAAAACCAATAGTACCAAACACCACTGTTGGCAATATCGTTTATTATTTATTTGAACTACATTCATTAACAATTAATAATGATCGTTATTGACACATGTGTTTTAATTTAAGTAAGATTATTTGAAACATACCAAACAAAATCACACCAGATTCATATATATACCGGAAATATTTCAATAATTAGTCAATACAGTTCCAGGAATACTCCGGCTATATTTCTAAGACTTATATCAATATGAAAGGACACGTCTCTTTCTTGATGGTGATTTTTGGTCTCGTTGGCTACATTCAGGCGCAGACTATGATTAGTAAGTATTATCATCATAATTTATTTATTTTATTTATTTATTTTTTAAAAAAAATATTTGGCATTACAGTTTGCGCCAATGCGCCAAATATTCTGAGTTGTGAAAGTCACACGAGATTAACTCGATGGTAAATAATGTATCAGTTGTGCACAAAATCTACGATAAATAACATAACACCCAGCCCAAGATCTTTTTTTTCAATTGAAAAAATCTAACCTTGCCGGGGATTGAACCCGGGCCCCCCGATTGCTAGGACAAAGCTCTTGCCACTAGACCACAGGGACCGAACATTGACATCCTTCAATAATTATGTGGCCTTCCTTGGATTGGACTTGTGATACAATTTATATTCTAAGAATAAATTGATGTCTAATCCAAAATCAAATACGTCAAATTAAATTTTAGTTTTATGAAAATTTTGATGTTGAACAGCTGAAATAAATATTGTAATGAGATAATTGAGTATTCCGACTGAGGGTGCTTGATGGAATTTGAATCATTAGAATTTTTCATTTGTTCACTTGAAATTCCTTAAGGTGCCGATAGACAAAACCCGGATTGTTAGCGACATAACTTATGGAATTAGTAGTATGTAAATTTATGCGATTGATTTTTTTTTATTGTAACTATCTAGAAATCAATATTTAAAAGGTGTAAGACTATACTACTGTCAAAAGTAAAAAGAAACCGTTCCAAAAAGCCCATTTATCATGACAGAAAAATATAAATTGTTTTCATTGTTTTGCCTACTCATAGTGTGTGTTATTTTGGAATAAAATATATATTCAGGATTAATAATTATCAGAAATCATTAACAATATTTGTGCAGCTTTTATTAAATAGTTAAAAAAAATATTTTTATACTTTCATTGGATTTGGCGGTAACTTTATGGAAATTCGTTTTCATATAAAATATCTTTGATTATTCAACGTATGGTTCTACTCATTCAGAGGCATTTTCAGTCTTCAGTTTTATATTAATAATATTTTTTGCAGAGAGTGGATTGACATGCGTTGAAAAAAGACTTGCCACTGACTTCCACAATGATTTAAGGAGGAGAGTTGCCAATGGAACCCTTGCTCAACAACCCAAAGCATCAAACTTGCAAAAATTGGTAACTTGTTTTTACAAATATATTCTCTTAATAAGTGTCATATTACATCGTAAATCAGCTCTGAGCTCATTAGATATCATTTAATAAGATGATCAAGGCTTTAAAATATACAGCTGGGTGTGTTATCTCATCCATTGTAATTTCTGTTTCATATTCCTATGTTATTATCTGGTCATTAGTATTTGCAATACTGCATTCAAAAATCCCGATAATTATAACAAACCCACTTAATTCTTTGAAACTTGCTTACATCAAATTTTCGCTAATTTACAATTTAATTTAGTAACCTACTTCTTTTTTTGTATATAAACGATACAAAATGTTTACTGCGCGTCACTCCAACTTCACGTCACTTGAAATGCCTGAAGATGCCGAAAGGTTAAATCTTGGTCGTTAGCGACAAAACTCATGGAAAAGTACAAAATTAAAGCAATTCAAATGTAAGCATTGATTTCTTGTGTCATCAGCCTTCTTCAAAATGTCCATCGTGGTCGGTATCTATATACATATGTGCACTTTGGAGCAACATCAATTTATTCCTAAATTATTCCGTAGTGAATATGCTAAGTGGAAAAGAAGAAATTTTAAAAATTCAACTTATAACATAGTATTATACTGAAAAGTTGGCTTTGGTTGAACAAGTGTATTAAATATAATCATTTTCATTATTCTCACAGGTTTGGGATGACGCTCTTGCATTAATAGCTCAAAATTGGGCCAACAAAATGGTGTACGTGCATAATCCAACCCGACCTGATAGTAAGTAATATTTAATATTGTTTCACTATCAGAACCATTTTTATTTCAGTAAATAAGTGTTTCATCAAAGAGATAAAGATACTTTCAATCCTTTTTAGTTATTCATAATAATATATGAGTGTCAACGAAATAACAAAATGTCCTTTCCGCAGCTCGATTTGCAGTCGGAGAAAACATTTACAAATCTTCCAGTAGTGTTGATCAATCAACTTTTGATATGAAAAGACCCATTCAGAAATGGTATGATGAAAATACAATCTACACGTACAAACCAATAGACAGACTGAGTACTGGTACTGGACATTATACTCAGGTATTTAAAATTTGCATTATATTTCATAAATAATATACTTATACTGTACCTATGGGAAAGTAATTTTTTTAGATAACGCGTTTTAGATAAGATAACGTTATCTTATCGTAGCGTATGGGCAGTGAATTTTGAATCATGGCAATTTGTAGCGACGATATAAATCCAATATATCTTCTTTTTTATTTTATTGCGACGAAACTAGTTGATAAAAATCAAATTTTTTTACCGCAAAAGGTGTAAAAAACAATGATTTAAAAATACCAAAAGTTTACAAATTGTATCTTTTATATTATGATCGATATTTAAGATAAAGTGGCAGTGATGGTAAACTGTCTCACCCACCGGGAAGGCAATGTTAAAATGTATGTTTTATTATATTTTAATAACCGTAAATAATTGGACAGTAATATGATGTGCTGGTATCGATATATTCATCCATTATTGCAATCTCTACAATCCACTGAGTGCCTGCAATCTTCTAAATTAAGGGACTCGTTTCTTAAATTGTTGGCACCTAGATTTTGACAGTCATCCTATTATTACAATGCCATCGCAGGCATGGACGTCTTGAAGTGTATTTTACATTTGTGAGATGCTGTGCTCATTGAAGTCCTCGTATTTTTCTAGATTGTTTGGGCTAAAACAAAATATGTTGGATGCGGTGCTTCCTACTTCAAAGATACTAATGGAATGTACAGCAAATTTTATGTCTGCGACTATGGCCAAGCGTAAGTTTTTTTTTGATAATCATCAAGACTAGGTGCATAAAGTCACTGACTGATAATTTGATAGATAATCGAACATGGCCGCTGCGGCATACTATAACATACTTTTATATATTATTTTAGATATGTTAGGTGGGTGGTAGGTTAATTAAGGTAAATGTACTAGTAGTTGACCATGTACCAGTAGTTGACCTTTTGAGAATAAAATGGCCCAAAATAAGAAATGCAGATGCGGGATTGCTCTAAATTGCAAAGTTCAGACAAGTTTGTGGTCGAAATGAGCCACTAACACCTCACCAAATAGCCAATGGAGTGCCAGGGTGGCCATTTGAAAACACCTAGTGAGGAAAGTGTATTATTTAAAATTTATTAAGTGATCAATCTAGAAACGGTGTGTACTTTGTTCTTGAACCACCCATTGCTACTTGATTCAACCAAGAGTGGTGTGACAGAAAGCCCTGAGGCAACTCTGACAGAAAGTTCACTATAAAGCCCCCTGATTAGACATGGCTAACTACTGGATTTTTCAATATGTGAGATGGTCAACTACTGAAACAGGAATGTGGCTTTATATAATTTTACACAATTTTCGTAATTTTTGTTACATAATTTAATTAATTAAGACATGTGATCCAATATGAGTATACTTGCTTTACCATCATTCGGTACAATGCTAAACCTTAATCGTTATTTTTGTTGAAATTTTCTTTTAAACGTTCAGCTACTGGTACATTTACCTTGGTGTCTAATAATGCAGTTGATAAATCTAAAAAAAAAATATGGCTACTATTAAAACTTAGTAGATATGTTGCAATAAAATTTTGGTGGTAACTTTTTAAAGCCATGTTGACAGCTCTAAATTTATTTCCAATTACAATGTAGAACTTTGTGATGTTATAATACATACAAACAGTAAAAGTTTTTAAAAAAAACCTCTGAATCATAAAAATCACAATGAATTCTTTTATTTTCTCTTTTCAGTCATTTTCTTCTATTATATATTTTACTAATAATTGATTAAAATCTTGTTCCAGTGGTAATTACATAGGAGAATACCCTTATACAACAGGAGTTGGATGTGAAAACCTTTGCTGCTCAGATCAGTGTGCGAAGCTTTATGGAAATAATTGTTAACCCTTTTCCTGCTGATTCTCATAACGGATTATAAATAAAAACAAGATTTCAAATTGTTGGCATTGTCAGTGTTAAGAAATAATAAAAATAATATATTGAGGATCATCATTTTGATTAATCCAGTGTCCGACAATAGCATACATTTATTATTAAAGTATTTGTTATCAAGTATTATCCATTTATGTCTATAATTTATTTTATATTTAATGTTTGACAAATATATTTATACAAAAAAAATGTTTTATTTAATTATTTATTTATATAATTAACCAATGATAATGAATGAATGTATGAAACAATGTATTTGTTTTGATAATAATATGCGTGTCAAGATATCACAAACATTTGACACCAGGACTTCTTGATGAAACCTCAATAGCAAATTTGAATCGTTAAAATTTTGTATATATCCATACTTTATGTCACAGGATGAACATGAGCTGTCTTGAACTCAGTTCAGGTTGTTGGAGGTTAAACCAGGGCTGTGGAGTTGTTAAAAAAAACATGACTCCGACTCCAACGTTTACCAAAAACACGACTCCGACAAAAAATGTATAATTTGGTCAGGTATTTTTCCTACCTTTTAGGAATTTATGTGTATTAAATTAAAGAAAAACCAATCCATCCGGCCAAAAGCCAAATTTTTACATATTCTACATGTTACATGCAAAGTACTTAAACTTTCAAAAGTTGTTCACAACTCTGATTCGGACTCCACAGCCAAATATTCAAGCAATTCAAATTTGATTTTTAAATTTCATCAAACAGTCCTGGTGTCAAATGCTCAATGGTAATAATATCTTGACACACATATTATTATCACAACACATCTCAGAATCTCACCTATTATATTTTATCTTTGATTACAAAATGGAGTAAGTCTTTTTTTTATAAAATAAAAAACATATTTGGCATAACAGCTGATGCCAATGCGCCAAATATTTTTAGTTATGAATGTCATGAGAAACCGATTAGAAATTTTATGAATCAGTCGAGAACAATTCAACAAAAAATTACATACTTCCATGTCTAAGGTCTCTTTTTCAATTGAAAAAATTGACCTTGCCAGGACTTGAACCTAGACCCACCTGATTAATAGGACAAAGCATTTTTCACTCCACCACAGAGACCGACAAATGTCTTGTAAGCTAAATTAAGTGATGTATTCACTATGCAGTTAAATGCATCAATAATGCAAATGCGCATTCTTACTCGACAGGTCACTTATGTCTGATAAAACAATGCCATCTGCTTTCCAAAAAAGTAAGCTAAATCAATAGTTTTAAAATTTAAGGAAAGGTGTCACTGCAATATTTTTAAATAAAGGTTAATTTAAAAACTGGAATAATGGCATCTGTTACCAAAAAGTTAAACTTCATTAATAGTTTTATGATTAAAACATAGCCGTCACTCCAAAATTTTAAAATAGTGGTTTAACAATCCGAATAATTAAAGGTTAATAACTGAAACAATGATATGTGGTAACAAAAACTTATTCTCAATAGGTGAAACTGGCCCTGATATTTATTTATTGTAAAAAATAAACAGAATACATGGCATTACAGCTGACGCCAATGCGCCATGCATTTGACAATTAATAAAAATAACACAAAAAGTATTACACAAAATTGATGATAGAATATAGAATTAACAAATGTATGGATCAGAACAGAAACATATTAATTACATAAAAAGTAAATATATAAAAACAAAGAACCAAGCTCACTACTGAAGATGTCCACATCAACAGGCAGTGCATTCATCAGCCGAACAGGCCTTGTTACTGGCGACTCAAATGACCTAAGTGACATACAAATTCTGACAAAGAACATTGATTGGCCTTGGCTACGACCACGTAGGTAGAAACTGGGAGCATGTAAGCTTAAAGTTTCAAGGATGTCAGGGTTACCAACTCGGCCCCGAAGAAGAAGAGTAAATTGTTTCAACATTGAAATCGATCTACGAGCTTCAAGAGAGTGAAACGAAAGCATTCCCAAAAGAAACTTGGTTGGATAATATTCCATTAAAGAATTATCAAAAGGAAATAGATTGAATTTTTTGAAATAATAATAACGCAGAAATTTTTTATGAACTCGCTCCAGTTGCGAAATATATTTATTTTCATATGGACCCCAAATAATAGATCCATATTCAAGCTTGCTTAAAACTAAGGAAATATACAGAGTACGAAACACAGTAGGATTTTTAAATGGCTTACTTTGCCGAACTATGAATCCAAGAAGTTTACTAGCATGCAGGGTAATTGAAGAAATATGGGAGTGAAACGAGAAAGAAGACTCAAATGTTATACCAAGATCAACAACTTCAAACAAACGCTGCAAATTTATATTCGATATCTCATATTTATATTTGATCGGCAATTTTGAACGAGAGAAGGAAATACAGAAACATTTCGAAATGTTAAAGTCAAGTTTGTTTATTGTGGATCAATTCAGAATCGAGTTTAAATTATGCTGTAGAATAGCACAATCCGACTCATTCCTGATGGTTGAAAACAGTTTTAAATCATCAGCAAAGAGCAGATATTGTATTCCACTCATACTTAGCACAATGTCATTGATAAAAATGAGAAATAAAATAGGACCAAGGTTCGATCCCTGGGGAACTCTCGAATATGTAGGAAAAATTTTAAAGACACGCACCCAGCATATTCAACATATTGGCGTCTATTTGACAAATAAGAGAGAAAAAAAATGATAAGCTTGTTCGAGCATCCTACTGCTTTTAATTTATTTATGAGAATAACGTGATCAACCCGATCAAACGCTTTGGAAATATCCGTATAAATGGCATCAACCTGACAATGAGAATCAAAAGATTGCGAAATATACTGACTATACACAATGAGATTGGTAACAGTAGAGCGCTTTGATCTAAAACCATGTTGGGCATCAGTAAGCTGACAATCAACATGCATATAGATATACATATCTATGCAACAGTGATTCAAAAAGCTTAGCTGGTGCTGATAAAATTGCTACAGGGCCGAAAATTTGATACCTCTGACAGAGAGCCTTTTTTATGAACTGGCCTTATACGGGCTAAACTCCAACATTCAGGAAAAGTGAAAGTACTTAAGCTTAAATTAAACAAATACAGTAGTGGGGTACATAAAATTTCACTGCAGCCTTTAAGTAACCACGGTGGAATACCATCAGGACCCACTGAAGATTTTTGGGTAAAGACGTGAAAAAGCATACTTCATATCAGACTCATCAAAATAGTTGATATCCAGAGTGGGCCAGGAAGAATGTACATATTCGGATTTAGAGTGGGTGAAATTAGTTGTGGAATAAGTTGAGTATTAACAGTGTCCACCTTAAAAGTTAGTAAAAATTACCCCATACATTGCAATAGTTGGACCAACTTAACTGCATAGTAAACTTTTGCAAATTGCTTCGATTGTAATTTGAATGTGTGTGCTAATGTCACAGTCAAAATGAGCAGAATTTTAAGCGACCGACTAGCATGTATCAAAATAAGGAAGAATTTTTTTTAAGTATTTTCTATTGTTCTGTAATTAGAAACATTCTGTTTTCTCAAGCTGTGTCAATATTTATTTAGCACAGTACTTTATAATTAGGCTATAACTAACTAGTAAAATATTTACGATACGATTGAAACTCTTTAATCGTGTAAATGAAAAAATGGTATTGACAACCATTTCAAGTTTTTATTTTTAAAATGTTGGATTTACACACAAATAGCACAGAACCGGTGATATACATAACAAAATATAATAATGGTGCATTATGAAATAAATCGAAACAATCACATTCAATGACATTGGAGCATATGGACTTATATTCCACTGTTGTGAAATGATGTGTTTTTTTAAGTTTTAATATTTAGAATATATAAAGGGTATTTCAATAGGGACGCTCAAAATATGTTACTTTGTCCTGCTGAGTAGATTATTCATTGCTTAGTGGCCAAATTTGAGTCAACCAGTTTGGTAAATAATCGGCCAACACCTACCTGTACGTCATCAAAATACAATATCTGGTGAAAACATTGCTGCTGTGTGTGAAAGTGTACAGGAAAACCCAAGACAGCTTATTTCTCGTCGTTCACAAGAACTTGGCTTTTCTGCGACTTCAACTTGGTGAATTTTGAATCGGGCCTTATGTCTGCACGCGTAAAAAATCCATCTTACCAAGGAACTTCAGGTAAACGACCGCAGACAACGCCTGATGGGGTTCTGTAGCAGTTGGAAGTTTACCCAAATTTGTCAAAAAGTCAACTTTAGCGACATGGCCCATTTTATAATGAATGGATATTGGCAGACATTTGATGCTATATTCCATATTTAATGCCGTAAAATATACTTACAAATGAAATTAAAATTTAGTCGAAATCTCACAAACAACTTGTTTTATTTACATTTCAAAACTAAGCGTCCTTATAAAAAGACCCTTACAAAGCGGTTAATGCGAAAATTAACTACATAGTTTACTTGTAAAAAAACAGTAATTAGTTGCATTAAATGCCTCTTTGCTAAAGTTCCTGCGTTTTTGCTTTTAAGATATTCTATCCAAGTATTTTAATTTTTTTTTTAACTATGTCCGCTCCCAACTTGGAGCATATGGACTTCTCACGGAGTTTATCTCAACATATGTTTTCTACAAGAACTGCTTGTTACTCAGTAGCTCAACCTCTCTTTTTCGAAGAGAGTTGGGATGGAAAGGAAACGAGGACTAGGACAGGGCTAGTGATTAGCTAATCACTGTCACTATGCGTCGCTCTTTGGGATCGGAAAGGTGGGAAGGGATTTTCAACAACGCAAACACCCATGCCTATGACCAGATTTATCGACTGAAAAAATCCACCCGTACCGGGAATCGTGTTCATGTATTTGAAAGCAGATAACATAATTTTAATTAATGTAAGGTTTACGATTTTTTTTTGGAATGTTTCGTCTTTAATTTTTAAATTTATTCTAATAGATGATCCTAAAGAATACTTCGCAATAAGTATGAGAGTTAATTTACATGAGCAAAAATGCAACCACAAGCTACACAAATAAAAATATTATACAGATAGAGACAGTTACATAAGTTTATTATTTGTATAAAATAAAAAGAATAATTTGATTATAGGCTAATATTAAAAAACAAATTCTTCTTTCAGAAGACCACACATCCACATGTGAATGCCTTAAAGATTTAGGCTTCTTGATAATTATTTAAAAGTTTTCGAGAATTATTGTTTTTTTTATATTTCACCTTACTGTGCGTTTTAAAATTCCGAAAATAAATTCACTACTCAGTAATATTCTTCAGATTTAGTCATTTTTATTCCACATTTTATAATAATCCAACAAGAACTCAAAGAGTAAAGTCAAAACATAAAATTATAAGCCAGTATGTATAAATTTTTTGAGCTTAGCTTGAGGGGATTGGGATTCTGTCCCGTGACCGTATATCCATAATTTACCAATAATTGTTTTAGCATTAAATTTCAGAAATAAATACTCTTCAGATAAATTTCCGAATTCACTCTTGTTGTTTCCTTTACATGAAAATAAACATATTATTAAGTATATGAGGATATTAAAAAATCTATACTTCATAAATAAAAAATCTTCTTTATATTGTCAACAATAATTTTAAGCTGGCTCGAAATTCAACAGTTTCAAAGGCCTGTTATTTAAAATTATAATGTTTTACTTTAAGTTACACCATATTTTAAAACACAAATAGTCATTGACACGTGTGCTCTAAATAAGATTTTTCCTGTATCAATACAGATTTCAATTTTTGTTTGTTTTTCATGTAATATATAAACTAATTTATTTTAAATTTATGGTCAGTTCTATTTTCAACCCAAATCTATATATACCTGTATAGACTATTTTTTGCAAAATAAGGGATTCAGAATGAGGAGAAACATTTTTGTTTTGGTAACCATTGGCGTGATTGGCTTCATTCAGGCACAGACCTTGATGAGTAAGTAGTTATTTTGCTTTATTTTTTACCCTCAATTATAGTTGTATAAAAGCGGTAAAATAAAAATCCCTGACATTCACTCCCCCAATTACACTACTCCAAATTACATGGCAATAATTATTTATTTATTTATTTAAGAAAAAAGCAAATCATGGCATTACAGCTGATGCCAATGCGCCATGTATTTGACAAATATAAATACGTGTATTTATATATATACATACATGTAAACACATAATATTAATCACTAATTAATTAAAAACAAGATGAAAACATTGTAGTCATAAAAACAGAGAGAAAAAAAAAATATAAAATCATATTAGAAATTTTCAAATATGTCAACCGAGTGAGTTCTGACAAAATCAACTTTTATTCATAAAATATAGTATTCGTCTGAACTCACTCACGTCAATATGAAATATGTCGACATCCGAAGCAATGCCGCTTAAAATTGTTAAAGCTCTTCCCAGAGGCATTCCTATTGGCAGACTGGTTCTACCCCTTGGAAGAACAAACAACTCATGCTCACGATTCCTCAAAAAATTATCAGGAACATTCAATTTAACATTTTCAAGAATGGTGGAATTCTCATTTTGGCCTCGGATAAGCCGAAAGAAATATAATGCCAAGTACATTTCTCTTCGAGCATTCAAACTATTGAAAGTGAGCATCCCTAAGAAAAAGTCTGTTGGATAAAGCCATGGGTAGTACCCATATGTCCTCAAATAGAGAATTCTCAAAAAATTCTTCTGAACCCTCTCCACCATAAGAACACATTTCGCACCCCTCGGTGCCCAAACAATCGAACCACTCTCAAGTCGGCTTCGAACCAAAGAATTATACATTAGTATCAAAATTTTTACTCCTGGAAAGACCCTGGTAGTGCGGAGGATAAAGCCCAACATTTGCAAAGCTTTGTTGCAAGTAATCTTAATAATCATTCTCAAACCTTCCAAAATTCTGAATGTCTGGAACAAATAGTTGATTGAATCAACATTTACTATTTAATAGTAAAGTATTTTAGATCTACAAATATAATTTAATATAATATATCGTCCTTACCATGCCAAAAGGATGTGGGTAACATTTAGTTTCCCGATTATGAGAAAAACATGGTTTTATCGCTTCTTGTAACTGGACTCAAATATTGTATAAAATTATATTTGTAGATCTTGATTAGATACCATTTAATAATTTATTATGTATAATATGCATATATTATGTACATTATAAAATCACAAATTACATTATATAAAGCAGTGTGAGAAAAAAAATCTTTCCTGTATACAAATTAAAATTCCTTTAAAAAAAGCCTCGAATAGTTTGTAGAAGTATTTTTTATAAAATTTATTTGTTTTAGAAAAGGAAGGGTTGACATGTGCTGAAAAAAAGATTGCTACAGATTATCACAATGAATTAAGACAAAGTCTTGCCAATGGAACAGTTCCAGGACAACCCAAGGCATCCAACATGCAAAAACTGGTAAATATTTAATATCATACCATTCATATTAATCTCGGTTATAAAAAATATAACTATAATACAACAACAAGAATGATAAATTCACATTCTTTGGTGTCCTTGTGTGTTATTATATTGGAAACATGTTAAATAATTGATGAAGTATCTTTTTGGAGGGGCGGAGGTTTTCACAACTGTGTGCAAGGCACACAACCATAAACAATGATTAAAATTTTGAATTTGAATTTGCCTGGCTAATTTTAGCGAAATTAACTATCTTATTGATATGAAAATTTTCCATTGCTTTGTCGATCCCAAAAAAAATGTAAATAGCTTGGATGCTTTGAAAAATTGCTCGTTTTACATCATTTATTTATTTATTGGCAAAAAACTATACAAAATACATGGCATTACAGCAAGCGCCAATGCGCCATTTATTTGACAAATTAATAAAAATTACATAAAATATTACACATAAAAAGGAAACAGAACAGAAACATATTATTTACATAAGAAGACAATTTTTTTTAATAAAACATCAAGTTCACTGCCGAAGATGTCAAAATCAACAGGCAGCGCATTTATCAGCCGAATAGCCCTTGCAACTGGAGATTCAAAAGACCTACGTGACAGAAAAGTTTTGACAAAGAAAATTGATTTGTCTTTTGTTACGACCACGTAGGTAAAAGCTGGGAGCATGCAAACTTAAATTTTCAAGGATGTCAGGGTTATCAACTTGGCCCCGAAGAAGAAGAGAAAAATTTTTTAATATTGAAATTAATCTTCGAGCTTCAAGAGAGTGAAATGACAGCATTCCTAAAAGAAACTTGATTGGATAATAATAATCATCAGCAATGACTTGAAGGATGACACATGGAATGAAAAATGCTCTGGGATTGATATCAATCAATCTTCACTCCTTACTTTTGTTGAATTCTTGCATTTTCTTTTAGGTTTGGGATGATGCACTAGCTGTTATGGCGCAAAACTGGGCTAACAACATGGTTTATATGCACAATCCTAATCGTGAAGATTGTAAGTAATACATATAGCAATATACTTTTCTACTTGTATAATGATATTTCTTAGGGCTTAGGACTTCTGCCTATCACAATCCACTCGAGACATAAATGCATTTACCGGTGTGATTAAAGTTTTAAAACCTCACAGAGCTGATCTATAAGTGCAATCATTTAGAAAATAAAACAATATTTTTGCACGACTTCTAACACCATTTTTTAATGGCTAACACCGGTTCGGTCATCGCACACCTTACCCACATGTTACTCCACAAATTTTTGCGTTTGTTAATTGACCAACAAATAACATGCATAATAATTACCAAAGTATTTGAAGGACCCGTAAACAAGGAACTTCTACAAAGGTATCGCCGAATCCATCGAAAGCATCAATAATATTTTTGAATTTAAATTTGATAACCGAATTATTCTACTGATTGTGTTATCTAATGGGTATAACACGAGTTTCTTCAGTTTTAAAAGAGTTTGAATTTTAACGAAGAATATATTTTTCACAGCACGATTTAAAGTGGGAGAGAACATTTATAAGTCATATGGCAATTCAAACATTGACTCAATTTTTGATATAAAGAGAGCCATCAACAAATGGTTTCTTGAAAACCTAAAATATACATTCGGGCCAACTGCCAGCAAATCCGGTACAGGGCACTACACCCAGGTAAGAATAGTCTTTGATTACCTTTTAGATCAATATTATCTCCTACCTATAAGCATCTAAAAATTTCTTTGCAGGAAAATCTATTATGACTCTCGGTATCATTTAACTGGCGCCATGCAGAGGTCTGCACGGGCTTGGGTTTGGCCCGCGGGCTGGGTCAGGCCGGGTAACGAGGTTTTGGATTTGGGTCCGGGCCGGGCTCGGGCCCAGGCACACAAAAAATATAACAAAAATCGGGCAGAATGAGCTCACCATTATCGTAAATCTTAATTTAATACAATAATAAACTTCACGTACTCGGATTACAGTCATCTTTTCGACGCCTTGTTCGTAATTTAAAAAAACGTTATATTCTCGTATGAACACGTCCATTCGATAGAACACACATTGTTCTTAATTTAATGACTGCGTGACAGCAGTTGTTAAATACTATATTATTTTTTAATGATGTCTGCTGTTGAGGAGTTTGTACAATACGCATGATAAATATCATAATATGATCCCGAATTCAGTATTTCTTAAATGGTTATCTCGATCGGTCGCAATTTGATTTGTTGAGTTGATTTTTCTTAAAATTTATCGGCAAGAAATGGGCTTTTTTACACAACAATTAAAATAGTAGAAACTGGTAACCAGGGAGACTTTGCTGGTAACCAATTTATGTTGTTAAATCTCTAAGTTATTAAGTAATTTAGAAGAAATGTATTTTGCAAAACTGCACACGCACGATCATTGGTGAGTCATTTTTTTATTATTTTTAATTTTTATTAGAATTGTCGAAAAAATATCGGGTTTTTTTCGGGAAAGTTTGAAAAATGTCGGGCTTGGGTCGGGTTCGGGCAAGATTTTTGGAAATGAGCCTCGGGCTACGGCCGGGCCGTGTCAGAGGCTTTCGGGCTCGGGCCGTATGAAATTTCAAAATTATGGCCCGTGCAGATCACTAGTGTCGTGGTATCCCTGTACCTATTTCGGACACTCATAATGTTTTTTTTTTGCACACAACAATAAAGCACTGGTAGCCCACTTATTTGTGTGACTCTTGGTCAATATGTAGAATCATGGACATTGTCCTTCACTGGCACTGTCCATACCTTCTACTCTGGTCGAGTAGTTTGCGTATACTTTTCTTAGCTTCATCAAAAATAACAGGATGAGTGATTGAGTATCAACAGCAACACTACAACCTTAAAATCCTTAAATAATAATATGTTATTTCCACAGGTTGCTTGGGCCGATACTCAATATGTGGGATGCGGAGCTTCTTACTTGCAAAATGTCACTGGAGAATTTATCAAATACTATGTCTGCGACTATGGAAAATCGTAAGATTGCTTTTATAACTCATCTCACATATAAAACAAAAAATAACAACATTTACATACATGGTATTTGCTACCATTAAAAGTGGATCATTCTAAAATAACAGTGTCATAAACATATCGGTCCCTGTGGTCTAGTGACAAGAGCTTTGCCCACCTCATGCCCGGGCTAAATTCCCGACAAGGTAAAAAAAAATCAATTGAAAAAAAGATCTTGGACTGGGTGTATGTAATTTTTCGTTGAGTCGTTCTCGACTGATTCACTATTTATCTTTGGGCATAGTGAAAGTCATACAATATTAAATAATTTAAATAAATAAGTGATGGCAACTATATAATTATTTGGTCAGTTTCTAATTCGATAAATGGTCAGTAAATGATAAATAAATGGTCAGTTAAAAATTATAAATGGTGCATTTTTGCGCCTCTAAGTTAAAACAACTCGATGTCATACTTAATGTTTCAAAGTATTCCTTGGGATCTTTTATTATAATAATTCTAATAACTATTTAAGACGTAGCATTCAAAAAAAGTCCACTTATTAAAATAATATTTTCTGCTTTAAAATTCCTGAAGTTAAGAAATCATTTCAATGTGCTTATTTTTCATAGAACTTTTCATAAATTTGCCTCTTACGACCATATTTGATAAAATTCACAAGCTGTCAAATTAAACCTTTTTTTAAATGACTGATCATTTAATTTAAATACTAACCGTTTTTAATAAATTACTAACCATTTCAAATAAATACCTTACTGACCGTTCCATTTAATAACTGATCACATTCATACTGATACTATGACAACTGACCGCTTATAATATTAACTGACCATTCATATATTTCACTGACCAAAACTTGAATAAGATACTGACTCATTAAATACACGCCATAAGTAATATAGGGTCTTTTTATAATGACGCTTAGTTTTGAAATGTAAATAAAACAAGTTGTTTGTGAGATTTCGACTAAATTTTAATTTCATTTGTAAGTATATTTTACGGCATTAAATATGGAATATAGCATCAAATGTCTGCCAATATCCATTCATTATAAAATGGGCCATGTCGCTAAAGTTGACTTTTTTGACAAATTTGGGTAAACTACCAACTGCTCCAGAACCCAATCAGGCGTTGTCTGTGGTCGTTTACCTGAAGATCCTTGGTTAGTTGGATTTTATACGGGTGCAGACATAAGGCCCGATTCAAAATTCGCCAAGTTGAAGTCGCAGAAAAGCCAAGTTCTTGTGAACAACGAGAAATAAGCTGCCTTGGGTTTTCCTGTACACTTTCACACACAGCAGCAATGTTTTCACCAGATATTGTATTTTGATGACGTACAGGTAGGTGTTGGCCGATTATTTACCAAACTGGTTGACTCAAATTTGGCCACTAAACAATGAATAATCTACTCAGCAGGACAAAGTAACATAGATTTTGAGCGTCCCTATTGAAATACCCTTTATATGTTTATGGACTAAAAATGTGTCTTTGCATATGAAATGTAAAGGATGAGTCTTTGAAATGAGACATTAAAAAATACCCACTTACCTCATCGATAAACTATTTTCATATTGTAATCTAAAACCTCTTTTGCAACTTTTCCAGTGGTAATTGGCTTGGAGAAAACCCTTATGTCAAAGGGGCTGGTTGTGAAAACCTGTGCTGCAATAATCAGTGTGGAAAACCTTACGGAAATATCTGCTTGTGAACATGAAATGAGATACCTTTATTCAGAATACAAGACGTCCCCTTCAAAGTAATATGAGTAGTGGTTTAGTATATTTGCTTATTGTACTCATTGCCATCTGCACCATAATAAAATAAAGCTTTTTTGCCCATCACTGTCAACTTAATATTAAATATAAAAATGGAAATAGTATGAAATTTTGTATTTTATTTGTTTGAATATTATGCTTTTCTACCAAGAATTGAAAGTTTACACCTTAACAGACTTACGATACTAAACATGGCTTTATCCAACCGAATGTCTCTTAGGCATGCTCACGTGCACTTATTTGGATGCTCGAAGAAAAATGTACCTGGCCATATATTTCTTTCGGCTTATACGAGGCCAAAATGAGAATACAACCATTCTTGTGAAATCGTCAACATGATTTTTTTGTTCTTGCGTGGAATAGAACCAACCTGCCAATGGGCGTGCCACTAAGAAAAACTTTAACCATTTTAAGCGGCATTGTTTTGATATTCCACGTTAACGTGAGTGAGTTCACACAAGTATTTTTTTTATATATAACTAGCCGGTACCCGGCAAGCGTTGCAATGCCACTCAAATAAAGAAAGTGTTTGTGTTTATTGAAATGCTTTCGGATGCACAGTATTTTAGATAAATAATTTCGATTTAATTTCACTAGCATTGATCGGTATCGATGACAAAGCCAGAAAATCAAAGATCATCAAAATCGGACGAACTGTAAAATTATTCATATCATCAATAAAGCCGTTCCATACAAAAAGTATGAGACATGATTTTCCTTCATAATTTTTTTTTCGTGATACTTTGGGATGGTTTAATATTTATTCTGCTTTTCGGGACGGTGACAAAGCCAGAAAATCAAAGATTATCAAAATTGGTCGAGCTGTAAATATCATCAAAAAAGCCGTTATAAAATCGCTCATTTGTTGCATTGGCCTGCACAGCCATTGAATTTACCGCGCAGCTCATCCCTCGGCATGGAGACAGTTTATCGATATTGAAGTGGTATACCATGTATATATGAAGTACTTATTTGCTTTGAAAAAATCTATACATATTTGACTTTTCTATGCCGATGATCTAACATCCCTAGCAAATTGGTGGAAAAAATACTTTTAATAAAAAGGCATCAGCTGAAGAGACTCCATTTCGAGTATCGAATACTCGATACTCGAGTATACTCGTCCATTTTTCAAGTACTCGATACTCGAGTAATTTGAAAAATACTCGAGTAATACTCGTAATTTACAAATGAAGATTTATTTCCAAATTTTATTTTGTTTTAAGCAGCAGACAGAAAAACTAGATAACACTATTTAATTGATTGTTAACTTTTAAACTGACGTCCACGACAGCAGAATTTTTTCTACTGCTGAAATAAAAAAACAAACATCGAACCAAATTAAAATTGGAGAAGTTTAATTATGTATCTATTAATTTTGAAATATAGGTTTCATAAATTGAAAAAAATCTATAAATGAAATAAAATAAGCTTATTTATTTGTTAATCATCTATTGAATTATATAAATTTGAATAAATGACATATATTTTGGTACATCTGTAACTACTCGAATATACTCGAGTACTCGTGTATGCTAAAAATTTAAAACTCGATACTCGAGTAGTTGAGATGTCGAGTAATTGGAATCCCTAATCAGCTGTCCATTTTAATAGAATCATAACAACAAAGCTTATTATTAATTTGTTGAGTTTGTTCAACATAATATGTACTTTATTAAATAATTTTTGAAAAGAACAACTAGATTTCCACGTAAAATAACTTAAATCTTCTATATATTTTCCAGTTTGTGCCTAGTTCTCGACTAATTTAATAGCACCAAAAATTTACCATTGAATTGTCGCGTCTTGGAACCAGTTTACCATTTTACGTTAAAAAAATCACCGTTTCCACGTGAAACCAATGAATTGAATTGATTGTTAAGCGCATAATAAAAGAGCATTCAATGCTTGAATTAAGAGTAATTAATATTTAATTTATTCATAATTATAATGTTTAGATTTTACAAAAAACCTCTTCATTTTAAGAAAATACAACCTGAAAGAAAACTTTCATACAGCCCAGAGACTACCTCTGTTGGATTCTTGTGTCCTCACTTTCCTTGCACCATGACTTTTATCACATATCTTGAATCATAATACAGCATGTCATTTCACGATAATTTTATTTAACATTGTCTTTTTTTATAATCATAATACATTATCTACGGTACACAATTATCAAAGCATGTTAAAACATAACAACTTTTTCTTTATATATAATATAAATCTGATTCAATTGAAACAATTTAAAACAATATATTTTAAGTGATGCTATAATGTTTTGATGTACAAAAATATTTTTTCAAACTACGTGCCATATTATGTGAACCATCTATCGATTCTTTGCTCATATTCTTAATCTTATATATAAAACCGAAACGGCGTATGTATGTCTGTGGGTCTGTAATTCCATTTTGCATTGTTGGTCATTAAGTTGCCATAAAAACGTATATGAAAGAAAATATGTTTGAATTTTTATCGGCGAAGACATTTAGTCAAAATGTAATAAATTAGTCTTCTACTGAACCTTTCCCGGCTTTTATTATTAATAATAATGTTTATTATTTACGTGAAGGTATTATTTGACATTTCTTTGACAGCAAATTAGATTTTTTCTTTGAATTTGGACATTTTAATGGGCGAGAATGGGGCTGTCATCAAATTAAATAAAGTTTGTGATTTTATTTTAACTCTATTTTGGATGTTAGATTTTGTGATATAGTTATGTCGAATGATATAACATTAAATAATTATTGGTCGCTTAGTCCGAGCAAAGCCGGGTAGCAATACTAGTAGTTTATATATCTAATTAAACCTCAACAAACAACTACCAGTGGATGAAAGATTACGTAACAATTTATTTTTAATAACCTTTTCTTTTTACAGTAAGTACATAATTCATTTATATGTTAAATTATTATAAACAATCCACAACTCATTCGATTATTTATTTTTATTTTGTCTTCTTTTCTAGTAGTTAGAACCCATATCCTATATTTACCTCGTATATTTGACGAATTTTTAAGGAGTCGTTTTCTCAGTTCAAGTGTCAACATGACTCCGTATGATAGATTTGACAAAACCATGTTAATGGTGACCACATCCCTTTACAACTTTCGATATGTTTTCCTGGAAAAATAAAAATAAATATATTAAGCTGTTTACAATAAGATAGGTGCTGGATTGATAAGAACGGGACGGCTAAGAAAACAAGCATTGTGATATTAGCTTTTTGGAAAATAAAGTTAATTACTTAGTTAATCGAGTAATTTAATATTGTCAGTCTTTTGGTAAGACGCTTTTGCTTGAATGAACGTGATGTCTAACTAATTATGGGCATCACATGATCGTTTTAAATCCGAATACTTTGTAATTTAAGCTTTTATAATATACACTAGCTGTACCCTGCGCGCGTTGCTACGCCAGCAACTAAAATAAATTTGAAGCAAAGACATTACACAAATATTCAATTCAATATGCTTGTATTCAATACTCAAGAAATTTGTAAAAAATCGATATCGATTTTTGGGGGGGAGGGGGGTTGTTTGGCGGGGTGGGGTTTGGGGGGCGTAACGGAGGGTAGGCCAGAAACATTCGAAGATGTGAACTCGAAAAATTCGTAAAGCTTAAAAAAAAAATGGAGGTTGGAGGTTGAGGGGTGGTTGGGGGGAAAGGTTGGTAGGCTAAAAACCATTGCGTGAGTGTACTAAATAAATTTATAAAGTTTCACATCGATCGGTCGAGCGGTTTAGAAGTCCTTAGCGGAAATACAGACAGACAAACATTCATTTTTATATTTATAGATAGATAGAAGATATTATGATGTAGTTAAATATCTAATAAGTAATATGAACTCCCAAGATTTTTTTTGCTTTATCAACTAAAACAAAGTCTGAAACTAAATCACGATAAATATTATTCACACAAAAACAAGAAAATTAGCTAGCTTGAATGAGAAAGTAAAAAATAAGAGACTTTTTTTTGTAGGGGCCACTTTTACGGGGACTTGGGCGGTAAATTTTAAATGCAATTAAAGTTAAATTAAATCATGTCTGGTCCGTGGCGCAGTTTCAACGGCGTTGGCTTGCGTGCGGATTGCCCTGGTTCGATTCCCGGTTCGATTTTCAGTCGATAAATCTGTTCAAAGGCATGGGTGTTTGTGTTGCTGAAAATCCCTTCCCAACTTTCCAGTCCCAAAGAGCGACGCATAGTGACAGCGATTAACTAATCCCTAGTCCTGTCCTAGTCCTCGTATCCTTTCCATACCTACTCTCTTCGAAAAAGATAAGTTGAGCATCTGAGTAACAAGCAGTTCTCGTAGAAAAATATATGTTGAGATAAACTCCGTGAGGAGTCCATATGCTCCAAGTTGGGAGCGGACATGGTTAAAAATTAAAAAGTTAAATTAAAATACATTTGAACTGTCTGAAATTTTGCAATTTTCCATGAGTTTGGTCGTTAACGGCCTTCGTTTCGCCTTTCAGTATCTTCGGGCATTTCGAGTGCACGTTAAAACTAATGTCATGCAAAGTGCTTCTGTCGAGTTTATAATAACCCTGAACAAATCGTGGGTGTAGGGACATACGGGCGAAACTACAAAAATGCCTGTTTTGAGTTAAATATGGCATTTTCATGCTCAAATGCAGTTCTATACGATATAAAAATATGAAACTTTTACGAAGAGCGGTTTACCAGATATTGCTAGGCTTTCCCGCAAATCCGTCAGAACAAAGTTTAACATTGAAAACTGTTTTGCCATTTATCTCAGTTCGTTGTTTTTGTAGTTTCGCCCGTATGTCCCTACACACACGAAATATCATTGAACACACTGACAAACCACTTTCATCGTGCAAAACGATAAGAATAATTTCACTGCTGTCATTTGTTCATTTTTGGCTATGTATAATATTTGAAATTGGAATATCATTTTCAACAAACGTCAAACGTCAGGTTTGCAAACAAACAAAATAAAAAATACAATTATTTCAATTATGTTCCATATTTAAAAAAGATGAATGAGATATAACTACACGAGAGTACGAGGGAGTATAAATATATAGATACAAAAGTTTTTACCTTTCATTGTTTTTGTTGCATTTTAAATTCTTTAGTCAAATCTTGCAAATATTCTTCATCGCCTGATGTCCACCTATAACAATTTAGGTTACTTATGATTATTTATAAAAAGTCGGTTTACGGACGATAGTTTAACGTGACAACGTCATAAGAAAATATTGATGAAATGATTGCATACTTTTATAAACAGTTGTAAACAGATCACGTGTAGGTACTGTAGGTGTATAAGTTGTGTGCTGCCGCTGTCTCTTTTCTACTCAGACGCATCGACCAATCGAGTGGAAGAGAGATAGATGCGGCACAATCCGAACGGTAGGCCGATCGTGCCTCTCTATCGCTTATCCGCGCTCTCGCTCGCACGCTTGCCTTCGGCGTAACGCGACAAACGGGACAATGAGTCATGTTTTTTCGTGCGTGCAGCGGGCGTTCATCGATTTATAAGACGTTGTCACGTCAAAAATATAGTTGTAAAAGAAGAGGAACCGCCTAAAATTATTAACAATTTAAGATGTGTTATATTCAGTGCTGTGGAGTCGGTCAAAAAAAGTCCGACTCCGACTCCAGCATTGACCAAAAACACGACTCCGACTAAAAATGTTTAATATCGTCCCTTTTTTCCCCTAATTTTCCTATTTATGTGTATTCAATTAAATATCAACCCTATGAATGCAGCCCATAGCGAAATTTGACGTATTAAATGCAAAAATAAAAAGTTTGAACTTTTCAAAATTTCCGACACCGGGTACGACTCCGGCCAAAACGCCGCGACGACTCCGGCCGAAAAGCGCCGACTCCACGACTCCGACTCCGACTCCACAGCCCTGGTTATATTAGAATTAAATGAAGCAAAATTGTATATGTGCATACATTCATGCATGCCTCGTAAGTAGAGACTCCAATTCGAGTATTTTGTAAAATACCCGAGTAATACTTGTTATCAATAAATGAAGATATATTTTCCAAATTGTATTTACTTATTTAAAAAACAAATGAATATTGTTTAACCGTTGCGTTTAACTGAGTCTAACGCGTGAATTTTACGATCAGGTAATGTATATTTTTAAAATGGTTTAGCCGTTGACTATGCGATGCGACAATTTCTTTTGTAACTTTTGCTTTTGGTCCTGCTGACTGATCTTATCAATGACAAGTTTATGATGACGAGAGCCTATGATGACAAAATAAAATATTTAAAAATTAACTTTTGATTTGCCTACTAATGGTTACAGCCGCATAATAATGGCATAATAAATTCAGAAAATTGTACATGCCTCTACTCGTATTTTAATATTTCTTCGTCATTTATAATATATATTTTGGTACATATGAAACTACTCGAGTATTTTCTTAATTGTACTACTCGATACTCGAGTAGTTGAGATGTCGAGTAATTGGATTCTCTACTCGTGAGTACATAATCGCAGCTTAGACAATACCTTTTAAATAATGGATCATTATTTGTATTTTAAATTAAATTAAATGTTTTTAAAAAGGACAAGGCTAGGACAGGACAAGTGGTTAGCTAGTCGCTATCGCTACACTAAGCTTGTAGGATCGGATAGGTGGGAATGATTTTTTAGGTAACGCAAACACCCATCCATGTCTTCGAACAAAATCGACTAAAAAAATGCTGCCACGATGACCATGGCCACTGCAGCATGGGCTGATGCAATAATTTCAAACCATCATTGCAGTGAAGAGAAAAAAATCTGAATAAAATAATTCATCTCATATAAAATTTAAAATAACTTGATTATTCCACGTATAACTGTGACACGTGTTTCGCCTCTTTCAGAGATATCTTCGGACTTACTATCGCAAAGTTTGCTTAAGCAATACGTGGAATGATCAAAGCTATTTTACATTTTATATTAAAATAAACTTCCACAAAGTTACCGCCGAAACCATCGAAAGTCACCATCTATTTCACATAACCGGCTGACTAATAAGGAAAAATGAATAATACAATTTTTCCATGAGTTTTGTCGCTAACGATCCGGGTTTCGCCTTTCGTCATCTTCAGGCATTTCAAGTGCACGGATGTACTTAAACTGACGCGTAATTACCAGTTTGTATCGTTTATATGCAAAAATAGAAGTAGATCACACAAATTAAATTCCTATTAAAATGTAAATTAGCGAAAATTGTATGTAAGTTATAATTATAGGGATTTTCGAAAATACCAATGACCAGATAATAACAAAGATAAAACCCTAGATTTATTTTAGATATTATCAATTACCTTGGTTTTATCAGCGGAGGTGGTGGTCTTCCTCTGCCTCTCATCAGCGGTACCAGCTCCACTCCACCCGTCAGCTCCATCAGCTGCCTTGTCGGTGTTCCACCAGTCCTAAACCCTCCACAACTGGACACGAAACCTCTCGGAAGACCTTCTCTGACTTCACCAATACTGTTATCATCTCGTCCTACTTTACCTGTAACCTTTGTATATTTTCTATTGAGCGGCTTATTGCCTGAATACCGTCTAATACCATTGTTGTCTAACTTCAAATCGTTTAGTTTATTTCTATTATGAACCGTATTGTGAATAAACGCGTTATTATCCATTTTTCCATTCACGTTACTGTAATCATTTATGTTTTCCAAGGCCGTGTTTGAATGAATAATGCACGGGATTTTGTGAGACTTTAGTGGTGATTTTTTGGAACCATTCCTGTTTTTGTTATCAAGTTCGTTGCTATAATCTGTTTTTCTTTGTTTATTGTAGTTTTCGTGGGTAATATTTGTAGAAAAAAACTGTTTTAAGTGTGACTGAGAGTTGTCTGTCGCGTTTTCTTTGTTTCTTACTTCACATTGGCAATTATTTGAGCTGTAATTGTTGATGGGAGGGAAGCTGAATGAGTTTTCGTTCGTCCAACCCTGAAATGGTGTCAGAAATATAATAAGTCAGATCTTCGTCTATCAACTCCGTTTGACATAATAAACAATCACTCATATTTTATGACAGGATTCAGGGCTACGAATAAATACTTACGTCTTGAATATTGGAATAATACATTGAGTCTGTTATCGAGAAAATTAAAGAAATATCTTAAGCTATGCATTGATTAAATTATTATCATTGTACCCATTCACACAAAATATTTTTTTCACTTACAAATCATTTGTTCTTACAATAATACATATTTTAAGAATGATTCAAAACTAAACGTTACACTTGCTTAGCCATGCAGTAATCACAGTAAGCTAAGCCTTTGTCATTAATTTAAAAAGTAGTAAAGATACCAATTATATAATATATTACACCCATCCCTCACTTAACACGATACTCGGTTAACACGGTTTCAGTTTTGTTGAAAAAAGATTTTTTTTCAATTAAATCTTGCTTTGCAGGCGTGCGCACAGCTGTGGGAATATCTAAGAATAACGGTTGGGTATATCTGGACGAATACTAGGAGTACAGTGGTTTGACTTTGTCAGGAATGCGGAGGTATTACGTCTAAAATTAAAAGGCAACGATGGACCTGGCTTGGACATGTGCTGCGGATGCCCCAGGGGAGCCTGAATCCTGCCTGCCTCTTCTATCAACCTGATGGATCCCGACGCCGCGGAAGGCCTCTGATGTCCATCCATAGGATGTACTCAGGGGAGCTAAGGGACGCCGGGATGACCTGGGAAGATGCGAGGAGGTTGGCGGGAGACAGAGTATCTTGGAGGCACCGTGTGGCGGCCATATGCTCCGAATAGGGAGCGGATATGGGAAAAAATTAAAATATCTGGACGACAACTGTCCATTTTAAATGTAAAAAAAATTGTTCCTGAAATACGTAAAATAATACATCAGACATTTATTCTCTCATTAACCACTCTGTATATCTAATATCTTCTATCTTCTTGTGAAAGTGACATTGAATAATATCTTTTATCTGTGTTCATAATGTTTCAATATATTTTCAGTCCTATCTACCAATTTCTTTAATATTGCTAAAAAAGAACCTATCCTCTCTTTTTCATACATTTGTAAGTCTCGCTTAACACAGTTTCGTTTAACACGGTAATCTAGCAGAACCTATCTTCCGTGTTAAGCGAGGAATGGGTGTATTTAGTTCGTTTTAATTATGTACTCATTTTTTTTAAAGAGTTTTCTCGCCAATGTCGTGGGATTCGGTTTTCGGCATCTACTGGCATTTGAAATGCTCGAATGAATTTGAACTGACGCGTTGCAAATAGTTTGTATCGGTTATATATATAAATAAGTCAATAATTGTATTTTTAATTTATAGTTATATCACGATAAATTAGCGAATGTTTTGATCTAAATGAGGTTCAATAAAAAAGGTAAGTAATACAATTTTCAGAATGTACAAAATTCTAACGATTCCAATTTGATATTGAAATGTCATTCAGTCGAAATCCTCAAATGTATTATTTAATTTATTCCTTTTCTACTAAAATAGGCTTGAATAATGACGATTAACAGTGGTCGAATGAGGTTATCGTTTAAAAGTATATCATATAACAACAAATACCAGGCTTGAATAATGATGGCCGCTCACAACGCCCTCGAATCTGCACGGGACTGATTTTTGAACCATGCACAAAAGTGCTTTAAAATAGAAAATAATAATAAAATAAATTCAATTAATGGCTGTATAACATATGAATTAAATATTTTACTATAAATATCGTCATTTGTTTACCATGGAGTGGTTAAATCCTCGGCCAATGTCTTTAGGATGTCTCCATGGTAGCCCCCCTGGTCCTCTACCTCCCCATGGTCCATTTGACAGTAGCTAAAAGTATTATTTTGTACAATAGATTTAATAACCCTTATGTCTCATGTATATATTTTTAATACAAAGAAGATTAATTAATCATTCGAAATTTAAAACAAATTCCAATTTAAATCATCCGTTACTTAAAATAAAACTGGGCTAAAAATTAGAATCGAATTTTGAATCGACATATTACGAACAAGTCGAAAATATTTTAAATTTGGAAGTTGCCATTCGTTCATCATTATTCAAAAAAGGAACACGAACGAATTAAAATATACAATAAGATCGATTTGTATACTTCAATAAAATGGCTGCGCTTAGAAGGCCACAGGTTCTCAATCATTTTGTGAGCTTACCAATTTTCTTTCGTATTCCAAATTATTCCGGGCTTCCTCTTCTTGCATTCTTCGTTTGTAATTGACGATTTCATCTACGGAAAAAAACTGGTATTCATTAATTAGTTTTAAATATTATAAGAAAACTTGGAGACAGTTTTGAACGCCATTGTGAGCCATCGGTAAAACAAGAGTCACTTTTCAGACATAAAATGTATCAAAATAAAATACTTGTTTTTGTAATTCTTCTACATTTATTGGTATCACCAAGAACAGTTTTGTCGCATATCGCAAGAATTATTGACCGATCAGTTGAATTTGTTTTTTTTATAATTTAAAGTAACTACATATATAAATTAATTAATTACTCAAGTAGCCGTGCGATAGTTGGTTTGATAATGCATCTGAAAGAGACGAAACACGTGCCACTATTAGTCACACAACACGTGAAATAAACTAAGTTTTTTTTATATTAAAATGAACTTTCACAAATTCGTCGCCGATTCCTTCGACAGTATGGGTTTTTTTAATTTAAAATAATGCTTTTCCACCAAGTCAATTAGCACCTTCAAAGTGATTCATGGCATCGTGTACAAAACAATCGAATCAAAATATTGTAGCTTATTATATTAACACCTAATTGCTTTTTGATGTAATAGCATTCATTGCTAAGAGGTCTTCAACATTTTAATTATAATCTATTTTTTCTTACATTTTGCTTCAATTTATTTGCTTAGTTATAATACCAACTGTTTGTCATACCTTGTAATTATTACTTAAACTTTGTATAAATATCACTAGTTCTGTTGTATTTCTTAATCGGTTGACAATGCTCGCCATGAGAGAAACCGGTCCTGATCCAATAAATTTTATGTTGAATAATTACTAAAAATGTTTTATTATACTGCCATTCCACCAAGTATTGACAGTGAACACCTTAAAAGTGATCCGAAATAGAATGTTACTTTAAGCATTGCAACTCGCCCACGGCAATAAAACAATTGAATGTACCTAAGCATTTCCTATAATTCATCTGGTCGTGTACTGGTAGTTTCCACCGTAACAAGTTGTCAACTGTGGCTCGGGCACCTGGATGGAACCACAGCTGTGTGTCGCGACCCCGTATTCGACCACCACTGCGCCCCTCACCCGCCTCTTTTCCAAAGATGTCTTCTCGGGAAACTGCTGCCTCTCCAACTGAAATATTCATAACAAATAAATGTTTCGTTTTTTTTAAAATTGTTTCACATTGACGGGCATCCTTTTCCACCACCCTGTCCTAAAAATCAGTCGTAGCGAGAGCGATTAGTTTATTAGTCGTCTTGCCTATACTTGATTTTTCTTAACTTACTCTGTTACTCTGTTCTTCTGTAAAAAAAAGGTTGAATAATTGAGTCATACCAATATAGAACCACCCTCTCTCTGTCAGCGCATTAAGAAAATGTTGACAGAAAACCAGGGCTGTGGAGTCGGAGTCGTAGCGGCGATTTGGCCGGAGTCGTACTCAGAGTCGGAAATTATGAAAAGTTTGAACTTTTTATTTTTGCCTATTATATGTCAAATTTGGCTATTGGCTGGATTGGTAGGGTTGATATTTAATTGAATATACATAAATAGGAAAATTAGGCAATAAAAAGTGACGATATTAAACTTTTTTAGTCGAAGTCGGAGTCGTGTTTTTGGACAATTTTTTGATAATTTTGGAGTCAGACTCGGAGTCGTGGTTTTGATAAATGCTGGAGTCGGAGTCAACATTTTTTTTACCGACTCCACAGCCCTGCAGAAAACACTGCCATGAAGTATATTTTAAATGGTATAAAAATATAGTTACCTTCCGATCTGGAAATATCTCATCCAGCATGAGATTGTGTCTTCGCATACTGCCTACGTTTGGAGCACCACAGCCTGGTTTTCCCCATGGATTGTAGTTTCGCAGCAGCTCGAAAGCCTTGAATGATTTTTTAAAAAATCTATTAGTTTTTTATTAAATCTTAAAAAAAATCTTTTTAAAAAACAGATCATTTTTATAGATCTATTTTGACATAGAGGAAAAATTCTGCATTAAACTTAACTGCATTAAATTGGTTTTAGGACTTATTTAAGAAAAATATATTTTGGTATGAATGACATGATATTACCTATGTGATTGATTGCAGCTAATTAGTTAATATTTTGTAATGCTAACGTCATTAGTAGTATAATTATTTGTTTGCTTTGTTTTGATTCTAACTCATTGGTTTCCGTAAAAGGGAAAAATGACAAACTCTCTAATTTTATCATTTTAAATTATTAGAATCAATCTTGCTTCATTACTTAAGCAAACTCTGCGATAGTAAGTCCGAAGATGCCTCTGAAAAAGGCGAAACACGTGTCACAGTAGTAGCACAATACGTGGAATAATCAAAGTTATTTTAAATTTTATATTGACATGATATTTGTTTCCAAAGCCCTCAAATATATATCATCGACATCCATAGCTAATAAGATATAAATTTAACCAAACAAAACGTTACCACGAGTGATGCGATGTGTTCAAAAATAATGATTCTATCGATTGTCTTTTAAAGTTTTCTCAATTTTACGTACTGTGCCATCACGTACCGTTTCATACAATGTTTCAGGAATGCAACCACGACCATAGAAACTCCGATTGGTAATATTCAAAAATAGTTTTGAATTAATTGACATGAAAATCTATAAAATAGTCAAATAACGAAAGCTCTTCGAGTCACCGAATTATGAAGATTTGATGCTTAAAACTCTTAGAACTCCTATGTCGAGTCTAGCTCGACATCGTATAGGACAGGGGTCGACAGTTTGTCAAGTGAGAAGAGTCAAATTATCATGGAAATAGGATAACAATGGTACCAGAGAGCCGGATATATGTAATAAACATAGGATATGGATTTTTAGGGGGGAAAAGGATTCGAGATGTTTTATTTAATTTTTTTATTCGAACAGTATCCATGCATTGCTTTTGACGGCTTTATTATATCTGTCAAAAAGCTATTATGTCACCAACCAAAGTTCTCGAGCCCTCAGAACGAACTCGGGCGATCTTATTATCACCTCAATCAATGAGTTAAGACCAAAACGATTACTATAACGCGAATAAATTCACGTTGAAATTAAAAAATCATGTTATTTACGTCCTTAAAACGACGTTCAGGCGAGACGTGTCACGGGGCCGTCATAAAACAATGACGGATAGGCTGCGCCGTGATGAGTCATGGTCAGTGTTTCTGTAATTGACATACTTGAGTTAAATAAACTAGCCGACTCTATGATAGAGTAACGGCCGATATAATACCGAGCGAAATCTTTTCTTCAAGAGATATCTGTCTTCCCATCCTTAAGTTCCTTCACCGAACGCCTTGGACGGATTCTGTCTGTCTCTGTCATAATGAGACGAAAACCCTGGTAGTCTCAAATACATGATTGTACATTTTCATCATGTTATTCTACTTCTTAGTTCATATGGTTCAAAGTTGAGAATGTTTGTCCGCATATATACGTAGAACAGGGGTGGCCAAAGCATCGATCGCCTATCTGATCTGTACAAATTTCTAGTGCTCGTCCCAAGAAGCGTGCGAAACAAGTCGTGTGACAGGGACAGCACGCTAAAATCTCGAAGTTAGTCGATTATCGACAAAAATCTCTTTCTCAAGCCCGCGTCAAACAAGGGTTGGCAATTAGATTAATGTAGGCTTTAAATTACTACTATTAATGTTAATAATTTCAAACAAAAGTCGCGATCGTGGGCAAAAAAGTCTGGCCATCCCTGACGTAGAGCCAAAGACTGCGAGAACTCTAAAAGCTAGTTTTCTGCTAGCTTGCGAGCCGCAATCGTCTATGCAAAGAGCCGCTCCTGCCGACCCCTGGTATAGGTAACGCGCAACTCCTATTTACAATAATTTCTATAATAATAATTTTCTATACAAGTTTTACAGCGTCGAGCAGCACTCGACATACGAGTTCCAGGAGTTAAGAGCGAGAGAAAAGATTCAGATTAAATCACAGTGCCATCTTTCAGAGACATAGTGACATACATTACATTTTTTCTCACTTCTGTCACCTTCTCTTCTCACCTTTGAGACAAAATGAAAAGTAAGTTTTCTTTTTGGAATTTTTAACTATGGTTGCTAAATTTTAATAGGGTTAGTAAATTACATAATATTGTATCATGTATTATTATAATGATCGATTAATTTTAAAAGGAAACTTTTCAACCTTGCGTACGACATGCCAGTGTGGATAATTATAGTAGCGTGATAGATGGGCAGACTCTGTGTAACAAACACGATAGATTAGGCGGAAACTTTGTTAAAATAGTTAAAATAATTATGATTGACAAATGAGTTAAACAGGAATCTTCATTACATTTTTATGAATTACTATCGAGTACCCGGCATGCGTTCCAATGTCACTCAAAGAAAGAAATTAATTGTGTTTTAATTCTGTTTATTGCAGAGCTTTTGGATACACAATATAAAGTTAGTTAAAAAACTTTTTGTGGGCGTTGACACAACAAATCACCGAAGCTTTATCGCAATCAGATGAACGGTATAGGAACGTATACGGCATGAACAGACAAACAAACTTATATTTTTATTCTAAGATAGATAATGTTTTGGTGTAAATTATGCACTTTTTAAACACTTTAATATAATCAGCAATTGAATAAAACTTTAAGTTAATTCAAACATAATCTTCTGGATTATATTAATTTAGCAATAATATATAATTAAGAATTTCGACTGAATGTGCTTGGTGGAATTTCAATATCAAATTTGAATCGTTTGAATTTTGTACTTTTCCATGAATTTTATCCAGGGCTGTGGAGTCGGAGATTTTTGGCCGGAGTTGGAGTCGTCGCGGCGTTTTGGCCGGAGTCGTACTCGGAGTCGGAAATTTTGAAAAGTTTGAACTTTTTATTTTTGCATTTAATATGTCAAATTTGACTTTTGGCCGCATTGATAGGGTTGATATTTGATTGCATACACATGAATAGGAAAATTAGGGAAAAAAGTGACGATATTAACCTTTTTTTAGTCGGAGTCGTGGTTTTGGTAGATGCTGGAGTCGGAGTCGGACTTTTAGATTCCACAGACCTGATTTTATCGCTAACACGGATTTCGCCTTTCGGCATCTTCAGACATTTCATGCGCACGAATGTACTAGAACTGACAGTACTTTCAGTATATGTGTGCACATGGAATGCCTGAAGATACCGAAAGGAGAAACCCAGGTTGTAAGCGAGAAAACACAAAGAAAACTACACATTTCAAACGATTCAAATTTTTAAAAAATCAGTGTAAAAAAATATTCAGTATTTTTTCGAAACCGTGCAAAGTGCATCGGATGTAATATAATGAAAGTAGCGAGTTCGTGGTTTTCACGGGGACGGGCTGTTTAATTGTTCTATCGTAGTATTGATTTCTGATAGAATTGATGGAGCACTGGGCTGTCTAAACTCCATAACGATTCCACTTTGCTCCGCATTGGAAGAGAACAAAGCTTCGAAACAAGATTGTTACTCTACAAATAATTTCACGAAACCATTAATAAAATAATGCCTGTTCTTTTCTTCATTGATCGTCCAACGTTTATTTGTCATATTTAAGTGGGTTTCGGTACATGGTACCATTTTGAAAATTGTTAGATAACCGGGTCAGGGTTGATTTAGTTTACCGAAATGAACGATTATCTGTGAATATTTGATAAATTATTAGAAGAATATTCACTCTTACTAAAAATCGTGCGACGGCTTCCAACATAAATGCAATAATTTCGTAATTTTTCAATTTTTTTTAATTTATTTTTTTTTATTTTATTAAAAGAAAAATATTTGGCTTTGTAGCTTATGCCAATTTGCCAAATATTTTTAACTATGGAAGTCATACGAGATAAGCTCGATGAAAAATAATGAATCATTCGAGAACAACTCGACGAAAAATACACCTGGTCGCTAGGGCAAAGCTCTTGCCACCAGACAGCAGGAATCGATTTTATCGCTTACGACCCGGGTTTTGCCTTTCGAAATCTTCAGGCATTTCAAGTGCACGCACAACTGCAGTACAACTTTGTCTGATAAGTTGATTCGCTCACTTGAAGTTCCAAAAGATGAAACCCGGGTCGTTAGTGACAATATTCATCGAAAAGTACAAAGTTCAAACGATTCATATTTGATATTCAAATTCCATGAAGCACTTTCAAGCAAAATCCTCAATTGAAAGAAATAGTTTTATTTGTACTATTCTATTCTCAGATTTGTAAGTGTAAAACACTAATTAAGTCCAATAAGGAGTAAGGTTCAAAATAGGACGAGGAAGAAAATTCAACATTCAGTTGAAAATGCTCGCAATGAGCTGAACCGGTCCTGGTAATTATAAAATCAAGCAGCGCAAAAATAATACTATCGATGGTTTCGGCAGTAACTTTGTGGAAGTTCATTTTAATATAAAATTAAAAATAACTCGATTGAGTAGGCATTTACTCAGTAGCAGTGACGGCTGGTGACGGGGTGCTGGGGGGTGCAAAAGGAAGATTCAACTATTTTTCCGTACTACGGCAGAGAAACAGTTGGTATTGCGAACATCTGAATTGAAAGTCCATGCTATAGAAGTGTTTTAAAATCCAATGAATAGGAAAGGAGTCTTGCAAAAATGGTAGAATCTTCCTTTGCACCCCCCAACACCCCGTCACCAGCCGTCACTGCTTAGTAGGTAGAACTCCATTATAATACGGTAAGAAAAATAACAATGTATTTTAATTCTACATAAATTATTTTAAATATTCGTTGATAGTTATTTCGGCTAACGCCTTCGTTAGAACTATTAACTAGTTCTGACGAAGGCGTAAGCCGAAATAGCTATCAGCAAATATATAAAATAATTTATGTAGAATTAAAATACATTGTTATTTTTCTTACCGTATTAAAAATAACTTTGATAATTCCACGTATTGTGCTGCTTCTGTGGCACGTGTTTCGCCTCTTCAGGCATCTTCGGACTCTTATTAGTTTGTAATGTTAACGTCATTAGTAGTATAATTATTTGTTTGCTTTGTTTCGATTATATAACCCCCTCCTTGCTTCCCGTAAAAAGAAAAAATCCCAAACTCCATTATGTAATATTTTTCATTTTAAAATGTTATTATCAATCTTGCTTCATTACTTAAGCAACCTTTGAGATAGTAAGTTCGAAGATGCATCCGAAGAGGCGAAACACGTGTTACAGTCAGTAGCACAATATGTGGAATAATCAAAGTTATTTAAAAAAATATATTAAGCGCAAAATTAAGATGTAATAATGAAATACAAAAGAATACAACCATGCCATACGAATGCTGATAATTTCAAAAAGAGTAAAAAAAAGGAAATGTTCCTTACCTGTCTTTGTTCGTTGCGCCGACTTGCATTGTATGTCAACATCCTTTTAAATATTTTTACTATGTGTCACTTGTTTTTTATAGTAAAAACTTTTAGTTAGATAACTATTCAATCTGCAATTTATTTTCAGCTGTAAAATACACATACAATGCGGTTTACTGTTGCTAAAGTTCGTCTAAAACAGGGGGGGGGCAAACTTTTCGGATGGAGGGCCAATTCCAAGAATTCAATATGAGCCGCGGGCCGCAAGTAAAATTCCATTTTAATATACACGGTAACATTAATTTGTCTCAGAAAGTGGCGCGCATAAAATAATCGCGTATTTTTTTTTTCTTTCATATAATTATGGTTCAAAATATTGCGGAAGAAAGTATCAAAAAGAAATGAAAAAGAATCTTTTTACAAATTCGCGCATTTTTTTTTTTATGTAAATTTTATTTCTTACGCATAAAACATTGAAAGATAATATTTCCATCAGCTCAGATTTATTATTGTGCATTCAAAATATATTTGAACGTCTGAAGTGCATTAATTTGATATAGTTACTCCCTGTGACAAAATTTATGACCGGGAAACGAATTTAATAAGTGCGTGTTTAAATTAGTATCAGCAGAGTCACCAATAACATCGCATGAGTTTACGCACCACGTTTTATACAAAAAGAAAAATCGCATACCTACGACTAAATCACGTAAAAAAAAGTAACGGTGCCGTCCAAAAAAATCGCCTCAAATCGAAATCACGGAAAAAGCATCATGTGAAAAGGGGACCGGGTGTGCTCTATTTATTTTCACGGTAAAAAATGAGAAGAATAAAACTGATTAAGTTTTCAATCTTTTTTTTAAATAAAGGTGTTAATTTTGTAGTTGAACTGCTTGTGAATGGTCATTAAACAATATACACAAAGAAGTATTAACAAATATTGACTTGAATAAAATATATATTATTTATTTTTTAAATTGGCATCTGTTTGAATTGTATTATAATAAATTTATTTAAATTAATTTTAATACTTTATAAAAATAAAACAGTATTTATAACAACACTAACCAACTTCCCAAAGTTCAACACAAAACTGACTGAAGGCACAGTTTTACCAACAAGCTTGGAAAGCTTTTTAAGCTGAACCAGACACACGCTAATAAAAAAACAACCACTAACTGATATAACAAGTTATGTATACATCCGCTAAAGAGGCTTCTTTTTACTGTGAGTGACGCTGGAAATTTTCCGCTTCGAAGAAAAACTTTGGCGAATTTCCCAAATAACAAATTTGATTGCCTTAGTTACATGTTTAAAGCAGCCTTTTGTACAAACTGCCTTCAAATTATTTACACAATGCAACACTCAAACACAAACTTTTCAATTTTTTGACCGCATTTTTTGCAATCAATTTTGTTTTCAAAGATAAACTTTCACAACAATAATTATTATTTATATTTAATTTATTAGGATTCGTATGCGCTTTTGAAAGTTTTTATTCTTTACAAAACTACAGTGACATATATAGTCATACAAAAATGAATATTTGTTTGTTTGTCTTCTATGCGTTCCTACACCGTGCATCCGATTGCGATACAAATATGGTGATTTGTTGTGTGGATACCCACGAAGGAATGAATTGAATTCGTCCAGCCATTTTTCAATGAGGCAATTCGCCGAAATGTGGACTAAATTTGAAAAATCCATGTTTCTCACGTGGATAACTGTATGAGGTCTGCACACACGTTAGAAAACTTTCTGATTTATTCTTATGAGCACCAGTCAGAGAAGCAAAATAGCAATATTGTGTGTCTAAAAGCACTTCAGTTAAAACATTACTTGCTAGTTGATAATTAATAGCATTTTAACTTAGTGATCTACTTCTATTTTCGTATATAAACGATACAAACTGTTAACTGCGCGTCAGTTCAAGTACATCCGTGCACTTGAAATGCCTGAAGATACCACAAAATTTAAACAATTAAAATATCAAACGTTTGAATTTCGTACTTTTCCATGAGTTTTGTCGCTAACGACCCGGGTTTCACCTTTCGGCATCTTGAGGCATTGGATGAACTTTAACTTACGTCTAGAAAATAGTTTGTCTCATTTAACTGCATATAAGAATTTAAGTAAATCACCAAGTTTAATGGTTATTATAGCAATCTAGATGAATCGGCGAATGTTTTTATGTTATTGAGTCAATTTAAGTGTCAATTAATTGGATAAGTGATTTTATTTTTACATTTTTTCTTATGTGAAAGAGTTAATTATTAATTTTATATCTAATTATATAAATGATAAATTAAATTCATCATTAATTTATCATCAGTTATTAATATATTATTCATCACTTCACAATGCTCGCCATGAGCGAAACCGGTCCTGATCCAATAAATTGTATGTGAAATAAGCAGGGCTGTGGAGTCGGAGTCGTGGAGTCCGGCATTTTTGGCCGGAGTCGGAGTCGTCGCGGCGTTTTGGCCGACTCGTACTCGGAGTCGGAAATTTTGAAAAGTGGCTATTGGCCGTATTGGTAGGGTTGATATTTAATTGAATACACATAAATAAGAAAATTAAGGAAAAAACTGACGATATTAAACTTTTTTTAGTCGGAGTCCTGTTTTTGGTCAATATGTTAGTCGGAGTCGAAAAATTTTTACCGATTCCATTCCACAGCCCTGGGAATAAGTACTTAAATGTTTTATTATTTTTATAATAAATTAACTTGTAAAACCACATTTTTTATATATCAATATGTTCTATGAAGTTTTGGTGGAAGGCGGCCGCACATGAGAACCACTGGTCTAGTAGTACAAAATCTATCAACGAAACTGTTTTTTGTCGCGCTTTTCTGAAAACTTAAAACCGGTAGTTGAATGCCACAATTTAATCGATGTTCCTGAAGTTGGTTTCGTAAGATACTTATGTTGGAAAATGAATTTGAAAAGCTAAGAATTTTTAGGATGACCTACACTTTTATATTTCGTTCTGTGTAGTGAAAGGGCATGGTACCCGACACGAGCTGTCTCTCGCTTTTTGTTAGTTTATACGCCAAACATACTTATGACGTAATACGTCGCAGATACTAGAAAATATTTGACATAATATGTATTAAGTGGTTGGTTAATAAAAATGAATCGATACCGTTCACTGCTGATCCCAAATTGAATCCAGGCAGCCATCGACATTCTTGTGCCTGACAATTTGTGCGAATGTTGAATGTTCGAAAGTAGAGGGATGTAAAAAAAAAAAAAAGGGCTGTGGAGTCGCAGTGTTTTAGCTGGAGTCGGAGTCTTTTTATTTATGCACATGAGACTACCAGGGTTGTCGTCTCATTATGACAGATACAGACAGCATCTGTCCAAGGCGTTCGGTGAAGGAACTTAGGGTCGGGATGGGAGGACAGGTATCTCCTGAAGAAAAGATTTCGCTCGATATTATATGGGCCGTTACTCTATCCTAGAGTCGGCTAGTTTATTTAACTCAAGAATGTCAATTACAGAAATACAAAGTTAAGAATTACATTAGAGTGCAGGACCAAAACGATTATATTGCGATTCTACTGCTCTCCGAGGAGCAAGAGCGACTCGACTGTCGACTTTAAAGGATTAAAAATGACTGACTAATTTAGTTTAAAAAACCGACGAATTTTTATCGGCGAAAGATTTGAAAAGGTGAAGATGCGTCTACGCGTGGCGTTGAACACCGGCTAAATGCCCACGAATTATCACCGCGCAGCCCATTCGTCATTGTTTTATGACGGCAGGGGCGCTATGACACGTCTTGACTATATTTTACTAACTTTAACGTGAATTTATTCGCGTGAATGTAATCGTTTTAGTGTGTGATACTAAGATCGGCCGAGTTCGTTCCTAGGGCTCGACAACTTTGGGCGGTAACACATACAACATGAATAAAATAAAAAACATCAGCTTTTGGCCAGATTGGTTGGTTGATCTTTAATTAAATACACATAAATAAGAAGGGTAGGAAAAAACCAGGCAAAATTAAGATTCTTTTACTCGGAATGGCAGTCCTGAAAAAACCAGGGCTGTGGAGTCGGAGTCGTCGCGGCGTTCTGGCCGGAGTCGTACTCGGAGACGGAAATTTTGAAAAGTTTGAACTTTTTATTTTTGCATTTAATATATAAAATTTGGCTCGTGGCCGCATTGATAGAGTTGATATTTAATTGAATACACATAAATAGGAAAATTAGGGGAAAAAAATGACGATATAACCCTTTTTTTAGTCGGAGTCGGAGTCGTGTTTTTGGTCAATGCCGGAGTCGGAGTCGGAGTCGTGGTTTTGGTAAATGTTGGAGTCAGAGTCGGACTTTTTTTGACCAACTCCACAGCCCTGGAAAAAACTCCAAAAATTGATTTTTTTAATATTTATTTATCAATTTGACGAGGCTATTCGAACGTTTTCTATATAAACTTGTTAAGATTTAGTTGAATACCACTTGATAAAGAGTTTGCCAGATCTGTGGTGCAGTGCAGTTGGCTTCCGTCACGGATTTCACGGGTTCGAATCCCAGTACGAGTAGCGAATTTTTCACTCGATTTATCGATTCTGTTCGAAGTCATTGGTGTTTGTGCTGCTTAAAAAATCCTATCCAACCAATCTGATCCTGTTTTAATCTCCCTATTCGGAGCATATGGGTGTCACACGGTGCCTCCAAGATTCGCTGTCACCGGTCAACCTCCTCGTTTCTTCCCAGGTCATCCCGGCGTCCCGTAGTTCCGCTGAGTACATCCTATGGATGGTCATCAGCAGCGTTCCGGGGCGACGGGATCCATTAGGTTGATAGAAGGGACAGGCAGGATTCAGGCTCCCCTGTGGTATCCGCAACACATGCCCAAGACAGTTCCATCGTCGCCTTTTTATCTTGGACATTAAGCGATCCTATCATGTCCTGGCTTTCTACATATCTTTTGAAATTAAATATTAAAATCAGTTTTAATATTTAATTTCAATTCGTCTTTTCAGAAGCCACTCACTCGTCATTCACTGTCAATACTTGGTGGTACTTATTAAAAAATAATAAAATTTATATAATACTTATTCCACATTGATTTAATTTATTTATAATATCAGGATCGGTTTCACTCATCGTGATCATTGTCAACTAAGCAATCATTTGGTTATGCTCGCAATGAGCGAAACTGGTCCAAAACTATATGTCGAAGAATTACCAACTCTAAAATGTGTTTTGTTTGATTAAAATAATTCCTTTCCACCAAGAAATGATAGCCATGATAGAAAAATGATTCAAATTTGAATTGTTTGAATTGTTTGAATTTTGTACTTTTCCATGAGTTTTGTCGGTAACGACCCGGGTTTCGCCTTTCAGAATCTTCAGGCATTTCAAGTGCACGGATGTACTTGATCAAGCACCCTTAGTCGAAATCCTTAATTAAAATTGATTCAGTTAACTCATTACACTTTTTTTTATTAACATTAAGTTAAAGTTTAGTTTGTTAAGTTCAGCTTTGCATGAAGCGTAGTGACTACACATCTTCGGATCTGACGTGTTTTCTTGAGACTGTAAGGGAAAGGTTTTTGGGACTGTAAAAGTTAAGATGTCAAAAAGGTCAATGTATTGGTGCAACGCAGGAGTAAGTTGTGACGGGGAAATAAAAAAAAACTGTTTATTTTATCATTTTTATTAAAAAGAAATAATTTTACTCTAGTTCATCAACAATTCGTAGAGCGGTAATGAATTTCCAAACAATGTTTAAAATTCTTCTACAATTTGATTCAAATTTAACAACGTATAATATAATATGTAAAAGAGAATAATACCCACAACCGAAAACAAGCATCCCGGCAATGGTTTTTTTATTGCCAGTCTGCTCGGTTCAATCTCTTTATATATTTTTTACAAAACATCTCTAAACACTATAATTAATGACAAATTTTAATTCCACCTTTATACAATGATTTTTTTTTTTAAAATATCATTTCTCTGCTGTAAAATACTGCGAATAAAATTTATTACCATAAATAAACATATCATCAAAATTTCCAGGTTCCAAAACTTATGCTAAATATTAAAATTGTTCACTAAAAACTATGAAAAAAAACAGTTAACAGAATACACAAAATAATGACATCTTTTGGTGATTAAAAAAAGTTACTAATGAAAAAATATATGATTGTTAACATAACTTTTTAAAAAGAAAAACAGGTAGTGTAAAGAGCACAATAATTTTTAAAAGTAATGCATATTAGATTGTGTATAAAATGTTGTATTATTCATAATTAAAGTGTGCTTTTAATGAGAATTTGAACAAATTTTGTTATTCTGTTAAGTGTTTTAGTACCTCAAAATAATGTTTAAAGAAATACAAAAAAACTAGAAAAATTTACAATACTTAATAAGTTAACCATTTGCAATTAATATTAAAACTGACAATCTGATATATATAAAAGAAATTATTTACATCAAAACTCAGATAAAATTATTCTATTCTATGAAACAAAAAAAAAACCTTAAGAAAACTTAATCTGAAATACATTACATTGCATTCATAATAAATTCAATTATTCAAAATTACAGTCAGCCATTATTTACATAAAGTTACAATTTTATATGACGTGCGCGAAATGTGTTATGGGCACACTTAGGTACATGTGATTATTTTAAATATTTCCAACTAAGACAAAAAAATATCTTTATTGGGTGAATATTTATTAACTAACTGTACATCAAATTAAGTTTTGTTTAAATTATTATAAAAAAATTTCATTTAAATCTACAATATTCGAGAATATTCGACATTATTCTATGTATTTTATAACATAGGAGGAATGCGTATGTTGCAGAAATTTATACGAAAATCGTTATTGAAAAATTAGTCAAGAGTTAATAATTTCCGATATTTGACCCAACAGTACACAGTATTCCAGTAAAAAGCTGATGGCAAACGTGAGAAAAGAAATACTATATTTGGGAAAGTGTTACATTTTAATTAAAACAATACATGAATACCAATTCAAGTAACGTATTTTCAATAGAATGCTTCAATTGATAACATTGTTATTCCACTGATTTATCTTGAATTTGTGGAATGATGTTTTTCAATTAAATTGATATTTATATATGAAATAATGTAATATGACATCAGTTGTAAATTCGAAACGTTTTAAAATTTTAAGATCCTCGTATTTTATTCATGAAGTTAAAGAGTCTGACATTTATATTATAAAGTACACATAAAAACAAAATTCATTTAGAAACACATCTGTTGTAGGTATGTACTTTGTGATATAAAGAACATTTTCATGGACAATCCAAGTGTTGTGTCATGTAAAATAGGATGCTTTATTTAAAATTGTGTGTTTAAGTGATCTTAACAAAGATCATTTAAATCTAAAAACTTCAGAGTATCATACAACATTCTTTTTTGTCACACAGTTATTTTAAGCTACGTTTTTTACTTGAGTTGGTATTCATATTTTATAAAATAAAAATTGTAATGATAACTAAGAAAACAAATAATTGTGATGAGCGAAAATTACTTAAATTTTATTGTTATAAAACTTGATACAGTAAAATTTGAATATGCTTAAATAATGTTTTATATTTTGCAGGGCCAGTATGAAGAGAGAGTTTAATTTCTAAATATTAATTTGTGTATATGTACAATTTAATGAAATACAATATTGCATTGGTAACAAAGGGCAGAGGTGACATCTTTTGTAAAACAATTGTGATTGTTTTACATTTATTAATTCGGTACATATCGGGTAACTAGTATTCAACAAGACAGGTACAAAATTATGTTATGAGGTCTTATAATATTTCACAGAAAGCAAATAAATGTGCAGCATACTTTTACAAAGAAATGAAATATATTATGTTAATATAATTCAGTTTCACTATGTACATTGAATGCTCATGATTTGTAAAATTAAATTAAATCATTAAAGCGTATGTTTTGCCTGTCATATTGTTGTATTTGTCATTATCAAAAGATTGCCAGTATTTGATTGCGTCATAATTTGTGTTGATTTAGACAAAGAAATATCATTTGTGACAAATTTGTGTAGAATCGATTATATACATTCAAAGAAATAGTGCAAAGTATAACAAAAACATGATTGAAACACTCAATTGTCATTTTACACAATTCAGACAGTTGGTCTGTAACACAAGACATACGTGAGCAGACAGAAAATAGTACTAGGAAAGCAGTAGTGTAAAGTGAGTGTTTCATTGGGTTATTGCAGACTATAGGTCAATATCGAAAATACTGATACTCACATTTTCAAAAATAGCAACCAATGTTAAATTTCGGCACAGGTTCGGTCTTGCGGTCTTAGCAAGACCTTTCTGCAGGTGTTCGTATTTGATTCGTAATATCTACGACAGTTCAATACATAAAAAAAACATTTACATATCAAGCACGATGATGGGCACGTTTAAGCGTATTTCAACACTGAGTTTCAGAAATAATTTTTATTTAATAAAAACAATTGAAATTACGGTTGAATGATGTATTCGGAAAGAAGTATAGGCCAATGATGATATTGTTGAAAATACGGTACCAATTTGACACCTCAGTAATCTTCAAATTCAATCTCTCACAGTACCATTTGAATTTGGTGCCAACAAAACACATAAAGTGATTATTGTCTATGGTCGCATCCAGTGCTTTAGTTGTTACCTTTGCAGAAGGTATACTATTGTTTATGTGATATGTACAACACTCTATTTTCTGATGGTAGAATAGTGTAGAATATTTCTATTAAAATATCAAATGGTGCATGACTTATAACGCTCCTACAGCACTGTACATACATTTCAAATGAAAAAGCATATTTCTGAGAACAATTGTTTTGATTCTATATGTATTAATAGTGATACAAGATACAATGATATTGTTTGCTTACAAACTAAATCTATGTGTTGTTTTCCCTAGTGCGATTTAGTTTGTATGATTAAAACATTGAACAGTAATACGAGTGTTTATAATTTTTGAATAAAGATGTCACATTCAAATAAGAGACGTCACAAAATAACTAATTTGCATTCTCTCTGATTATATATTATTCTGATTGTATATTATTGCGTACCAAAGGCACTATGTGATAGTCAATGTTTAAATGGCACTTTAAAGAAGATACTAAGGTGTCAAATTATCAGATATAGAAATTTGAATATAGTTGTGGTGGTTTTAGTAACGAATCATAAATTGTATCTTCATGTGTAACCTATTTATGCCAAAGTTAAGTCAAAATAAAATAGTAAAGATATTACAATGTGAATTATTGAAATAGTTACAATTATCAAAGGGCCGGATTATCCTCCTCGTAATTTGAAAATATAATATCTGGTATTGTCAGTGATGTTTTACTATTAAAACAAAAAAGAAAATAATTATGTCACTTTGTTATTGTTTTTTTAAATAAAAACCAGTTTCTTTGCAACTACAGTTTTAAAAACTGCAATTCCGTTATTTATCATGTGTACAGAAGTATCTCAAAGGTACAACAAAAGATTAAATAAAAGAAGTGCATTAAAAAATATGCAGACTTGGGTGTGGTAATTAAAATGAAGTAATATTTTACGATTATTGCATAAAATATTCAATTTATTTGATATACCTTAACTTTGACATAAAATGATTGAAAGTATGTTAATTATATATAGGTATGTAGTTTGTGCAAAGCACGTGTCAGCAGAATGAGTTTTACGTTTATAAAATGGGTACCTTTTGGTTGATTGGGTGATTTTTTACCCACAGATAAATTATAAATGTTTTTTTTATCTACACTAAAAAAAAACTTATCTTGTATCAGGTATAAAGCAATACTGATTATCAATTTTTAAATAATAGATACGTAAGAAGAAAAACTAGATAGGTTTTTTGGAATTTAAAATTCTTGAATATGGAACATTGTTTAAAAGTGCAAAAACAATTGAAGACAGGAGATATGTCAATTTGTTTTTATTTTAAATGGTTGAAAATGTAATAGGAGGTAAGTATAATCATCGCAGTGGTTATTTTGTATAAATGAATGACACATTTGTTAGTTTGTAAATTGTATAATCATTACTTACCAGTTGAACTGAAAAAATTACATCAAATAAACTTATTTATGTCCTCAATTATTATTATTGCGGTGATAAATAAAGTTTTGGATTGACTTTTATAACAATATCTGACATAGAGATAAATCTTGTATTTTGATAAAATAAAGATTAAAATATTTCTCTAACAATTATCATTAAACTATCAATAATTTCTTAAAAGAAACTCTAATTAAAAATAAACTGGGGAATAATAGATTATTTTCAATTACGCGTAATATATTTTAATGTTTTTATTGTCTGTTACATTAGAAAAAAAAATATACATGAAAAAACAGCAGTTGTTTTTCTAATATTTATTATATTTACACTGGGTAGTTAAATTTAAAATGTATCCCTTCCATTATATAGAAACATTCCAGAAAATGTTCCCTTAATTTGTTAAGAATCGTAATATTTAACCTTGAACCTAAGATACCATGACACTAATATTAAATTACTACAACTTTACTATCTATACAAAATAATGAATAAAGAATTTAAATTATACTGTTACATTTTAATTAAAACAAAAGATAATTTAACTAAAGATGCTGAAGAAAAAATTTGTAATAATTTGTGCACATTATGTAGAATATGACAAAATTTTTTCAAATAGAATTTCTTAACACGGTGCGTGTCAATTTAACTTAAATTTTAAGTGATTAGGTTATAAAAATTGGCAAAAGAATTCATTACAAAAAATAAATATCATTATTATTAATTTACAAAAATCATTCTTTCAAATATTTATTTTTACCTGTAAACATTACCAAATGTTCTCAACAAAGACAATCATATGTTCATTAGAAAGCGAGACAATTAAAAATTGAAAATATACACGTGTGACATAAATCTATTTTAATCATTCTCATTCATTCGTCCCAATCGCAAGTTACAGTTAGATTACGAATGACAATGTCAATTCATAATCCTACAGGAAACTCTTAATAAATTATGCTAAAACATCTAATATATTATATTAAAAATATACAAGAAGATTCGAGAATGTTGTAGTATTTATTATAATAGAAAAAAATAATTTTGTATTTGTAAATTGTACGAAAAAAGCTTACTATCATAATTCACAGATGGCATTGTAAGAAAGTAAGCAATACTAGCTGTCATTTTATTGCAGTCGTCATTCAATATTTATGCGTAGATTTTAATAAATTTTGGTCCATGTCAATATAAAGGAAAGCAACGTTATTGCATGACGTTTATTGATTTTTAGCTAACAGATTAAAAAAATAATTTTAAAAATATAACTATTTTGTTCGTCAACAGATGTCACAACGAATTTTTTAATAAAATAGTTAACAATTAGGTACCAGCAAATAACATTAAATAGATTTAAAAAGAATGGAAATTTTGCAATTGACAGTTGTGACAGGAGAATTTTCAAAAAAACATCTTGTTGAAATATTTTCTTTCTCGTGGTACTGCTTAGTGTGAAAAGATATAAATATATCTTTAATCATAGTTAATGGAGCAATTAAATGACTTTATTGTAAAAACTAACACACTCTCAAATCTCTTGTATCAGCTGATTTTGGATTTGTGAACACCTTTGTTGCCAGTGAAGATTGTTGAAGTGCACGTTCGCTATTTGATGCGGTTCAGCACCAGGTCGCTGACAACGATCAAGCCCTTCTGGTAAGGGGAGTCTGCCAATTCGGACGCGAGGCGGGCTGCTTCCAAGCAGTGCTTGCGGGCGAGGAATCTGGTCTGCTCCAGCCCCCGTGACTTGTGAACGAGCTCAAAGGCCCTTTCTACATCGCCTGGCTCTTCGAAGCGGCGCATGATCATCGGGTTCAATTCCGGGTACTGATAAAATATTAAATATTATAATATAGCCAAATGTATCATCTTAAATTCTCATTTTATATGCTTATAAATAACAACAATTGCATAAAAAATCATAAAATTATGATTTGGACTGAAGGTGCTTGATGGTATTTCAATATCAAATTTGAGTTTTTTGCTTTTCCATGAGTTTTGTCGCTTACGACATGGGTTTCGCCATTCGGCCTCTTCAAGCATTTCAAGCGCACAAATGAACTTGAATTGACGCGTAGTTAACAGATTGTGTCACTTATGTATAAGAATAAAAGCAGATCATTATGTTTAATTACGATAGTAACAAGTAGACTCAGTGATTCACCTTTATTCACATATACAAGTGATACAAAGCGGGTTTCGCCTTTCGGCATCTTCAGGCATTTGAATTTTTTATTTGCATTCATTCCTAATAATCTGGCAAAGTAGTTAGACTCAAATTGGGGCATTGTATTTAGAGCAAACAAACAAACTTGTCCTGTTAATTATTTGTTAATGTTATACGATCAATTAATTTTAAGTCTTGTATGGGATTCAATTTTTAACTCTTTGGGTCCTCAATTATTCTACACCTCAATTCTTTTGAACATTTCAAATGTTAATAGCGGCAAATAAATATGTAAAAGCAAGAATTGAATGTATTTAAATAAAACCGAACTTGTAAGAAATGTGCATGTTAAATCTTGGTTTCGCAGACATTGCGACTTTATCATTAGAGTCTGACCAAAGCAAACAAATATTCTACAATATAACTATAAAAGATAATTGGATAAATACCTTTTCACATGCAAACAGTACTGGCGCAGTTGCCAATCCCAGCTTCAGATCCGCAGCCGTCGGCTTTCCCATGGCTTCCGATGAAGAAACAAAGTCGAGAAGATCGTCGACCAGCTGGAAGGCGAGTCCTAGGGCTCGACCGTATTGGAAGGACAGCTCGGTTACCTTCTCGTCGGCCTTTGCTAACATAGTGACCTGGAAATGGCATTTCAGGGATCAGTTTTACAGTGTCAACTACAACGGAAACAGTATTCATATAGAGTATATTTATTCACTTTTTTTGTGTGTCAAAAAGTGTATAAAAAAAAATGTTGAAAAATTGATGATCAACCGGTTCACTGAATTTAAAAAACAATGTGATATGGAAAATTTTGTAAAAAAGGGTAATCGATTGAATTGGCATTTACTTGGAAGAACTCGATTATAACATGGTGAAAAAATAACAATGTATTTTAGTCATCGATGCATTCGGTTATTAACCCTTTGGATCCCAGACCATTTTGGAAGGTGCCAACGAAAAATGCCAAGTCTTTATTTTATTATTAGCTTATCAGTGAACTTTTTTTTGGGTGTCATTTTATGATGCATACTATAATAATTAAGTGTTTTAAATAGTTTGTAAAAGCATATTAATGAAGAAAAAAAAGCAATTAAGGGATAAGAATCTTACAGCTTTCAGAGCATTGGCGATGAGTGATGCAGTCTTGCGGTAAGTTTTGGTGAGGTAGTGTGCGAATCTTTCATTCTCCGTTTCCTTGCTTCCGAGTTGCATGAACTCTCCCTGGACGAGGTCCGTCAGTACCTGAAGCACAAAAAAAATAAATATATAAAACCAATACAATAAGCTAGTAAAAATGTATTCAGCATCCAGAGAAGATAACTGATATTATATTCCTCCTTAATGGAGGTGTCTAAAGCAGGGCTGTGGAGTCGAAGTCGTGGAGCCGGGGCTTTTTGGCCGGAGTCGGAGTCGTCGCGGCGTTATGACTGGAGTCATACTCGGAGTCGGAAATATTGAAAAGTTCGAACTTTTTACTTTTGCATATAATGTAATATGTCAAATTTGGCTATTGGCCGGAATGGTAGGGTTGATATTTTATTGAATACACATAAATAGGAAAATTAGGAAAAAAAAAGTGACGATATTAAACTTTTTTTAGTCAAGAGTCGTGTTTTTGGTCAATTTTGGAGTCGGAGTCGTGGTTTTGGTAAATGCTGGAGTCGGAGTGGATTTGTTTTTTACCGACTCCACAGCCCTGGTCTAAAAATATTTTTTATGAGAAATGCTTGCCAGTCGGTCACAGTGAGATCCGTCACGGGAGGTGATGGCGTTGCCCGCTGCACCACGGACCCGAAAATATGATTGATAGTGACACTGACTCACTCCGTTGAATTCTAAGCAGAGTTTTTTTCTCTATACAATGTTTTAATCTTTTTTAAAACATATAATTTGTGATTTTAACACATTTCGTTGGACGACTTCCATTTTTATTAGGATCAGGACCGGTTTCCCTCATAACGAGAATTTTAAACTTATGACACATAGATAAAAGCAGCATTTTTTATAAGTTGTCAATTTGTGAAAGATAATAGAAGATCGTAACAATTTAAATATTGACAATTTGATTCCATTTAGATTTTTCTCACACCAATTATGTTGTATTATAATGCCATACCCTGTCTTTTCTAAATATGATATAAATAGCAGGGCTGTGGAATCGTTAAAAAAAATTACGACTCCGACTCCAGCATTTCCCAAAAACACGACTCGTTTTTCTCCTACCTTTACTATTTATATGCATTCAATTATATATAAACCAACCAATCCGGCCAATAGCCAAATTTGACATATTATATGCAAACATAAAAAGTAAAAAATTCCGACTCTGGCCAAAACCCCGCGACGACTCCGACTCCACATCCCTGATAAATAGGCATGATTCTATTTTTATATTATCTGATAAAAATAGTCGCGATGAGCGAAACCGGTCCTGATACTAAATGTATTTGAAAGTGGAACAAAAAAATGCATTCCGAAACTGAAATGAAATTAGCATGTGAGGATTTTTCAACAATTTAATCTTAGGAAACTCTAAAAAGGGATGATTAGACTACCCTACATAAGATTTACATTATTTATGAATTGAACGGTTGGGTCTATATTCTACGAACTATAGAAGGCATAGTTTAACAGATGAATTGAAATTAAATATTCAAAAAGATTCTATTTTTCAAAAGAATGAAGAGAAACTGGGCAAGATTCTTTTAATACTTTTGATGGTTTCGGCGGTAACTTTGTGGAAGTTCATTTTAATATAAAATTAAAAGTAACTTTGATTATTCCACGTATTGTGCTACTAACTGTGACACGTGTTTCGCATCTTTCAGAGGCATCTTTGGACTTCCTATCGCAAAGTTTGCTTAAGTAATGAAACAAGATTGATTCTAACATTTTAAAATGATAAAACTACAAAATGGAGTTTGGGATTTTTCCTTTTTACGGGAATCAAGGAGGGGGAATCAAAACAAAGCAAACAACATATTGCTTGTACATATACTTGACTAAACAAATATATACTTGACATATTTTTTTATTTTAAAACATTCTACTCTTCAGTTTAATCCCTATCAAAGTGAGTCGCTGTGTCAGATTTGCAGGTTTGAGTTATTAGTTCGGGCAATTGTTGATTTTCACGCGGACCATTTATTGGAGTGACAAACTATAAGGAAGAGTTAAAAACATACGCCCTTGACGACAAATTCACATATTCGTCGACATTAAAAATGTAATAAACTTAATACACTACCTGACAGAGGTGAAGAGTGACCTCATCATTGCCGATACGAGAAATCATCAGAGAAGCAACCGAGAGAATGTAATCTCCCGCCATTGTGACCTGGAAAAAAGAAGACATTTTTTTAATAAATTAAATAAATTTTCCATTAAAAACAAATCGCAGCCCCATTTTTATTTGTGGTTTTGCAAAATCAACCAATCAAATAGTGTGATTATCTTATTGATGACACATTAATAATGAATTAATTAGAAATTAGGAAATGATATGAAATTAAGATGTGGGAAACTAATTTAACTAATGTATAACATTAAAACTTAGCTAATTTTTCTAATAAACAGGTTATTTTTTTAAAAATTAAACCGTAGTAAAAATAATGTGTGCATTTTTTTAATAGCGTATTTATAAAAAAATCTATGGAAGTAATTACGAATTATAAAATACTATTGAGCTGAGGTAATGAATATACAAATTGAATGCAATTGACTAAAAAAAAAAATGAACATCTGCTGAAAAATAGGTGTGAATCTATTTTTAAAGCTGTATTCATATTTTTTATTACTGGTAATACCACGAAAAATATCGTGAGATTTTACAATCATGACGTATTCTCAATGTTCCATATTTGAAAATCTAATTTTAAAATACGTCATCGAAACGGGAACGATATGTGTGATTCCGTACAATTTGGTAGTAGGTATCGCGAATCGATAATTCACAATATGGCTTTGTTATAATGCTCGAATCCGGTATTTTTTTGTGAAATTTATTAAATAAGAAAAAACTATACGAGAAAATTATTTGGTATGAGCGAAGTGGTGGCAAACGAGGCGGCGGGCGAGGAAGGAAAGAAAGTTGAAGGCGGTTTTTCGTATTCCATCTGCCTGTCTGCTTTCTCGACACTTGACGCTGCTTGTATTCGTTTACTATTTAAAACGTAAGGCCGCATTCATCGATATCGCGAACGCATGATATGTAAAAAAACATATCATCAATATTAATATGTCCTTGAGTTATTATTATTAGGTTGTTTCGTATTAATGTTAAAATTTGTATTCCTTTCCAGAAACGTTTGAAAAACATGTATCAAACTAATAAACAACTGAAGACAGTTGGAAATGTCAAAAATATTCAAAAATCGAACATGATGCAAGAATCTGGTGTTGCTTGTTTCAAGAAATTCTTTTTGTTTGTACTGTGTCAATTAAATTACTGACGTTTATTTAGTTCAACTCTACCATAGAGAATTTGAAAATTGAGCCACTGCCAAGAATAATCAAAGCTTTTTATGAATACCAGGACACGTTAAGGATTGTAGAGACGAAGAGGTTTTCTAACGTAGGTATGTGGTAAGAGGTTCTGTGTCGACACATTCCGAGATATAATTCCAGGGATCTCATTTTTTGTTTGAGTTGGTTTGCCAAGTGTCCCGGATTAGCCGGATTGTCCCGGAAACAATGTTGTAGTCTTGGTCAAGTATCAAAAAAGAATTTCAAAAAAAGCTATCGACAAATATCACCTACGCCCAAAAAAACCTACTATCGTTTCAGCCCATATGTCCCGGAATAGTTTCAGAAAAAGTTGGCAACCCTAGTACCAAAAGCGACTAGCTGGCATCAAGTCCCTGAAGGTTTGAATAAAATCGGACATCATCGTAGGTTTTCACAGATAATCAAAACAAACAACATTTGTTTACGCATTAGAATTCGATCGATATGTTTGTTAATCAATCATTTAAATAATGCAATAACTTATTATGTGTGTAAAAGATTATAAAATTGATTTATGTTACGGTTTTGAAAGTTGTACAGTAACGCGAGAGAAAAAAAGATGTTTTCATAGAAGCCGTTTGTCGAGCCGAGCAAAAGTTGCATTGCATTGTAGAGTTCAAAGTCTCCGCGCATTGCGGCCAAACTTGGCGCAAATAATACATTTACCGGGCTCGAATACATCGACAAGCTCATTTAATAATACGATAATTTAAAACGAGATGTCGCTAAAATCTTATATATAAAACCGAAACGGCGTATGTATGTATGTGGGTCTATAATTCCCTTTTGAATTGTTGTTGCGAGTTGCCATAAAAACGAATATGAAAGAAAATATGTTTGAATTTTTATCGGCGAAGACATTTAGTCAAAATGTAATAAATTAGTCTTCTACTGAACTTTTCCCCGGCTTTTATTAATATAATGTTTATTATTTCCGTGAAAGTATTATTTGACATTTCTTTGACAGCAAATTAGATTTTTTCCTTGAATTTGGACATTTTAATGGGCGAGAATGGGGCTGTCATCAAATTAAATAAAGTTTGTGATTTTATTTTAACTCTATTTTGGATGTTAGATTTGGTGATATAATTATGTCAAATGATACAACATTAAATAATTATTGGTCGCTTAGTCCGAGCGACGCCGGGTAGCAATACTAGTGTATTTATAAGTCGTAAAGAAAAAGTGTTTCGCTATTTTAGCATTGTCCAAAAAAATAATTCAAGAAGAAATTGATAGTCTAAGGACTAATCCGTCAGTCGATTCACCTTCCATTTTGAGTGAACGAAGAAATTGTTTTGATACTAGTATGTAAGCGCGGCTCCATGCAAGAATGATAAAGTCTTTCACCTGTTAACCCATTTTAGACCACGGGGCCGATCTATCGACCCCAGTTTTTTGAAACACGTAATATCATAAAATGGCATTACAAAAATTAATAACGCTGACTGTGTTATTAATAGCTGAGATAAATAATTAAATAAAGACTTCCGTTTTTTTGCGAAAAAATGCCTTGGGATTTTTGGCCAACACTTTCAAAAATGGTCTGGGATTCAAACGGTTAAGCACCAATGGTTACCCAATTGATCAAGCTTTTCTTTTTCGAAGAGAGTATGGATAGAAGGATATGGCTGTGACATTACATACATCTATTGGACGTTACTAAACATGCACGAGAACTGATTGTTACTCAGTCGCACATATATTCAGTTAGAGGATAGGACAAGACTAGTGGTTAGCTGAACGGTCTCAATATGCCCGGCTTAAAGGATCGTATGGATGGAAAGGAATGTTTAGACAACACAAAAGACAAAAATACTGGGTCTCGAGCCCGCGAAATCCTTCACGGAAGCCTACGACGTTGACCACTGCACTACGGACCCGGTTTATAATCACACGACTAGGTTTAGCTGATCGCATCGTTTTTAGGACCACGTGGGTGGGATGGGATTTCACATTTCATGACTTCGAGCATGAAACAATAAATAAAACGTACTTGGTTGGATTACGTTTGTCAAAAGTCAAAAAATGCGGGCCGCGTTTTTAGTATCCCTGCTTAATCATTCTTTATTTTTTCAAATTATTATAAATGTTTAATTATTTAAGATTTATAATCTCCTATGCAACACTGTGAGTTTTCAATATATATTTTTTGCGTTATAAATATCATCAGTTCAATTCGAGCCCTGAAAACCAAGCGGACCGCAATGAAAGTAAAAGCGATAAGATCACTCTCGCTACTTGATCCGGCGGTGGTGGTAGGCGACAGTGAGTGGTGGTGACGGTTGGTGGAGTAGTGGTAAAACTGAATGTGACGTCTTCGATGACTATCAATACATTACTTAGATATTCCATTAAAGCGCAAGTTCTTCTATATTGGATATCAGGAATTGAATTATGCTAATTTACACACGTATAATCAACGTCTAGAGTTGCGGGTTCGAGTCTCAGTACAAACAGATTCATATATTGATTTTTAAATAAAATTATTGATTTTTGTTGCGAGGCATGCATGCATGTGATGTCTTAAATTCCATTTACCGAACAGTTTAGTCCAGTGATGCACAACCTCCTTGGGAGAAGGGCCGGATAATAAATTCTTAGATAGTTCGAGGAGCCGCATGGGTAAAACTGATTAAATTATCGATATTTTTAGTGTATGTAAAATTGAAAATTTTATTGTTTTATATTGTTCTTCCATCGTCCGGAAAACGTTTTGGAGAAAAAAGTTGATTGATATTTGTCATTGTGGGCCGCATTAAATGGCATTGAGGGCCACAGGTCGTGCATCACTGGTTTAGTCCTTATAGAGAAACTTGTGATGAGGCAAGCTCAATAACAAGTATCTTAAAAATATGCGCAAACCGCAAAAATCGCACACACAACTAACAAAAGTTATGGTTAGTATATATGTTACAGCGAAAGTGTATTATCAGGGATAATATATTATGACTGGCATTTCAGTGAAAGCATATACATGCACATATATATGATAAACATATACATACATATATCAATTAGTATTATATTTCTATTTTAATAATAATTTTCAATAAGAAAAATTTTACTAATCTACTGCGATGCGGAACGTCCAAATTGCCGATTGATATAAACAAAAAAATCCTATTACAAAAATGTATGTGAAAGAGCTGTTTTTTTTTTATTATTGTTTTTACAAAATATCATTTTATTATGAGAGTTTAAAATAAATTTTTGTGTGGCCCACCATGTGATTCCAGTTGGGCATCCCTGATATAGAACACATGCATAATTAATTAGCACATAAGAATTGCGTCACAAAGCAAACATATTAAAGTAATATCTAATTGATACCGACCGCCGCCGCGTGTTGCGAAAATCGCATTAAAAACGAACCGAGTCAAGTACATAGCATCTGATTTCGGTTCTAGTGAAAATTTCACAAGAACTTTCGTCGATTTTAATGTTTAATTACTCTTTCGAAATAAAAGTGAGATATTTGAAAATGGAATAGAACGATTTATTATTAGAATATTTCGAAATATTACGGACGCGGAAAATGTAGAGTTCTTTTTTTAAAATATTTTAGGACGGAATATTGGGTAAGCTATGCCGGGCAAAATTTGTTATTCATAAACGAAATGATAATTTCAACATAATACGAGGTTTAAAACTGTGTCCGAGCAAGAGTGTTAAAAAAATAACACTAACTAACTTACATGTATTGATTTTTTTTTGACTTTTCCACGAGTTTTGTCGTTAACGACCCGGGTTTCGCCTATCGACATTTTCAGGCATTTCAAGTGCACGAATGCACTCGACCTGACTATAAACCTCATGGGAAAAAACAAAATTCAAACGATTCAAATTCGATATTGAAATGCCATCAAGCGACATCAGTCGAAATTCTTAATTAACTTATATTATAGCCGAAATAAACATACGATAGTCTTGAAAGTATAAGGGATTTTTTAATTATTAATCATACTAATCGATTTTTGATGTAATAGCTTACATTGCTAAGTGGTCTTCAACATTTTAATTATAATCTATTTTTCTTACATTTTGCTTCAATTTATTTGCTTAGTTATTATACCAATTATTTTTCATACCTTGTAATTATTACTTAAACTTTGTATAAATATCACTGTTTTGTTGTATTTCTTATCAGTTAACAATGCTCGCCATGAGCGAAACCGGTCCTGATCCAATAAATTTTATGTGGAATAAGTACTAAAAATGTTTTATTATTTTTATTATAATGCCATTCCACCAAGTATTGACAGCGAACACCTTAAAAGTGTCTATGTAATCAAAACTGTTAAAACATTTTAGTAGGCTCGAATAAGTATATGCACACGGATCCAATCACGTTCGACCAGGTAAACAATCCTCGAAGGTATTTCGGATTGTTATCTATCCACGGAAGGGTGAACAGAGGGAAGGAGGGAGGGGCGGAGGCAGGTAGGGCCATTAAAATGCATTCGGACGACTTCGAGATGTGAAATGAAAAAAAAATTGATGCCCGGGTCAAGATTATGTGAATAGGCGTTATCAAAAGGGTCGGATTACACCCGACGACCCTCAAACTGCGGCTCGTGGAATTATTAACCCTAAAATGCATTGTGCTGACGATTTCAACCGTAAGATTTTTTCAACAATATTTTAATCAACCTGGCATTATGAAATCAATGCATCCTTTAAGTTTTGATGTGTTCACTGTCAATACTCGATGGAATGGCATTATATTAATTAAAAAATAGTAAGACATTTTTTGTACTTATTCCACATTAAATTAGTTAGGATAAGTTATACTCATCGAAAGCATTTTCAACTAACAATCAATGCAGAATTATTTATTGAAAAACTAATGTAAAAATTAGATAAATATTTTAATTATAATCTATTTCCTTGTCAATTATCCATATCTTTATTAATTTTCTATAGATTGTTTGCATAATTCTTTGACCATTTTTTTGGTCAATAGATGCAATCAAAAAATGATCGTGATTAGTGAAACTAGTCCTGATTCTAATAAATTCAATATGGAATAGGTACAAAAGATGTATTACTATTTTTTAAATCAATGTAAACTGTAAGTCAAGACTACATAAAGGATTCACTGTTTTACATGCTCTTCTGAAGAAATTGGCAGTCAATTTAAGCAGTTGAAAATGCTTAAGTAGAGCGAAAACGGTTCTTGTAATTTGATAACATTGTATAAATAAATTGCCTATCCGGCAAGAATACACAGCTAAGTTATGTTACGACTATAAAAGTAAATATAATACTTGTTCAATAAATATTCTAATTTGCTTAATTTAGTTGACTATGAATATTATTTTTTCTTATTTTTCAGATATGGTTACAAGTGTTTAAACAACTGCTCGTTAAAATCTTATATATAAAAAACCGAAACGGCGTATGTATATATGTGGGTCTGTAATTCCCTTTTGCATTGTTGTTGCAAGTTGCCATAAAAACGAATATGAAAGAAAATATGTTTGAATTTTTATCGGCGAAGGCATTTAGTCAAAATGTAATAAATTAGTCTTCTACTGAACTTTTCCCGGCTTTTATTAATATAATAATGTTTATTATTTACGTGAAGGTATTATTTGACATTTCTTTGACAGCAAATTAGGTTTTTTCCTTGAATTTGGATATTTTAATGGGCGAGAATGGGGCTGTCATCAAATTAAATAAAGTTTGTGATTTTATTTTAACTCTATTTTGGATGTTAGATTTTGTGATATTTTGTGATAAGAGTTTTATTTCTAACCCCATCAAAGTTTGAGAAACGGCGACCTTGGCGCAGGTTTTGTCCGCCTATTACGAACCCTTCCACAGCCCTTTTGAAGGCATCACAGTAATATTTTTTTATTCACAAAGGGAAAACGTAACGAACGTGAGTCGGGTCGCATTCCTTAACGGCAGCGCCGCAGGAGTTTTTTTTATGAATGCTACTTAATCAGAAGAGGATTATTATTTTACTATCGAAAATAAGTATCACCCTATGCCAAGGCACTGACACTCGCCGATAAAGTTGCACTTTTATTGCATTCAACGAATATTTATATTTTTTTTTCTATTACTATATTATTTACTTTTTTAAGACAGATTTCGCTGATCAAGGCAATTTTTGACTATCAAAGAGTAAAGTATATTGTTTGTAATCAACAATTGACTGTTATATACCAAACCAACATCTTAACTCTCGTTAACCAGTTACGTATGCCTAAGATTTATAATGGAAGCTTATTTCTGAAGAGAACATTTTTTTATCATGTCCGCTCCTAATGTGAAGCACATGGACTCGTCACGGAATTTATCTCGAAATTTTTTTTTTTTACTTTTACTCAGTTTTTTTACTTCTTTTTAGTTCGAAGAGAGTATGGATTGAAGACTAGGACTGGACTATTGGTTAGCTAATCGCTATCGGGAGGGTTGAAAAGATTTTTTAGCACCGCAAACACCCATGCCTTCGAGCAGGATCGGTAAATCTGAAAATATAGACTCGAGCCCATGAGGTCCATTATCGAAACCAGCGACGTTGATCACTGCACCACGGAATCGACATAATTCATAGTTGATTCACATAAATAACGTTGATGAGTGATAAAAGCATTGATTTAACTCCTAGAACTCCTATGTATATCGAGGCTAGCTCGAAATTGTACAACTTGGTTGGAAAACTATGTCAATATTTTGTATTGCGTGCCTTAGTTAAAGTTTCTTACGTGTAATAATGTGATATATTTTTATGTATTTCGATGCTATTAAATACGCAAACCCTGTGATCAATTTTTCAAATCGATTGAGGAGTTTCCGGAAGGAAAAAAATATGTATTAAGGAGTGCAACAGGTTACGAGAGAAATATTAAAATACAAATCAATTTTTCGAAGCCAACTATCGGCAATTGAGTAATCGTTTCATACTACTTACTATCTTTGAAAATATATGACCGAAGAAAAAAATATGAATCTGTCATATATTTTGAGATAAGAAACGAAAGTAGATTTTTTTAATTACATGGGTATATAAAGTCACAGTAAAATCTACAAATGAAAATTGAAAAAGATGAATACCAAAAAGGTGTTTAATTCCAAATACTTTATATTTAATCTGATCTTGAAAGTAAGTAAATTATACGCAGCCGAAAAGATACGTATCGAAAAATTCCTTCGCCAGTAAAAGTGATACTCGAACGCGTGATGCAACTGGATTTTATATGTAGGCTGTATTTTTCCACGCTAATGCTATCTAATAATCAAATTGAAAAAAGAAATAATAACTTCGATACGTACCGCTTCGCATGCACCAAAAAAAAATCTTTATTCGAACCAGAAATTACATATTTTTCAAATCTTTTCCCGTTCTTCTGTTTAGATTAATAATGGGTAATCATTTCAAATGCAGGGTTAAAATATTTTCAAGAGCCATAGTTATGCGTTACGCAACCTGGCCCATGAAGATTGATGTAATATTAATGTTGTTGGAATTCGAGATAATTTGATACTCATACATGTACGACATGATTGCATTTAGAATGCATTCTGATTGCACTTGGTTGATTCGTTTTTAAATGTAAGAAAAAATGAAAGTGTAATAATTTGTCTGCAATAATAAAGTAATCATTCACCAGATTTTTTATATAAAAAGAATATTGAAAATATCCGTAAAATTTAAAGTTACCATCGATTCAATAAACAGCATTACATTATTACAAAAACAAATAAATTCGCCAGAATCTGAAATACAATTTACAAGACTATAAAGAATCAAATATTGTTTGAATACATCAATGCTCTTTAAAAAATACACACAGCTAAATATAATTACTAAACCGATAAAATTCATCCATATTAATATTAAGTTACCATCGATTCAATTGATCAACGTCGTTGGCTTGCGTGCCAGACCGCCCGGGTTCGATTTCCGGTACGAGCGGAATTTTTCAGACGACGCAAAAAGAGGGCGATTAGATATAACTACTAGTCTTGTCCGAGTCCTCGCATCCTTTTCATCCCCTACTCTCTTCGAAAAAAGAGAGGTTGAGCAACTGAGTAACAAGCAGTTCTCGTAGAAAAATATTTGTTGAGATAAACTCCGTGAGGAGTCCATATGCTCCCTAGTTGGGAGCGGACATGGTTAAACCAATAAAATCTATCAATATCTTCGTATTTCAATAATTTTGTTCACTTTTAAGGTGTTCACTGTCAATACTTGGTGGAATGGCATTATAATAAAAATAATAAAACATTTTTAAGTAATAATTACAAGGTATGACAAACAATTGGTATTATAACTAAGCAAATAAATATCACTGTTTTGTTGTATTTATTATCAGTTGACAATGATTGCCATGAGCGAAACCGGTCCTGATCCAATAAATTATGTGTGGAAAAAGTACTAAAAATGTTTTATTATTTTTACAATAATTCATTGGATTGATGTAAAATAAGAATGATCCGAATAGCAGTGTTACTGCTTAGACGTGAGACCGTTCAACTCGCCGGCGAGCCCAATTATTTAGAAATTTCTAGCGTATAGTAATGCCGGGCTTGAGAAAAACGAGCAAAGTTAGCAGCGCCCACTGATAATAATGTTATTAGGAAGGTAGTCGTCTGTAATAATAATTGGATATGGAACATGCGCTTCGGAATGCGACGGTCGGAGCTTTTTTTCCACCGTAGCCACATACGTACGTATGTATTTAAGTACGTCCATAATATATACGAAGACGGTTCTATATTTGAATTGATAGAATAATAATTTAAATTCAAATTCTATAGAATAGTTTAAATTCAGATTCTTTAGATTACACCGGAGTTTCCCATACTATGTTCGGCGACAATTCGTAAACGCTTTATACATGTTACAGTGAAACTGTATTCTCAGTGAAAATGTATCAAGTAATAGATTTGTATGAACATGATTTCACTGGTCACGATCATTGAAATTATTGGCCCAAGTCGATGATTTGCCGGCCTAAAATTTTGGTTTGCTTCAATGAAAGAAAATCAGCAAGTAGTCCGCCCCTTTCATAAAAAGAGAACCAAAGAAAAACACAGACAAACATTGGGCTGAAGATAGGGCGGTCAAATTTAATTTCAATGACAGCTTGAAGAAGAATATTTTTTCACTGTAACATACACTTCCAACACATTTAAATAACTACTTCAAATTGAACGAGCGATTAATTTTCACTGACGTTTATGACACCAAGTATCTATGTACAGGCGGAAGACTATCTTTTCTCATCGGCTGACAAGTCTAGTCAGTTTAATGTCAGTTGCCCAGATTGAACGAACGGTTAGTCATAAATCTGATAATGAATGATTAGGAAATCCACTCAAACCTCCTTTTGTGCAATTTCAAAGTTATGCAATTTTTAATAGTTTAATTTTTTTTAAATATAATTTCGAGACTATATAAACGTATATATAATATGAATAATGTATTCAACAGCGCGTTTTTCACATACTTTACGAGTAAAATTCAGTATTTCACCTGTTTATTACAACGTTACAATGAAATGTGCGTTTTTGTACATGTAATTTTCTTATATTAAGTCATAGCTTTTTTTGTGCGATTTATTTGCGCAATTTTCCGCGAAACGCATCTCCCGCACAAAAAAAAAGTTTCGGTGTATATAAAAATTATCCAACATAAAAAATAAGTGTTTCGCTTAAATTACCGGGTTTGCCAGAAGTGTTCCATCGCAGACAAAGTTTGGGAAGCAGTTGTTAACTGTTGAGCAATATATTTTACTCGAAGTGTGTAGCTGTTCTGTTGTTAGGAGTTTTATGTTCGATCGATTTTTATTTTAAGACAAATAAATAACTGAGACACATCTTCTTACACTAAGAAATACGTATTTAGTTTCGAAAAGATTGAACTGTCGAAAGAAGCATCAAGGTTCATGAAATATTGAGTTTATTTGTTTTGGTGGATTTCTTAAAATATTTACACAAAAATTACACATATTTTAAGCCAAGGCAAATAGAGTTCATTTATATTTAAGCACATATTCTTGCAACGAAGGGAAAATCGACCACAAAACGATCGATCATTGGGAGACAAGATCAGGATTAGTTTCCAGTGATTCAGGCTTTTTTTCTGGCCGATTTGTTTGATATTTTAGATGGAATTTAAGAACAATTTATTGGTGATGAACGTTAATTTAATACTTTCGATGGATTCAGCGGTAACTTTGTGGAAGTTCATTTTAATATAAAAATTTAAAATAAATTTGAATATTCCACGTATTGTGTTAATAACTGTGACACGTGTTTCGCCTCTTTCGGAGGCATCTTCGGACTTAATATCGAAAATTTTGCTTGAGTAACGAAGCAAGGTTGATTCTAATATTTAAAAATGATAAAATTACAAAATGGAGTTTGGGATTTTTTCTTTTTACGGGAATCAAGGAGGGGGGATCAAAACAAAGCAAACAACATATTGCTTGTACATATACTTGACTAAACATATATACTTGACATATTGTTTTATTTTAAATAATTCTACTCTTCAGTTAATCCCTATCAAAGTGAGTCGCTGTGTCAGATTTCAAAACTTTTTTAAAGGTTTACCAGAATTTGAAAAACTCGGCAAGGAGTCTACGGGATAAAAGAGTTTGAGAACCTCCGGTTTACAGTGTGTCACTTAATACATCGCTGATATTTTAATTTACTATTCGTTTTACTGAATGATTCGTCCAAAAGCTGTGTTGACGAGATAATCCGACCGTATACATTCGATTTTTCTTAACTTTTTAACTGCCAGCATGTGCATGTATGGCGGTACCTCGCACGCCACGAATTTTATTGTAAAAATAAAACGTTCTAAATATATCTTTTTTGAATGTTTATTTGTAAACTATTTCAATTTTGAGTAAAGGAATATATTAACAATAGATGTCGTTGTGTGTTCAAAATGTTTGTATGTTTCACACAATTGATTTTAGTTAGTAAAATTCTGCTTAAAGCGAGCGTCCAAAGACATCATTTTTTGTATGATTGGCTTGCCCCGTTCACGGAAAAGTTCGCGTCTCAAGACGTTTGTGGCAGCTATCCGGTTAACACAAATATATGAGTCAAGGCGTACTAAAGACGTAATCGACATAAAAGGATGATTACAAAATACTTCTTTATTGACGGCAGCCAAACACTTAGCAATCTTTTAATGCATCATAAATAATTAGGCAAGTCGACCCCCAAAAGAGATTACTCTTCGAGATAAGTGACAAAAGTGCGTGTTGACAATATTAAACTTATAATAGGCACCTAATGACATTGTATGCGCGTCCGCTGGCTGCACGGCACATGATGTTTAAATTAAGTATGTTTACAGTGATAGGTTTGAATATGCAATTGCTTTATTTTGTTATTGTTGTTTACCTTTTCTACACCATTATATAAAGATAAGTAAATGTGTGTTTAAACATACATAGATAGTTCTGACGAAATAGCTATCGACTTTATCTTCTAATATGTAAAAATTAATATTTGTTTGTTTTTTTGTTTGCACCCTTTGCGCTGCCATACCTTTCATTCGATCGCAATGAAACTTTGAAAACTTATGTCTTTTATATAAAAATCAATGTTTTTTCATATTGTATGCGCTGCCATACCGTTCATTTTGACAACTTATTGTTGCACTTGCGCAAAGTTTATAGGCATAGTAAAATTTCAGCATGTGGCGTGTGTGTCGAGACAATCGGAAAAGACAAACAGGAAAAGACAAACAGCAAATTTCAAACGGCAAATGTCATCGATACCGATCAATGTTAGTGAAATTAAATCGAAAATTATTTATCTAAAATATTGTGCATTCGAAAGCACTTCAATAAACACGAACACTTTCTTTCATTGTGTGGCTTTGCAAAGCTTGCCGGGTACCGACTAGAATTGTATAATTTTTACTTTTTTATACACATCTAACTCTTTACGCGATTGTTTTTCGAAAATTTTTGACAAACGATCCAAATACTAAGCGTGCTAGAAAATTTAAAAATATATTGAGTCTCTGCATGATAGGCCACACGAAAAATCAGATTAAAGAAAAATTCAAAAAGTTTGTTCAACAAATCGCGAACGATTATATTTGAAAGCCGTGACAGAAGCAAAAAACTCATATAATTGAATACAATTATGAATAATCAATAAAGAAATTAATTAATAAATTTACAAAAAAATATCTTTTTTACGCGATATTTACATTTTTGCAACAAATCAATTAAATTATGAAGTAAGGTTTTTTACGCGATTTCTCTATAAGCGCCAATTTGGAACCAATGCATCGCGTAGAATAGGGATTGAGTGTATTATGTTTGGAAATATTTTGGGTGATTTTTACGCATCTAGCAGAATAACAAGTGATATTTTTCTCTTCTTAAACTTTACCATGAAATGATCGCAAAGCTAGATTTTCCGAGTGAAATTATGTTAAATCGATTAACGAATGACAGTTTATAAAAATAATACGCGACACAAAATTTTAATTTTACTCGTGGCCTTCGCGCAATATGTATTTTCTTGAGGAAAAAGCAGTATAATATAAAATCATGTTTCCATAAAAATATCTTTAAACAATCACTACTGGAATGGAACAAGGCTGCATCATCAATAAACATGACATATTTTATTTTAAAAAATGTCAAAATATTATAGATACACCTACATGAGTGGCAATAAATTTCGTGAGAAATTAATGTATTTACATATAACCTTCGGGTATTTTTAATAAGCCTTTATGATTAACGAGTGATATCCATTTTTGATTTCAAAAACAAATTGAGTACAAGGAAGATTGTGTAATATTATAAAATGAAGAAAGAATGGTTATGTCTATGAATATGTTTACACTCAAACCTTTTTTGGTGCGATTTCAAAGTTAAGCAGTTTTTTTTAACATATATTTTTGGGACAATATAAACGTGCATAAGTAATAACGTAATTGACAGCGCGTTGTTCACATACCGTACGTGCAAAATCCAGTGTTTCACCTGTTTATTACAATGCGACCTTAACACATGCGTCCTTGTACACGTTAACCTTTTTTTGTTCCGCGGAAAATCGCACAAAAAAAGCTATTACTTAATCGTGGGAACATAACCTAAATAATGCCTTTCTACCGCGAACTGACAGCTGAAACCTTAAAACTTCATAATCGAGTGTTTCGTTTCATTTTTAAATCAGAACCCTTTGATGTGCTTGCAAAAACAAAACAAAAAGTTCATCGTCTCTTCAGTTGCGCAACGCACGACTTTTTGCGCAACTAGGTCATTTGCGCAGTCTGCATGAGAGCATCACAACACAACTATATGTAAATAATTATATACAATTACACCCGACCGCTTTACTATACATAATATTGATCTAATACGAATAATCGTGACGAATTGCATGCAATTTAATTTGAGATTATTGTGGGTGTATCAAAAGCTTAATTGGTAATAAATAATATTCCATTATCCACAATGTGAATGCAACTGCAATATAATAACTACCTGTCGAACAGTCACATGGAATTATGCATTGTGCATCGTTAAACTGAATATTTACTCGTAATATTCTTGAGGTATAGAACCAATTTGTTTTTGAAACTAAAATTTATTACATCCTTATGCCATTGATTATGTTACGATTAGTTTTACTATTTGACAAGCATATTATTGATTGAGTGGGCATTTACTTGGTAGAACTCCATTATAATACGGTAAGAAAAATAACAATGTATTTTAGTTCTACATAAATTATTTTTATTCAGAACACAATACGTTGAGTAACAAATGAGCTTCCACGGAGTTACCGCCGAAACCATCGAAAGTAACTAAAGAATTTGATTTGCACGCGGAGAGAGACACATACTACCACTGTTTGTATTTTATTTTTTTAACCATGTCCGCTCCCAATTTGGGGAGCATAAGTTTATCTAAACATTTTTTTGATCTTTCTACGAGAACTCTTTGTTACTCAGTTGCTCAAACTCTCTTTTTCGAACAGAGTAGGGATGGAAAGGATACGAGGACTAAGACAGGGCTAATGGTTAGCTTATCGCCTGTCACTATGCGTCGCTCTTTGGGATAGAAAAGGTGGGAAGGGATTTTTAACAACACAAACAGCCATTGCCTCTGAGCAGAATCGTTTTATCGACTGAAACAATCTGCTCGTACCGGGAATCGACCCCGGGCGGTCAGACACGGTAAGCAACGAAGTTGACACTGCACCACGGACCGGGCAAATTGTCAGTCACCGGGCCGTTTGTAATTGTGAAATGAAAAACCCCACGTGCTTTATAAACATCAGAAGTCTTCAGTTTTCGCAAGACTATTTCCAAGTGGAAGAATATATGTAATTGAAATTCTTTAGAAGATGTGTCATCTTTAAGGAAGTCATGATTTTTTTACAATACCATCTGTTAGTTCCAATAACGCAATCAAGCTACATACATAATATATAGGAGACGAAGAAAATGTTACAGAGTGGTTCAATTGCTATCCGAATGATCCTAGATTTCAAATGATGAGGAAATAATTTAAGAAATATCTGCTTGAGAGGTGCAACATCGAGAAAACAAAGAAGTATTTTGCGAGGAAAGAGATATTGATCCTACAAAATCTGAAGAGTTCCTTATAGGACGACGTATATGAAAGTATTCGCGATTTGGAATCTTTAAAATGAACAGCTTAATAAGCCAAAATAATTAATTGAATGTTTAAATAAAAAAATATTTTATATTGTAGTAATGTGTAGTAAAAATTATTCATACTATATGTATGTACATGTTTTTCCTTGTCAATTATGTACATATTGAGAATACCTTTATTCCGGCTCCCTCGATAATCGAGAAGGAGCCTCCTATCCGACACTCAGAAAGAGGGATTTTGGGGACGGAGTAGGAGAAACATGGCACTCTTATAAAGAAAAGACGATCTCAAAGCGTTATGTATTATTTAATCGTTAAGGATTTACACAGACGTTATACAACACACAAATATTACGATAGCGAAGAAGATATCAGGAATTTGACGCGAATTTAATTCCGATGGAGAGGATTAGGCGCGTGCATTCTCAATGCAGTCCAATCTCTCACTGCTGTATGAAAACAAACAGTTACTTTAGAAAGAAAAAACAATGGCCGTTTCAAAAATCGTTAACACATGCGCCCGCTGATAAGGGATGATTTATCGCCTTATGAACTTTTTATGAAGCACATGCATTGTCGGGCGTCAAGAGATAAGATAAATTGAAATAACTCTACATTGCACCGCTATAGATTGCAATATAGATTATTATAAGAATGAATTTATTTCCAGATATCGACTGACTCATTGACTGAGGTGAACAATAGATCGTTCGAGAGAGTTCTGATGACCTACCACATAAGGCGGTGTCAATATATACCTACCTGTATATATTTTTTTGTGTATCCAAATTGTTCCTTATCTAGACTACTATCATCCTCAACGAGTTCGGATATTCGAGGTTCTACTGTACATATTTTGGAGGACGACGTATTTTTGAGTCGTATAGTATCTAAAGCAGAACTATCCACTTTTCAATTTAAAAAAAACAGCACATAAAAGCCTGAAACATTGCAACATCACTTGGGGTCACTATGTGATTGGTCGAATGTATGATTGACCAAACCATTCTACTTTTGTTTCCGATGTCGTGAGCCGTTCCGATTTCGATACCAATCATCATTTTTTTTACGTTTTTATACCACATTCACATGATTTTAATACAAATATTTTATTGCCTGCCAAACAGCATCATTTCAGTTTCGTACAATATAGGATAGTTCTACTTTTGATAGAATACGACCCATTTCATCGTATCATTAAAATTCTGTACAAATATGATAAAAGCAAGAAGCGTCATCAATCATTTTAAAAAGTTTCATAATATAAAGTCAATTAAAAAATCTTTCAGAATCAATCCCAGAATACGGAAACAGTTCGTGCGAATAAAATGCAGCAAACGGTACGTTTTCAATCAAACATAATATAGCTGTAATGTTTCACACATTTTTGTTAGATGTGAAAAATATCGCTATTCAAACACTAACAATTCAATGGACGGAATCACCGGGAACACCTTTAGAAAAAAAGAAGCTGTGAATTTTTATAAATAACTCTTTCAAGTGTATAGCAACTAAGAAGATTTTAGCATAGGTGTGAAAAACACCTGCTCAAAGTATGCGAGTAAGTAAAAAAAAAACGTATTTTTTTCAATATAATTAAATTTATTGTTATAGCATATTAAATTTCTTTACATTTCTACTCATCGAATAGACAATCTTTCCAGACTTTTAGCATAGGTGTAATAAAACACCTGCTCAAAGTATGAAATCCGGGATAAGTAAAAAAACGTTCTTAGGTTTTTTTCAATATAAAGAATTGTGAAGCATATTAAAGAAACATTTCTTACCTCATCGAATAGACAATCTTTCCAGACTTATTTGGGGAAATACGCTCAATGTAATACGTAAACAAGTGTTATTTGTAAAAGCGAAGAATGAAATCCGGGATCTTTTGATCGCTTAAGTCACTAAGCATTAGTGGAACCTTTGCTACATAGGAGTGGTTCTCATGTGCGACCACCAACAGCTTCATAGTAAATATTGATATTAAAAAAATTCAAAGACTCTGAAAATGAAATATTTCGTATGCTTTAAATACCAATAGTAAATTGTCAAACATGGTTCGCTCCATTTGACAACACTCAAACACAGCAGATTCAAAAAAAATTGGTGCGGCCACAAGCGACCGTAGGACTGCGTATGTTATAAATAGACCTAAGTAAATGTCTGTGGCCGCACCAAATTTTTGTATTGAATCTATTGTGTGTGAGGTATGTCAAATGGACCTAAGCATGTTTGTCAATTTACTATTGGTATTGATTGCGTCCGAAATATTTATATTTCACAGTCTTCGTTGACAAGTTATCTTGAAAAACCACATTTTTTTCAATATCAATATTTTTCAAGAAGCTATAGGTGGCCGCACATGAGAACCACTGGTCTAGAGTGTAGACTACAGGGGTACAGTGCAGATGGAAACTTAAGAGTTGGTAGGGTTAAAGTAAAACATATTTTGAAAATCAAAGGCACATTTTGATATACCTTTGATTTTATTAAGCCATGGGCTGTCCCACTGTGGAGCATATAGACTCCTAATGGAAATTATCTCAAAAGAAGCTTTTCCATGAGAACTGCTTGTTATTTTATTGCTGCGGTGGTTATTTGATCGACTAGTTTTAAGAATCGTTAGCGTTGGAGAGAATTTCAGACATCACAGGCTTAAAAATCAATTAATGAAACTGCTCGTATCGGGATTCGAGTATGAAAGCAACTGAATCTAACGGCGTTGACCACTCGGCCAACAAAATAGGAATAAAAATATTGACTTCTCTTTATCAATAAATACATATGATTAAATAATCCATAGTTTAGTAAAACCGATGAAAAAATGACAAGGAACTCTTCAAGAATGAACGACTGATTTTAAATGTATGTATGAAATAAAGCAGAGGAAAAGACTATACATTATCTATCTCTATATATAAAAATGAATGTCTGTATGTATGTCCGCTATGGACTACTAAACCGCTCGACCGATCGATGTGAAACTTAACAAATTTATTGAGTGCACCCCCGCGATGGTTTCTGGCCTACCAACCCCTCCCCCAACCACCCCCCAACCTCCCCACCCAATTTTTTTTTTTTTAAACTTTAAGAATTTTTCGAGTTCACTTTTTCGAAGGTTTTGGCATACCCCCCCCATACGCTTTCCCAAACCCCACCCGCCAAACAACTCCCCCTCCCCCAAAAATTGATATCGAATTTTTACAAATTTCTCGAGTATACTTCCGCGAAACTTTCTGGCGTACACTCAAATTGATTCAAATTGAATTGAATATTTGTGTAATGTCTTTCCTTCAAATTTATTTTAGTTGCTGGCGTAGCAACGCGCGCAGGATACAGCTCGTATTATATATATTATTATATTATACAAATAACCAATGCGTATGACATAAAAAGAATTTTTTACCTCAAAACCGAATCAACTTGCTTATAGTATTTAAAGATCAATGCATCTATTAAAATCAAATGTTAAGTTGAGGAAAATAATAGAAAGAAATATTTTATGTAAAATTGTAGTTTTAACATGTTTCCGTGACTATTGTAATTTATTGCGATTACGTGAATAAAAAATAGTTTTTTATTGTGTTTTAAATGTCTCCAGCCTTACTTATATTTTAATTCGCAAGTTTAAAGCATGACCGCATTAAATGTTTTTAAATCATTAAGGCCATGTTTTTAGATTCCTGGTGTATTTTACAAGTTGTCGCAGCAAGAAATTTGCTATATTGGGAAAGCTCAAAAGTGTCAATCAATTCATGTATGAACGTATGTAATGCTTTAACTAAATAAATGAAGATTTATCACATATATAGTAAAAAAATTGTCTGGATCTTTCACTTAACAGAAGAGCTATTTGAAAATTGTCTGCGATATAATGCTTAAATATAGGGTCTTTTTATAAGGACGCTTAGTTTTGAAATGTAAATAAAACAAGTTGTTTGTGAGATTTCGACTAAATTTTAATTTCATTTGTAAGCATATTTTACGGCATTAAATATAGAATATAGCATCAAATGTCTGCCAATATCCATTCATTATAAAATGGGCCATGTCGCTAAAGTTTACTTTTTTGACAAATTAGGGTAAACATCCAACTGCTCCAGAACCCAATCAGGCGTTGTCTGTGGTCGTTTACCTGAAGTTCCTTGGTTAGTTGGATTTTATACGGGTGCAGACATAAGGCCCGATCCAAAATTCGCCAAGTTAAAGTCGCAGAAAAGCCAAGTTCTTGTGAATAACGAGAAATAAGCTGCCTTGGGTTTTCCTGTACACTTTCACACACAGCAGCAATGTTTTCACCAGATATTGTATTTTGATGACGTACAGGTAGGTGTTGGCCGATTATTTACCAAACTGGTTGACTCAAATTTGGCCACTAAACAATGAATAATCTACTCAGCAGGACAAAGTAACATATTTTGAGCGTCCCTATTGAAATACCCTTTATATAATCGGTCACTTATGATAAAAGAGCGTATCAAGACCATTGCCGGCTTTGAGTTATGAATGCCTACAATACAATATGTAGCGTAATGTGTCATAGGGAAATATCGATACAAGTGAATACGATATTTCAATGAGTTTTAAACCAATTTCTTGTTTCATAGCTCCTTAAAAAACACATTAGAATGAGTTATGATTTAATATTTAACCAATCAACCAGAAATCCAAAGCATCGCTTTTAAAAATGATAATGAAATTAGGTTTCTCTGTCTCTAAGAGATATATGAAAGTATTGATAATCATATGATCACTTGTATTTAATTGATTGCAACGGTCACTGCATGGCTAAGTAAGTGTTAGACACAATCCAGTCTAGAACTATAAAATAGAGTAAGCTTTTGTCAGAAAGTTACAGTTCCTTTCTTCTCTGTCTGATATGCCAAATCCGGAACAGGGCAGAAGGAGTAATAAAGAAGACGACTTCACGTCTCCTAGAGAACTTCTGGAACACTGAGGGTCGACGTCCTCTCGAGAGCATGTATGAGCATCGTGCATGGATATATTTAAATAAAAATATCCCTCGAGGTTATTGCATCACGAATCAGTGTCACCACCATCAAGAGATCTTCCCCTCATCGCCATCATCATCACTTGTTATTACTTTACACGTCTAATATCAAGCGAAACGCAAACCCGAGACGACAGGGAAATGAGGGCTTACCACCTTCGGTTACCACCAAAAAAACAACGCGGAAAATTACGGAAATCTAACTCGACATCAATTCTAAAAGCGGAAAAAGGTAGATTGTATGTGGTCATTCGTGGACAGCGTCGAGCCACGCCACCGCCGTCATCTTGAAAATATAATTAATCGCGCCATTTCCAAATCGGCATAACATATTCAAGGCTGCATTTTTCATCGGAGGCTTCAAGGCGAATTTCTCATCCAACCTTGGGGTCGCGCGATTCATTTCGGTTGAATGGAAATAATCTGATATCGCCAACAGTTTAAGGAATATATTATGCACAAAACCAGAATGGAATAAATCGTAAACTATATCGATAAGGAAAACTATCATTTCACTTTCGATGCGCGGCGTAAATTCTTTCTATATTCATTTTTATTTAAATAAAATCAATAAACATTTAATTTTATAATTTGATAGTAACATACGTTATAATTTTTACTAGCTTTTACCAAATGATGTTCCACATTGAAAAAATATATTTGTTAGTTCGATAGATTCAGGGGTGAATATTATTGATTCTTGATTCGCCTCTTTCATGGGCATCATCAGGCTTACTGATCTTACTATCGCACGGTTGCTTTAGTAATAAAGTAGAAGTGATTTTAATATTTTAACATGATAAATTACAAAGTGGAAGTTGGGATTTTCTTTTTGTTCGCGACGACTCATGGAGAAAGGGATAGGTACAGACTGAATTTGTGGTAAGCTTCTTTTGAGAGATTCAGAAATGATCTTAAAAAAACCTTGATAAAAATAAAAGTACTAAGCCAACAACAAACAGACTTAACATAATTAATTCTATATTGTTGGATTGATATTAGAATATACAAAAAAAAATGGTGAAAAATTCGACGATTTATTTCGTTTTAAAATGTATATTTCTAAAATAAATTCAGATAATTATTAAATTAATAAATATAGAAGCGAATACTACCTTTTTGTGAATAAGAAGTAACACACGCTCCGTTTTACAAAAGAATATTATAGAAGAAAAACAGGGAAAAAATATCATAAAAAGAAAAAAAGTTCTATATAATTTAACAGTAAATAGTCTGATTTTTTAAAACACAATTATTGACAAATTCTGTATTTATGCATGTCATGGGAGTCACAATTCTTAAATGTCATGATTATTTAATTTTTTAAATTAAATATTTACAGGCTATTAGCACGCTATTTTGCTAGTCAAAGTATTTAAAATAGTAACATCGAATGATTTTATCTCATTTTATTTAATTAGACAGTAAATATATATGCAAAACCAGTGAAAGTAACTAACTTATAAAAACGGTCAGAACATATTTAAAATATTTTTTTTATCCATGTCAGCTCCCAACTTGGAGCATATGGACTCCTGACGGAGTATATCTAAACACATATTTTTTTCTATCAACTTTCTTTTTTCGACGAGAGTAGAATCTCTACTCTATTCGAAAAAGGGAGGTTAATCAACTAATTAACAAGGCGAAAAAAACATGCTGAGATAATGACATGGTAAAAACAATATATACTTTCTTTGGTAGATAGTTTTCAGTATTTTTTGTAGCTCTAAGCCAGTGATCGGCAAACGGTCGCTCGCGAGCTACCGGTAGCTAGTTGTGGCATTTTCAGTATATCGCGTAGGATATTGTACCATATTTATAAACCTAGGATCAGTATGGCTGGATTTTATAATCAATATTAAGTTTTTAATTATATTTTTTATCTAGGATGTGATGAGTCCTGGCCATTAATTAGAGGAAATAAAAAAATCTGCATTGAACTTAACGGCATAAAAAGTTTTGTGCTTATTTTGTATAAAGCTAACTTAGTAGCTCATCTGACAATTTCAATTTCTGAAAGTAGCTCACATCCTTTTTGAGTTTGGAGAGCACTGCTCTAAGACATCGATATGATCCTCATTGGTAGCGGCTAGGTAAAAAAAATCATTGATAAAATTTTCTTAAAAATCACACCAAAAACCGCTGTGATTAGCAGGGCAGCATTGGTCTAGCCGGGACTTGAATAAATAGACTTATCATGTTTCGTAGCGCCTAAACTCTTTTAAGAGCAGTTTAAACTTTGAAACATAGTTAGTTGACAAGTGTAAGTGCAAATACAGATATCCCCAAAAAGATGTGTGTCATATGGTAAATATTCAGGGCACAGTTTTCAATCGTATGCGATAGTGATGTGCCTTGAACCTTTCTTCAAGCGGTTCGCTAAAATCAATAATTGAAATGAAAAATGTCCGAACGATATCTAAGTAAACATTTGCAAAGTGTAAAATATAATGACTAAAATACTCTATATGAGGAGCGAATTTTCAAAAGTGGACAAATCCATTTGTTGAAAAACTGAAAATGTGAGATATTTTCATTATTTTTTCCTCATAACATTTGTGTTTACTATCAATATTTATAGCATATGTTTTAAATTAAGGAATCACGGATAATGTGTAACAATTCAAACATTTCCATGTGAATAAAAAAGGTCTCAAAAGTTTAATCTAAAACTGGCAGTTGAAAATAAGTATTTTAGAATTATCCACTTTTGAAAATTATCTCCTCATTATATCTTTTATAAAAATTGGACATCTGCTAAAAGTATAAGAATTTCTTGCCAAAAAAGCTGCAACTCTAATGTTTTGCTGCCTTTTTACAAATTTTGAATAAACTGCTTTTTATAGACTCAGCCCGGTCCGCGATGCAGCGTTCAACGTCGTTGACTTCCGTCACGGACCACCCGGGTTCGATTCCCGGTACGAATATTCTGTTCGAAGGCGATGGGAGTTTGTGTTGTAAGAAATCCCTTCCCACCTTTCCGATCCCAAAAAGTGAAGCATAGCGAGAGCGATTAGCCAACCACTATTCCTGTCATATTTGTATCCTTTCAAAAAACACATTATGTCATTTTTCTCAAAAAAAGTCAGTTTCTGCATTCTTGCTTGGAATGGCAGTATAATCTTCGAACGTTGGTCTTGATAGCTAAGCTTTCGCTTTACAGTCTATCTAACGGTTCGCGCGAGCCGTTGGAATTATTTCGGTGGTCCGGCAATAGTGTGTGACCACCTCGCGGCCGTCCGGAATTGGGCGGTGCTCGAAAAAATGAAAATTGACACACGCAAGCATTCCAGTACCGATGGGCGAAAACACTTTGTTTTAATTTATGCGTAAAGAAAGTGCTACGGAGTCAGGCTAAGGAGAAAAGTGAAATTCCTATCGAGGTCCGCCGTTCGGCTCCATGCCCAACACATGACTAATGATAACATTTGGTTTTGAAATTTCGACATTCGTAAAAATAAAATAGGTTCGCCCGTGCAAAACCATCAGATACCAAGTAACCCGCTGGTTTGAAGACCGTATTTAAGTGTTAAGTTCAACAAGAATTATAAAATTAATCCAGATTGTGAATATAGCAATTAAATTTAGTGTCACACTTGTATTCTTATATACATGTATAAACGAGTTATTTCCGACGCATCAGTTGTATTTTATAGGTCACTAGCCGGTACCCGGCAAGCTTTGCAATGCCACTAAAAGAAAGAAAGTATTTGTGCTTATTGAAGTGCTTTCGAATGCACAATATTTTAGACAAATAATTTCGATTTAATTTCACCAACATTGATCGGTATCGATGACTTTTGCCGTTTTACGTTTGCTGTTTGTCTACACACGCCACCTGCTGAAAGATTATTATAATGTGCCTATAACATTTGCGCAAGTGCAAGCAATAAGTTTGACAAAGTTTTATCGTAATCGGATAAACGTTATGGCAACGCATAACATACGAGGAAACAAACACTGATTTTTATATATCAGATTTCAATAAGGAAGCTCGATTTTAAAATATAAATGAAACAAGTTGTCGTAGAAATATCCTCCTATTTTTTCTGTGTCTATAAATTTAATGTCGTTCAAATGTTTACCCCTCACATTTGTATTCATCCAAAAATATTAAAATAACAAATCTCGATCGTCCCTATAGAAAGATTCTGTATAAGAAGTCATCTATCGAATACAATCTTACAAGGGTCGGTTGTGCAGCATTGAGAGAATTCGATCGCAAATAGTTATAAATGACGAGCTTTTTAAGTAGACGTAACAAAAAAATACAATTAATTATCGGAATCGAGAACACAATTAACGTTCCTTTACAAATACTTAGTAGAATAACATTTTCGGACAGGCACCTTGAAGTCAAACGATGTAAGGAATTTGAGTACACGGTTGCAATTATGCATGTCGTATTGACCATAGATCTCTCATCGTGCAAGGTTGAAATTGAATAAAAAAAACTACCTCTTGAATAGTGCGAATTACAAAAAGTTGTATCGAACACATTGATTTATCCACATCATAGAATGGCGAGATCATGTGATTCTTTGTAACTATGATCTATGACCAAGACCCGATAAATATAACGAACAAAAAATATTCGCATGTTTTTTTTTTAAATATTAAATAATATTTATTTTACAATGGATTCCGCTTGTCATGTATGCATGTATAGCAGGAGTGGCTAAGCTTTTAGAACTACGTCAACTTTTTTTGGAATTTTTGGTGGCGATCGACATAAATTGAATTTGTTACCATTGAAATTATCGCCCGCCTGTCTGGTGTACATCATTACGTCAGACAGGCGGGCGACTTGGAATAGCTACGCGATCGACGCTTTGGCCACTCCTGATGTATAGATACAATATAAAGGGTCTTTTTATAAGGACGCTTAGTTTTGAAATGTAAATAAAACAAGTTGTTTGTGAGATTTCGACTAAATTTTAATTTCATTTGTAAGTATATTTTACGGCATTAAATATGGAATATAGCATCAAATGTCTGCCAATATCCATTCATTATAAAATGGGCCATGTCGCTAAAGTTGACCTTTTTGACAAATTTGGGTAAACTTCCAACTGCTCCAGAACCCAATCAGGCGTTGTCTGTGGTCGTTTACCTGAAGTTCCTTGGTTAGTTGGATTTTATACGGGTGCAGACATAAGGCCCGATTCAAAATTCGCCAAGTTGAAGTCGCAGAAAAGCCAAGTTCCTGTGAACAACGAGAAATAAGCTGCCTTGGGTTTTCCTGTACACTTTCACACACAGCAGCAATGTTTTCACCAGATATTGTATTTTGATGACGTACAGGTAGGTGTTGGCCGATTATTTACCAAACTGATTGACTCAAATTTGGCCACTAAACAATGAATAATCTACTCAGCAGGACAAAGTAACATATTTTGAGCGTCCCTATTGAAATACCCTATATATGTATGTATACACACATATATATTGTATCGCTAGAAGAACTCTATTGGAAATGATAGATTTATATTTCTAACTGAAATTTAATTATACAGTATTTAAGTAAAGATAAATGTAATAAAGTTTAATGTTGTTTTCGCTACGGGTTAAAACTATGCTTAAACGCGTTTTTTTACATGCATATTATTTTTTTCACTTAGGTTTTTACCACTTTTTACTGCCGCATTGAATTGAAGGTTGCTCAAGCTATCCCTAATCGGATTGCGAGCTCTTTACGCTGGATTGCCATCTCCCGGATGCCCATTAGATGTGTACTAGAGCAGTGGTTCTCACGTGAAAATGTCTGGTGGTCGCACCAAATTTTTGTCCGAGTCTGTTGTGTTTGAGCTTTGTCGAATGGGCCTTAACGTGTTTGACGATTTACTATTGGTAATTAATTGCATTCGAAATGCTTCATTTTCAGAGTATTTGTTGACAAATTATCTTGTAAAACCACTTTTTTTTAATTTTCAGTATTAACTATGAAGCTGCTGGTGGCCACCGTGGCCGCACATGAGAACCACTGTACAAAGACTCCAATTCGAGTATCGAATACTCGATACTCGAGAATACTCGTCCATTTAGTGAATACTAGTAATTTATAAATGAAGATTTATTTATCCAAATTGTATTTACTTATTTAAGAAATATATATATAGAATGTTTCACCGTTGCGCTTAACTGAGCCTTACGCTAAGATTTTACAATCAGGAAGTATTTTTTAAATTTTTGTGCCGTTGACTATGCGAGAATTTCTTTTGTTTCTTTTGCTATGGGTTCTGTCCACCTGTCTTATCAATGATACGTTTATGATGACAAGAGACAAAATATTTATTTATTTATCATCTATTAAATACACTAATTTGAATTAATAATATATATTTTGGTACATAAGTTGAGATGTCGAGTAATTTGAGTCTTTAATGTGTACCCCCGGGTACCTAAAACCATCGACTCTCAGATTTATCCTTCCTTTAACTATAATAATTCACTATTATAACCTTAATTTTCATTTTAATATATTTTTTGATCAAGCTTTCTCGTCAATGGCTAAGTTTAAGGCAGTGATGCACAACATGCGGCCTGACATGTCAAGCGGCTCAATATGACAAATATTAATCACCATTGTTAAAATTTATCAATTAAACCCATGCGACCATCAAACAATCTGAAAATTGATAATCCGGCTTTTTTGACAAAAAGGTTGTGCATCACTGTTTTAATGTAACCTACACTCAGGATTCTTAACCGGTCTCGTCGCAAAATGGCAATCGTTAACCTTTTCGGTTCAATCAAATGACATTATTATGTGTATTATTAGCGGGAATGTGTAAAAAATAAAATATCCGAAGTTTGAATAATTATGTTTATATTTTTAGTGTTGAATAATTTCTGAATTTCAGAATTTGAAAAAAAACGTTTTAAACGATCAAACTTTGGCATTGGAATAATTAAACAATTATTATAACATGAATAGATAGTGAGATTATTTCATAGATAAATATGCCCGCAGGTTTCGGGTAAGATATTGTATTTTACGCAATTTAAATTAATTTTTTAAGCCGGTCAAAATAATATTAACTATATTTTCCGCAAAGATATAAAAGAGTAACAATTTTAATACTTGTTTAATATATAAAATTTGCATCGAACGCAATTATGCTTCTTTTATAAGATTCTTTTCCTCAAATTTACCTTTACATTTCCAAAATTGATGGCCATCGAGTTTTTGACCAGTCTATTGTAACCAAACCCCTCACGGGATGGACCGAATTATAAAGGATGCTCGCGGAATAATTCAAAACATAACCAATTTAAAATTAGAGACGTTTAATACTCTATTCTTGTTGAAATATATGTTGCGTAAATTGAAATAAATGTATTTATGAAATTAAATAACCTTTTTTATTTATTTATCTTCTAATTTTATATATGTAACAGTGAAACTGTATTCTCTAGATTTGTATGACAACATAATTTCACTGGTCACGATCAGGAAAATTATTGGCCCAAGTCGATGATTTAACAAGTTGGTTTTTACCACCACCACCCGTTGTGTATATTCAGCCAATGTTTCATGGCCGCCTTTCACAACGCTATCGACCAAGAAAAGGGAATTTACCCCTCACATTCATGGCCTGAGCAGATCACCACGGGACTGATTTTAAAGAATGCACTAAAGTGCTTTAAAATAAAATAAAATAATAAAAAAATGGAGTGACTAGCTCAGCCACTGAAATCATTTTGATACAGAGTATCCTGTGTATAATCCGTAAACTGAGAGCCCGTCGTGTTAGACGAGTATATTCGATGATTTGCCGGCCTAAATTTTGCTTTGCTTCAATGAAACAAAATCAGCAAGCAGTCCCTTTTATAAAAAGAAAAACACAGACAAACATAGGGCTGAAGATAAGGCAGTCAAATTTAATTTCAATGACAGCTTGGAGAAGAATATATTTTCACTGAGAATACAGTTTCACTGTAACATATACAAATTCAAACTAATAATATATATGTTGGTACATATACTCGAGTATTTTAAAATTTTACTACTCGATACTCGAGTAGTTGAGATGTCGAGTAATATGAGTCTCTAGTTCATACTGGGTGCGAACATGATATGCGCATTCAAATTTTAAATATTTTTACGATAATATCTTAACTAACCTAAATCGACTTGACGTCCATGAAAAATAATCACTCCTAGATTTCATTGGCTAAAGTATTAAGATTTATACCGCATAGTAACAATATTGCATGAGGAAAACAAACAATTATAATATATGAAAAATATTAACTGTCCGTAATTGATTGCGGCAGATGTTCGATGGTAAAAAGAATAAACAATTCACAAATGATTAGTGTTTATAATTTAACTTTTAGGATAATTATATGCTACGCTACATTACCAATGAAGTCTTGCTTAAAACTTTAATGAAACGAACCGATATCGAGAAAAAGAAGAATATCTTATTATGATACGATATTTTTTAAATCATTTTTTAGGTTTAACCTATAAATATTGTCAATAGGCGTGGTCAAAAAGCAACGCTTTTAGTACCAATCAAGAATTAGATTCTACAGATGTATGTATGTAAATGTATGTAAGCACAATCAGTATATTTTAAATGTATGTTAACTCCTAGAACTCCAATGCTGAGTCTAGCTCTACTTCGCGGGTCGTCAACCTGGAACAAGTGGGCGGTAAAGGCTTCCATCGTGGGCGGTGGGCGATTATGGTTTATACCCTAAAATCATTCACAATCAAATAAGTTGTCTGAAAATCTCTGAAAAAAGAGACCTTCGTTTGTTTTTAACGAAAATTCAAACAGACATAAAATATTCAGTCTCGCAGCATCAGGCTCAAAGGTTTTCATGAATTAATGAAGAACGCACTTTTTTTTGTTGCAATAAAATGTTGTCCGGTCCTTGGCGCAGTGGCAACGGCTTTGGCTTGCGTGCCGGACCGCCCGGGTTCGATCCCCGGTACGAGCGGATTTTTTCAGTCGATAAATCTGTTCAAAGGCATGGGTGTTTGTGTTGTTGAAAATCCCTTCCGACCTTTCCGATCCCAAAGAGCAACGCATAGTGACAGCAATTAGCTAATCACTAGGTCTGTCCTAGTCCTCGTATCCTTTCCATCTCCTACTCTCTTCGAAAAAAGAGAGGTTGAGCAACTGAGTAACAAGTAGTTCTTGTAGAAAAAAACATATGTTGAGATAAACTCCGTATGATCCAGGCTGGGAGCGACATGGTTAAAAAAAAATGTTAGGGAAAAACTTGCTTTTTCAAATCTTCTTAATTTTGTTCACTTATATACTGGATTGAAATAAAGCGATGTTAGTGGGGCGGTAGGGATAAGAGGTTGACGACCCCTGCTCCAATCGTAGATGAAACGCACTACTTATATTGCGAGTCTTGCTCGAAATTTTAGTTGGAAAAATATTTATTATTAATTATAAATTATTCTTATCTATAAGCCTACGATGAAGTTTGTAACATAATGTGGTATATTTTCGGTATTTCGTTTTACCATGCTAATTTATACGCAAACACTGCGATATCAATTAATCTCTATAATCTATTGAGGAGTTGCTACAGGGAAACAAATAATATATAGAGTGCATAGGGTTAAGGATATGAAACTTGTTTTAGAAGGCAGTAACGGTGAAAAATTACATAATATGTTTCTTTAAGTTTTACTATTTAGAATTTATAAAAACCGGTTGATCCCATTCAGCGAAAATGAACTAATTGCATATCATATAATTGCGATCGCAAACAAGCAGTAAGTTATTGATTGAGTAGGCATTTACTTGGTAGAACTCCATTATAATACGGTAAGAAAAATAACAATGTATTTAGTTCTACATAAATTATTTAAAATATTTGTTGATAGCTATTTCGGCTTACGCCTTCGTCAGAACTACTAATTTATGTAGAACTAAAAATCAGTAAGTTGTTGCATTGACTTGCTGTTAAAAAAAAGGATTATTATAGTATTTAAGTTATTATACTGCTATAAAAAGCACTATATATAGCTTATTGTTTGAGTCGGCATTTACTTGGTAGAACTCCATTATAATACGGTGAGAAAAATAGCAATGTATTTAAATTCTACAGAAATATAAATTAAATTTTTGTTCTGTAAACTACTAAATTTCTGTAGAATTAAAATACATTGTTATTTTTCTCACCGTACTATACATATGTAGCTTTCAAAGATATTTAGAAAATGGCATTTATAACTCAATTTTAGAAATTTGCGAGTTACTGCACTCTTCATTGGAACGGCAGCATATTAGTCGTCTCTGAAAAACAAATCCGGCCAACAACCACTAATGTATGATTCCATTCCAAATGACACTCAAATAGCATGATTCACTGATTTAACCCTTTAAACGCCAGCTGATTCCATGGATTTGTACCACAAACCACCATTTTCACACGGAAAATCATTTTAAATACGCCTTATTTTTGGTTTTTTTTAGCTTAACCTCAAATAAAATAAAAACGGCTGAACATATCGATATCTTAACAATCGCATTGCCTTGAAAAGATGCGTCTGCATTAGGGTTCATTTAAAAATACGATATTTATTAATAAATATACTCGTTGTAGCGTTTGCGTGCCTGCACGCCGTGGCGTATGAACGGTTGACAAATCAACTCGAATCCAAAATTATTCAGTTTACAAATAGGCTCATATCCATACAGCCTATGACATGAGAGAAAACAAGAATTAATGTCATTTTATAACAATGAATAACTTGAAAATATTTCTCACAGTAAAATCCCGGCAAATATAGTGTTGCCATTTATATCTTCATTTATTTATTATACAATTATTATTTTTTTGCCTACAGCATTTTTCGCACTTAGTTGCTAATGATTGGTTTGTGGAGTTAAATAGATTGAAGTGTTTCGGTTATCATATTAAAAGACTAGTAATTTTATTTCAAAGCCTGTATTAACACTTTACCGACCGCACAATTTCGCTGAAAATTTACGCCTGATACCGCATGTTTTTTTGCAAAAATTAACCTAAAACAATAGATTTCGTATATTTAACATAACTTTTAAGCCCCTATGCCGATTTCAATAAAACTAAAAAATTTAGATTCGTATCGTTTTTAAGAACCTTATTAATAAATCAATATTTTTAAACAGGGCTTGTCAATTTTATTACATCTGAAAAGCGATAAAGGTAGAAAGTTAAAGAAATCGATCTTTTAGGATTTTAGGGTATGATAAAATTCTCAAAATATTTCCAACGTCTCAAGATTGTGTATAATTGTAACCCTCGAAATATTGAATTTTTGCGGACAGGGGTTGCCAACCCATTTCTTCTTCAACCCACTTTTAGATACAGATACATTTCTCAAAAATAATATATTTTTTAAAATGACTGAAATATATATGTATATATGTATGTTGAAAACAAAGATTTTATTTTATTCTATCACGAATCGATATTTCGCATGTTTTTTCTACCAACTAGTCTAGAAATTTCGAACGCGTAATAATTAGACAATGTAAAGTAAAGTTGCGTATTCGCGAGCTTGTTCGTAAAACCTCTAAAAAGTTTCATAAGGCTGTGGGCCTTCACTGTAACTCAATAATCTCTTGCCTGCAGAACTGTGACGAGAGGGCATCAGAGAATCGTAATAGACCGAGAGCTATTCTTCTCGATGACCCTCCCTAGGTAGAGACGAAAAAGTAAGCGGACTTCTTCAACTGTAGCGATCGCGCCTTTCTGTCAGCAGCAATGGGAAGGCAATGCACAAAAAAAAAATTTAAAAGTTTAAAACATTTAGCGACTAAAGAGACTGGAAGAACTTTGGCGCTTGAACGCCTTAGAACTTGATGCACCGTCAAATTGATATCCAAAAAAAAAAGACCCTACAGTGGCGTATGCGGATGTTAGAAGTGTTAATAATTCTTGATACGTAAATCTGTTCATATGCTGACGCAGACAATCTTTATTCAAGGCGAATGTTTTGATTTATTTTGCATAAACGTTTAACTAGTAAAAATAAGGGATAAAAAAGTTTAAAATATCACGGGACTATAAGATACAAAGCTTTAAATTATTTATGGAACAGTCTGTTCAAAAAAAAAGTGGAAATTCCGAAGACTAATGGTATATCGATCCTCTGACCTGAACGGAGTTCATTTCATCTACTCGGATGACGGTGTCCAATCAATTTTAAGCATTCAAGGACATAGTGGTTCTGAAACTAGCCGACTGACTCAATGAAATTATTTATTCATGTTCAATATATAGCACTTACATTGGTGATATTTATTTATAAAACATAATTTAACCACTGGCGTATATTTGATGAGATTATAAAGCGACCAGGTACAGTTATTACTTATATTGCTTAATTTCCATGAGTTTGGTTTAACGATCCGAGTTTCGCCTTTCGGCATCTTAATGCATTTCTCACGGACAAGTAAAAAATCAAACGATTCATATTTGATATTGAAATTCCATCAAGCACCTTCAGTCGAAATCTAAATGTTGTTAAATATTACTTGAATGCAGGCAGCGCACGCATGTATGAATTTTATTAACTTTACTTCACATTGATCCATAGTGAAGCCAGTTCAGGAGGTCAGCCAACATATTTATGGTCCGTGGTGATGTGGCCAACGTCGTAAGCTTCCATGACAAACCTCACGGGTTCGAGACCCAGTACGAATAGCATTTTTTCAGTCGAGTTATCAATTCTTTTAAAATGCACGGGTGTTCCTTCTCATCCATCTGATCCTATAAGCGGGCCGCCGGGTATAGCTTAAGATTATTTATATCCCTACTCTCACCGAACTAAAAGAGAGGTCAAGCGTCTAGGTAACAAGCAGTTTTTTTAACCATGTCCGCTCCAAATGTGGAGCACATGGAATCCTCGAGTTTATCCCAACATATTTTTTCTACGGGAACTTTTTGTTACTCAGTTGCTCGATCTCCCTCTTTTGAAGAGAGTAGGAATTGAAAGCATACGAGGACTAGGGCAGAACTATTGGATTTTTTTTTAAAGGATTTTTAACAAAACAATTACGCAAAAATTCAAACGGAATCGGTAAGTCGACTGAAAAAATATACTCGCACAGTAACTTGACCCCGAGAAGTCCGTCACGGAAGCCAACGACACTAACCACTGCAACACGGACCCAGCGAGAACAAGCAAACCTCGCAAAAAAAAACATATGTTGAGATACCTCCAGAGGAAGCGGGCATGGATTAACAACAACAACAAAAGCATGTACCTTCCCATACAGTCTTCTAAGCCCAGCAATTAACACTTATTATACATGCATACGTACATTTATCATGCTTAGAAACAAACCAAATAATTCAATCAATTTTTAATTAAATCAATTAATTTCAATCTTTGAAGGGTCGTCGAGCAAAACTTTTGACGAGCTCTTGGTAATAAATGATTCTTACATACCAATTGTGCCATAATGTAAATTTAACGATGTGAATGATATTGCATCAACAGGTTCGATTATAGCAGACATAGTATACGTGATCATCGACCGCAAAGGTTTTTGTGGAAAACTAACTAATCACACAAATTTTATAGCAGAGCAGATGCATGGCTTCAAAAAAGTGAGTTCAGAAAACACTTGTACACGTCGATCGGTGGTAGAACGGTGAAATAATTAACAATCTATATAGAAGTAACTGTACAATAGTTATTTTGATAAAACACAAGGTTAGGGGGTCTGTATTAAAACCTAACTTTGTTGAAGTTACTTTTAAAATGAAATTAAATTGAGCGATTTAACCTCTCAAACGCAACTCAATTATAAGTGTAATCAGAACTTTTATTAGTAAAAATAATAAAATATTTTTACTATAATGCCATTCCACCAAGTATTGACAGTGAACACCTTAACAGAACTTGTATTGTTTGCATCTAGCCCTCTTACCCTGCGACATGTAAAAAAGAAAAGTCCCAACCTCCAATTTGCAATTAGTAATAAACTCAACCCTCTTACAGCACGGTGATGAAGTTTTTTTACGACTTACTTTATCAAAAGTAAAAGGACGTACTGATAAATATTCTATTTTTCTATATTAACGAAATATATATATAAAAAAAACACTTTATAGTTGAGGGTACTGTAGAAGGATTGACTGTATCAGAATTTTGAAGATGTTTCTCTTAAGACGCGAAACACTTATTACAAAATACGTGGAACAAAAAAGTTGCCAATTTCATTGTATACGAAAATTTCATTATATATTGTTCAGTTATAAAATATAAACATACTTAGATATCACTTTGAAGCTGTTACCAATACTTGATGTTTGTCATACCTTAAGTCTTGCTTACCTTTTGTATACTGAGCTTAATAAATTCAATGTGGAAAAGAACTTCTGGACACATAGCTTTTTGTCTCGTTTAAAATCATGCTATCGTCTCATATTCGCCGAGAATACGTCTAGTTGTATGTAAATAGAGACAATTTCTTTTCCCCTGTTAATACCAAACTAATGAAAATGTTTATTTACAAACATGACGTAGGCACTGCATTCGATGATAAAAAGTAACGGTCAAATAATTTCAAACCAGCGTCTCCTCGTCATAAACAAAACCAAATTTGTTTAGCTGTAAACTTTTATTGCATTTACGACGTTATCAATTTTTCTAACATCTGTATTATGACGTAGGGTTCAATGGGTTGATTGCCCTGCGACCAAAGCTTTACTTTGCCGGCTCATCGAAAAGATATATCGGTGGTAACTAAAATACAACGAGAATTGAGAGATAGAAAGAACACGGCTTTAAAAATGTTGTAAGATAATTTGCGTAAGTGGTATGTAAAAATAAACCTTTTTGTGTATTTTTGAGCCAAGGCGTCCAATATGGATTGAGATTTTTTAACGTCTTTATTAAATCAGTCATGCTCGTTATCTCAATTGTTCAATTGAAAAAATCTACTAATTTAATATTGACTTGACCGAAATTTGAAAGCGGGCAGATCATAACGCTAGTGTGAAGCTTTTGCCCCGTGTCTTAGGTAGGCGAGACGAAGCGCTGCGGTGCGCTGCGGCGACGTGTAAAAACCAATTAATTTTAAACGTAGCGGACTAAAGGTCGTATGTGCCATCGCTCGGCCAGACGCAATTAACGCTCTGGTGAGCTTGAACCGTTTGATATTTTCAAGCGATTCGCGCGCGCCATGAGTCAGGCACTTGAGGCGACTTACGACATATGCCGTCCTGACCGGATCGCGTCGCCCACATATGACACTTGCATGGGCGAGGACCGTTTGATATTTTAAAACTCTGCCGCTTTTAAAGCGCGCCGGATCGCTTCGCCCACCTAAGACGACCCGTTAGTATTGGACCACAGCCGTCACAATTCAACGGCTTTTATGCAATTTGTTTTGTCACTTCATGCTAGACATTTTAAAAACTTGGTTGGAAAATTTAAATTTTCTTTATTTCAAAAACAGTATTTATTGGAATATGTGTGCCTTAGTTAAAGTTTGTAACATGTCATAATGTTGTATATTTTTCGGCATTTTGTTTTAATATGCTAATAAATACGCAAACCCTACAATATCAATCAAATTCTCAAATCTATTGAGGAGTTGTAGCAAGGAAAAAAATAACATATTGAGGCTTACAGAGGGTTAGGCATTTAAAATTTTAAGTACAGCCATTACTTAAATCAATTTCATTTATGTGAAATCATGTAAAACGGTGCTAGCATACATTAAAAAACCATTCGACTATTACCGAATTACACATTTATGTAAACAAATACATTAAGCATCATAATGCAACATGTTCATCGAATGCTGTCTTCCGGTGTTGCCGAAGGTTGCATTGTAATTCTCTCAACACACATGTAGTGATTTCGCGAACAACTTTGAGATAACTAACGCAATTATTGCAGAAAGGGAAATCCAGGCCGAGGACCCATTGAAAAAAAAATGAAGACTGTATGTAATTACCAAGTATAGGGTTATTGACATTTAAACGCACAAATTAATGTAAACACCGTTTAAACAAACCAGTTGGCATTGCAACTCAAATGAAAATGGGCGCCAATACCTTGATATTCGATATAGATCTTAGCTGAGGCATTCATTAAAACATTTAATCGATTTTAATTATGTTCGGCATTTTACGGTTATTTATATATTGCGAGTGCCCGACATGCGTTGCAATTCCAGTCAAAGAAAGAAATTGTTAATTATGTTTATTAACGAGTTTTTTTTAACCAGTCCGCTCCCAACTTGGAGCATAATGGACTCCTCGCGGAGATTATCTCAACATATGTTTTTCTACGATAACTGCTTGTGACTCAGTTGCTCAACCTATCTTTTTCGAGTAGGGATGCAAAGGATACGAGGACTAGGACAGGACTAGTGATTAACTTATCGCTGTCACTATGCGTCGCTCTTTGGGATAGAGGTAAGGTGGGAAGGGATTTTCAACAACACAAATACCCATGCCTTTGAACAGATTTATCGACTGAAAAAATCCGCTCGTAAGGGAATCGAAACCGGGCAGTCCGGGACGCAAGCCAACAACGTTGACACTGCGCCACGGACCGGACTACGTGCTTTTAGAGACACAATATTTATTTATTCTACCTGGTGCGCATAAAGTGTTAGCCAATTAACGTGTTCGAATTACAAATTTCACGACATATGACTTGTCATGAATTTTCGGTGAACTTTCATTGCCTCATAATATATTTTGCTGTAAATCTTCGCGGGCGTCCGCACCCCAACTCCCAAAAAATTTATCGCAATCGGATGAACGGTATAGAAACGCAAGCAAACAAACATTCATTTTTATAGAAGCAGATTTATTTACATTACAAAAATCACAAATTATAAGTTCATTGCTCTTGCAATGCGAAGAAAGATTAAAAAATGTAAAAACGCAACAAACATTTTAATACATCGTGAATGATTGATTATATTCTGTGGTAGGAGCAAAAAATGTTGCTAAATAATAGCACTTCGCTCTCCTTAAAAATGATTATGATGATGTAACGAATTGTTATTTTTTTGTTGGGTTTTTCAGTCTCGAGTAAAAATGTATCCTTGGATGAAAAGATATAACGAAACGAAATATCACTAACATATTGACACCTTACTTTGAAAAGCTTCTAACTGCACTTGATCCTATTTTGAGATATAAACGTTTGAAGTTTGGATTGATGATATTATTTATTTCAAAAGATAAAAATTCACTTGTAACAATGAGCAAGTAAAAATTTTGCATATTTTTCACAACTCAAATAATGTTCTCAATGATCTCAATGGATGATGGAAATAATGATGAAAATCTTAGAACTTTATATACTGAATATATGATACTGAAGGAATCATATATGCGTTTAATACAAACTTTTCCGACCACTAGGTATTTTTTTGTCAGTTAGAACCCTTTTTCAAAGTGAGGTAACGATATATTAATCAACACAGCAAAAAATATTCGAAAAATATTGAGATAATGTGAGTGGGTATTGAGTAGAGATGTTAGGGAATCACCTCGAAGATCACGTACGAATTCTGATCATTTCGAGTGGATTTCGAGGTTTATTTAACCAGCTTGAAATAACACCACTTAGTTTTCACAAACGTGATGTTAAAAAAACATATTAAATGTATGTCGCATTGACCTGGCCAGGAATTTATTTATTTTGATTTAATCACAAATTATCGTAGTATTATATTTTGTATTTTTGGAACCAAAGTAAAGCTTTTACGTTTGTTGGGACAAAAAAAATTAAATGGGCATACTGGTTTTGAGCAACCTGACGTTAAATCGATTTTAAAATCGACGTTAAACAATTTGTTTGAGAGATTTCGACTAAATTTTAATTTCATTTGTAAGTATATTTTACGGCATTAAATATGGAATATAGCATCAAATGTCTGCCAATATCCATTCATTATAAAATGGGCCATGTCGCTAAAGTTGACTTTTTTGACAAATTTGGGTAAACTTCCAACTGCTCCAGAACCCAATCAGGCGTTGTCTGTGGTCGTTTACCTGAAGTTCCTCGGTTAGTTGGATTTTATACGGGTGCAGACATAAGGCCCGATTCAAAATTCGCCAAGTTAAAGTCGCAGAAAAGACAAGTTCTTGTGAATAACGAGAAATAAGCTGCCTTGGGTTTTCCTGTACACTTTCACACACAGCAGCAATGTTTTCACCAGATGTTGTATTTTGATGACGTACAGGTAGGTGTTGGCCGATTATTTACCAAACTGGTTGACTCAAATTTGGCCACTAAACAATGAATAATCTACTCAGCAGGACAAAGTAACATATTTTGAAATACCCTTTATAAAACAGATCGGAAGCGGCGTTTTTAAGATAGAATAAAAGAAATGATTCTCGATTTTTGCCAGTTATGAGTTATGAATGCCATTAGATGAAAAAGTCGAAGAGACATATCGATAAATAAAATGGATACGAAGATATTTCAATGCGTATTAAAATTACTCCCTTGTTCATAGCTTCATTAAACTACAACACATTAGAATAAATGACTATTTTATATTTAACAAATAAATCAGAAAGATAATGCTTAAGCCACTTAAAACAATGAAAAAAAATATCTGTTAAAAAATACGCAAAATTGATTACTAAAAAATTCTTGGTGAGCGAGCATTATCAACTGATAATAAATACAACGAAACAGTGATATTTATGTAAAAGCTAAGCAAGAATTACAAGGTATTACAATTTAATAAATATAAGCAAAATAGACTATAATTAAAATGTCGAAGACCTCTCCAGCAATGCAAGCTATTACATCAATTTATTAAATAAGATTATAATTAGAGCGACACCGGTCCTGATCCAATATATTTTATGTGAAATAAGTACTAAAAATGTGTTATTATTTTTATTATAATGCCATTCCACCAAGTATTGACAGTAAACACCTTAAAAATGATCAATGTATATTGTATATTAACAAAATATGTTTGTTTTAAATACAGCACATACCGAAGTGTAACCGTGTGTATGTATATAGAAAATTTAACTATGTCCCATATTGTTTAAACACTGGATCGACCACGTACATAAAAATTAGGTAAATATTATCAATACGAGTGATGTTTGCTTTTACAAAGGAGACAGGATCACCTGACTACTCAAATTAATACAAAGAAGAAAGACTATGCAAGATGACATTTTGGATTACCGACGTTTGGCGAGGATAATAATTATAAAGCAGCAGACAAAGATCATGTAACCGATGAAATTATTGGATAATATGTTAACAAACAGTAAAACTTTCAAATGTCAATTAAATTATATCATCTTGATTTATCCGATTCAAAAGGATTCACAAGATAATATTCATATATGTATAATGGTTTTATTGATATAAACACAAAATATTAAATATGTTTAAATAAGAATATAAGGAAACATGAAAAATTTGTATTTGAATAAATACATCAAATAAATACACGTATTTATTAAAATCAATCGTCGTTTAATTGAGTTATTATGTAAATTAAATGTTTTAAATTCTATTCATAAAAATACATATTTATTGTGCAATATAAAGATATGCAAATAAATATCACTATTTAATAACCAAAAAAGAAGATGACGTCCATCTCTTAATGTGTAATAAATTATTAATCCATTTATCGAGGCAAGTAAGTGTGTTTAGATACGTGAAATAAAATCGGCGTATTTTGGGCTTAGCTGCTAAATGGGGTTAAGGCAAACGTAGATTTGTTTAAAATAACTTTAATAGATAAATGAACGTGTTTCGCCCCTTTCAGAGGCATCTTCAGACTTACTATCGCAAAGTTTGCTTAAGTAATCACAATTAGTTACACAATACGTGGAATAATCAGTTATTTTAAATTTTATATTAAAATGAACTTCCACAAAGTTACCGCCGAAACCATCGAAAATATTAAACGTTAATTTGTTTAGTATTAGATAATAAATATTTTAAATTGAGACACAGCCAAATTTAGTAATGCAAAATTAGATCTCAGTCTAGGGTTAAAATGATACAAAGGTATGCAAAATAATGGCTTTAATACATTTTAAAATCGACATCAATGTTTGAGTACATATGTGAAACGAACGCAGATTATTTAATTGATGGAATTGGATAAGCTTGAAAATATTCAGCTGAAAAAAATATTAAATAAAAATGCTCTTTTGGCGTCACGATATCTTCTGAATTATTAGCTTTGACGTGTTTCCAAAATAGCTATCAAAGAAGTCTCAAATTGATTTTTTATAATAGCAGGATAGTTCTTTACCATTTGCACTGTTTAATCGATGTATTACTTTTTTCCTTCCAGAAACTCCTTGATTGTAGAGGTCTGCACGGACCGAAATTTTAAAATTTTACCCTGCCCGAACCCGAAGACCTCCGACCCGGCCCAGCCCGGGCCCGAGGCTCATTTTCAAAAATCTTACCCGAACCCGACATTTTTCAATCTTGCCCGAAACAAATCCGAATTTTTTTCGAAATGATGACTAATACGAGTACGTGAAGTTTATTATAGTATTAAATTTAGATTTACGATAGTGGAAATTCGGAAATAGCCCGATTTTTGTTATATTTTGTTGTATGCTTGCGTCCGAGCCCGGCCCGGGCCCGAATCCAAACCTTCGTTACCCGGCCCGACCCAGCCCGCGGGCCAAACCCGAGCCCGTGCAGACACTACTTGATTGATTTGAGAAATTGGTTGATATCACAGGGTTTGCGTATTTATTAGCATGGTAAAACGAAATACCGAAAAATATACCGCATTATGAAATGTTACAGACTCAAACTTAGGCACACGTTCCAATAAATACGGTTTTTGAAATAAGGATAAAAAAATGATTTTCCAACCAAGTTTTACAAAGTCGAGCGGGAATCAATATAGGAGATGCGCGTTACCTATACACTTCCGAGCTAGACTCTAGGAGTTAACACTTAAAGAGTTCTAGACTATACTAGTTATACTAGACTATACTATACTAGAAGTTAGCACTTTATAAAGCAGGCATGCCCACCCCGTGACCCGTGAGCTTCATGCGTCCCAAAAACAATAGTATTGTGGCTTAACTTTTGCCTGGCTGAGGGTGAATCAGTCGACCACCACTGCAACTTTATCTTAAATATCTATCTTAATGTAAGTGATACAATGTGTAAACGTTTGGTATTCTTAAATCATTGTTTTTTTACACCTTTTGCAGTAAAAAAATATCATTTTGATAGACTAGTTTCGTCGCAATTAAATAAAAAAGAAAATAAGTCGGATTATTATTGGCCGAAAACTATTTATACGTTATCTTATCTCAAACGCGCTTCTTTCAACGAACATTCCATATCAAATGGATGCTTTAACATTACAAGGTGTAGATAAGAAGTCGCATTCACGGTTCGCATCGGCAGTCTAGAATAAACAAGAACACGATCAGGTTGACCCATCCATGCGCGACTTAATATATGAATAATTATTGGAAAATTATCGATTTTCATAAACAAAATAATTATATAACGATGTATAAAAATACGTCAAAGCATAATCAATCATTTTTTTATTGCAGTCTATGCCAATAAGACCATACCACTGGGGTCTTTTTTAGACCCCCCTTTGGCCTGCTAGTTATTTTTCAATGGCAGTCTTTCGAAGGTTAAACTTTATCAAAACAAGACTTTGTAGTAGCAGATTTATTTAAAAATTAAAACAAATCCATTAGTACTGAAAAAAAGTATTGAAGACCAATACAAACAAATAATGTTCAGTTGGTAAAACTTCAATATAAAGGCTAAATGAGTGTCGCGTTTTTTAAGACGAGCAAAATCCTATGGTCTATGGAAGCAACGACCAATTAAATCAATCGTATTATTCTATTGCGATGATTAATATGGGGCAATACCTTTTTTTTTAAATAATAATTCCAGCAATTAAAGTTCGCTACTTAATTCTAAAAACAAATCTCGCGCCAAACAAACCTGTAACAAAGAAAAAACGTAAATATTACTCGTTTATTAGTAAATTCTTGAGCAATAAACGTTGGATTGCTCAATGAAGTTGAATTCCGAACACAGAAATAGTGAAACAGCCGATTTGTAAATGCATTTTTTTGCCATCGATTCCATTATTAAAATAACGTTATAATTGTTGATATTACAGGAAAACAACAACTATTTTAAAAATCAATAACTGTTAATGAAATATATTATCTAATTTTCTTGTCGATTTCCTTATAAATATATTTTCCTGTCTTTTTAGATGGTCTACGTGAATAACCTTGTCTTTAAGATGTCATCAGTTGTCACCATCAGTGTTAATAGGCAAAAATGTATTTTTTATTATTTTATAACATCCAGAATATTTTTTTTTTTAAATATATAATATGATGGCGACTTGATATTGTTTCTGTGCTGCCCTTACGAGAAAGTGGTCAGTAAGTAACTAGCAAAATTTCTGAAATTGAATGCCATTTACTAAGGCTGGTACTAAAGCGCCTTTTCCAGATTTATTTTATTGTATATTTTTCAGTATTGGAGGCATCTTTGTCACCTCGCACAAAGGCGCCAAAACCAACTAGCCAGCCGTGTATGTGGTGCTTTCTTTTACATACGGGCGAAACTAGCTAAAATACGCCATTGTCATGCTCAAATGCAGTTCTATAAGATATAAAAAATGTGAAACTTGCACGAAGAGCAGTTTACTAGATGTCGCTCGGTTTTCCTGCAAATCCGTAAGGACAAAGTATAACATTGAAAACTGTTTTGCCATTTATCTCAGTTCGTTGTTTTTGTAGTTTCGCCCGTATGTCCCTACACCCACGATATAGCAGTATCATAACTAAAATAAATCAAAATCCTTTGTCAAAAAATAGACATTTTCTAAAAGCATAAGAATTTCTTCGCAAAAGGCTGTCAATGCAACAATTTACTGCTTGCTTACGAAAAAAATAAACTATTGATTGAGTTGGCATTAAATTGAAAGAACTCCATTATAATAAGGTGAACAAATAGGAATGCATTTTAGTTCATTTTCGCATCGACCGATTTTTATAAATTCAAAAAAACTAATACTTAATAAGCACATTATTTTATTTTCCTCAAAAGTTAGTCAGAATCACTTACTGCCATCTGGCATGGAAAGGCGAGGAAGGGTGTAGCTCTTACCACTTGGACGGGCATTATTTTGCGTTATCACCCGATGTCATACCCCGTTCGTAATAGCACCGAGGTCTAATCAAGGTAAACGTGTGATACAAAATAAAAATAAATACTCCCGCTTCAAGTGCGTGCGTCACGGATATAATTAAGGAAGTTATTGTGAATAAATATACTAAATCAAGTCATCGACACCTGTTGTAGCGCAGACGGTATGGCGCCAGCAATAAATACTATCGGGTTCAATGGTATGAGGAGTTTAAAGGCAATAGCCGATATGTTCGCTTTGAAATTCTACTATTAAACGTCGCCACCGTCTTGTATCCTCAAATCAATGTTGCAACAATAGCCTAAGTTCCCACCTGTTCAATATGCCCACCTCTCCTTTACTGTCCCAAGAATACACGTGTAATCATAACATGAGTATGAAAATCACTACGCTTCATGTAAACATGGTGTTTTATGGTGATTCATTGCATACATGATATATAATATATTCAATAGATCATCATCTTTACATGAAGAGCAGTGACTTAATAGCACCGGATTGGATGTCTTTTTTGGAACCCTAAAGTGAAAGGTTAATAGCCAATCAGCAACTAATTGCAATGAATTAATCTGTATCTGCGTGTAATAAATAAATAAAACACATTGTATAGTATCATACTACTTCCAGTTATACTCTGATAAAGACCAGGACCTGTTTTACTAATCACAAGCATTTACAACGGATGGAGAATACAGTGAATAAAGGTTATTCACTGTATTCTCCGACCACCGGCTCGAGCTCCGGCACGAGCAAATTTTCCAGTCGATAAATCGATTCTGTTGCAATGTAAGGCAATGGGTGTTATTAACAATCCATTCCCACTTTTATTAGCCCAAACGGCGCGTAGCGAGAGCGATTAGCTTACTACTAGCCCTGTTCTCATTCTCGTTTTCTTTAAAATCTCTACTTTTTTAAACGAATAATATGGGATTTTTTCCACTAGGCGTGAGGAATACTTTTGACGAGTTCTGCAAGTATAATATATCAGATGATGTATGGACTTAATTCTAACCGAAATTATTACCTGAAAATATTTTCCCTGTACTGTAATCAAACGTTGATTAATCACAAAAATATCAATTTAATAAAAAAAAATATCTATGACGTTTTGCATACTGAAATAGAAAAGCGTTTCGCCACCGATGAGCAATTATCAGACCAATAAAATCGTAAAATATAACTATGTCGTATATTGACTAAGAACAGCTTGGTTTTTCCATGTGTCAATACAGTTGGATATAAATTACTTATTAATGAAATATTATTACAAAATATTTATATCATTTAATATTGCACAATAATCCTGTATTGCTTTCCAATAATCATATAAGCCGCTGAATTATAAATCTATAAATTATCGAAACCCCGCAAACAATAATCTGTTCCTTAAGTGTTTGAATTGGTATAATGAACATATTTTTGGCGCTTTATGCTATCAGTTGTTTTCAAAGATATATTGGCGATGTGTTTCTGAAAGTTTTTTGAAATTTATGGCATCTATGTATGTAGTCTAGTAAAGTTGTGATTTTTCGCACTAAAACTTACTAGGTGAATGTAGACACTTCTTTCACTAATAAATCTCAACTTCTGATCAGTTTTATCAATGGTTCTCACGTAAAATGTTACTGTGGCCGCATTGTAAACACAAGGACCCCTACGCGAATGCCACGTGACTGCACCAAATAGTTGTGTTTGTTTTAATCTTTTTTCGCTGTTAATTCCACATCTTCCGTGCATTTATTTACTTAAACAGTTTTGCTAACAAATACTTAATGATGCACAATAAAATACATACGAAATATTTCACTTGCGTCTTTGTTGAGAAATTAGCTTTATAAACACTTTTTAAATACCAATATTGGCGCAGCAACATAATCTGGATTGCCGCACATGAGAACCACTGATCTATGTTAACAGATATTTATTGGTGTTAAGTTTGCTGCACCACTATAATGAGGGGTTTAAATGCATAACCGCCTCTCTCCACAAAGTCAAATTGTTCAGCAATCGAAAAAAACGATTTAAATCTTCAAGTATTAGAATCATTTGCAAAGGGAACACAAAACGTTTGTACGGTGAAAGGGCGATAGGTCAGTGTTCCCTGGCTCGTGATTTGTGCATTTAGATTGTGGCGGTTTTGAACTTCACATATGGTGGAGAGAGGCGGTTATGCATTTGATCGTCATTTTCGATGTCGATTTTAAATGGTTTACAGATAATTTTTCGTCGGTTTGAAGATTGCAGGGCATAGAACGTAAGAACCGGATCATTAATCAATCATTATCTCAAAAATGATAATATATGGATAGAGGCGGTTATGCTTTTACACCCCTCAATATAGACATACAAATAAGCTTTCCTTACATTTAATTCATTTTTAATCGAATGAAATAAAAAATCCTAGCATTTCAAAGTATATTATTACTCAAATTTGAATTTTGTACTTTTCCATAAGTTTCACCTTTCGGCATTTCAAGTGCACGGATGTACAGACTGACCACGCTACTTTTGCACTCGAAAGAGACGCCGACAAAAATAAAGATTGCCAGAGTTCGAAAATTTTTAATTCCCTAATTTGATATAGACTGAACGCGTGGGCTAAGTGCGGTAGGTGGATTCTTATGTCAGAGGGGAGAAAATTTATTTAGTATCAACGGCTGCCGCAAGCTCGAGTGAACTGTTAAAGAAGTCAGAGTATATTTGAACTGACAAAATTAATTTTATTCAAGACTCTTAAGTCCCACATTCACAAGTCATTTATATTTTGATTATATTAAATTGAACTTTAAAGTAATTTCAAAATAAAATCAAGAAAATACACACATCAATATTTTCTCATTTCTAAACGCACATAATTATAAAACAATAGATGTCGCATTGGACGCAGTTTCGTCGATACAAAGGATCCATTTTAATTACGAAACAGACGAGCTTTAACAAATCGTAAAATAACAAGTAATACCTCGTGTGCTGATTTCTATTGTCGATGGTAAAAACTTTCACATGGATTCCAAATACATAAAAGAAGATGTGTTAATTATTATGGGTGTAACTGACTTGCAATGCAAGACGACGCAATTAAGGGTACACATCAACAAATAAATTAATTAATTAAGGATTTCGACTGAGGGTGCATGATGGAATTTAAATATCAAATTTTAATTGTTGGAATTTTGTACTTTTATATGAGTTTTGTCGCTAACGTTCCGGGTTTCGCCTTTCGGCATCTTCAGGCATTTCAAGTGCACGGATGTACTTGAACTGACGCGTAGTAAACAGTTTTTATCGTTTATATACAAAAATAGAAGTAGATCACTTAGTTAAATTGCTATTAAAATGTAAATTAGCGAAAATTTTATGTAAACAAGTTTCAATGAATTAAGTTTGTTTGTTATAATTAAAGGGAATTTTGAAAATACTATTGACCAGATAATACCGTAGGAATATCTAAAATAAGGCTAGGGTTTTATTCGACGTATTATTAATGAATTGATTGATTCTGGGTTCTGGGATTCTGGGTCTTTGAATTAATACTTAATGATAGTAAGTGCTTGAATTATTAATAAATGAGAATTATTTAAAAGGATACCACAATGGTGAAATTGATAACTGAAGTTGCTAGTTTAAGATTGGCAAACCGTTAGCTGAGCTCTATTAGTTTCCAAAATTTCTTGAAAAAATAATTTTAATTCGATAAATAAATATCTTTTTACTGAAAGATTCTTGATGTATTAAAGCTTTTAAGCCGCAGGTTTATTTTTCAAATAGAAAAAGTTAGCAAACAATGAGAACAGGATATAAATCAGTGCATTGAGAAGGGGGTGTTTTTTATTGTAAAAAATTGGTGCGTTTTTAGCAATTGTTTTAGTCAGTTTGGAAATGCTTTCCAAAAAGGCGCGAAACACGTGTCAGACTTGCTGTCTTTTTAAGTTTGGATTAAGCTATTTAATTTAAAATGATTCATTTTATTGAGGGTCGAAAGTGATAACAGTTAGTGAAAGAGGTGAAAATAAAGTTTATCACAAATATTTATTTATTTATTTATTTATTGTAAAAATTAAACAGAATACATGGCATTACAGCTGACGCCAATGCGCCATGCATTTGACAATTAATAAAAATAACACAAAAAGTATTACACAAAATTGAAAAAAATAAAATAAATATAGAATTAACAAATGTATGGATCAGAACAGAAACATATTAATTACATAAAAAGAAAAAATATAAAAACAAAGAACCAAGCTCACTACCGAAGATGTCCACATCAACAGGCAGTGCATTCATCAGCCGAACAGCCCTTGTGACTGGCGACTCAAATGACCTACGTGACAAACAAGTTCTGACAAAGAACATTGATTGGCCTAGGCTACGACCACGTAGGTAGAAACTGGGAGCATGCAAGCTTAAAGTTTCAAGGATGACAGGGTTATCAACTCGGCCCCGAAGAAGAAGAGTAAAATGTTTCAACATTGAAATCGATCTGCGAGCTTCAAGAGAGTGAAACGAAAGCATTCCCAAAAGAAACTTGGTTGGATAATATTCCATTAAAGAATTATCAAAAGGAAATAGATTGAATTTTTTGAAATAATAATAACGCAGAAATTTTTTATGAACTCGCTATTAACATTAAAATATAATTTTGTACTTACTGAAAAAAACATTTATAAGGATCATTACCAGTTTCAAAGAAACCGTTCCCAACAAGGAGCATATGGACTACACACAGAGTTAATCTCAACATTTTTTATTCTTCGAGAGCCGATTGTTATTCAGTTGCTCAAAATCTATTTTTCTATAAGAGTAAGAATTGAAAGGAATAGTGGTTAGCTAATCGCTCAGCAATCCGATTTTTGGGATCAGAAGGGTTCGAACAGAATATATCGAATGAAAAAAAATGTCCGTAACGGTACTCGAACCCGGGCGGTCCGTCACGTTAAGCCAACGGACGTTGAACACTGCACCACAGGCCGACCAAAATTTATGAAACCTTTTCCATGTGATATCGACCAAGGATATAACTTTTGCTTTCTGAAACAAAGTTATAAGTTATATTATAAACACTTAATGCTATGGTGTCGATATGCGTTCAAGGCTACCATTGTTAACTGGTCGACGGTATCAGAGCGAGGCAATTACATAGCAGTGAATTAAAAAAAGCATAACATAGCAAGTACACGAGCTGACATTTAATAAACAAAGATACGCGTGAACGGCTAATGAAATCAATGTTACAACAAGTCTTAATTCAGCGGACACTCTAATTACTTATGAAACTTATTAGAGCCTTTGCTTAAGGGGGTATTCTGGTCTAGAGGTTGAAATTTTAGGTGTTTTTGCAAGTGCTATAGAAAAAAAGGAATAACCATTTTAGCGTCCAATTTTTTGCTTAAATTTTGTATCAATATCGCTGTATCGTTGTACTTCTTATCACTTGATAATGCTCACCATGAGCGAAATCGTTATCGATATAATAAATTGAATGTGGATTAAGTACTAAAAATGTGTCATTATTTTTATCATTAGCTCGCTGTAATTCTAGCCGAGTTTCCTTTAATCTTTTCATGCAAAACCAACCCATATATCGTGGGTGTAGGGACATACGGGCGAAACTACAAAAACAACAAACTGAGATAAATGGCAAAACAGTTTTCAATGTTAAACTATGTTCTTACTGATTCGCAGGAAAGCCGAGCAATATCTGGTAAACCGCTCTTCGTACAAGTTTTATATTTTGATATCTTATAGAACTGTATCTGAGCATGACATTGCCATATTTAACTCAAAACAGCCATTTTTGTAGTTTCGCCCGTATGTCCCTACACCCACGATATACTATTGAAAATTAACCTTCTAAATTCGTTTCAAAACGATTTATAGCTGTTTTTATAAACCGTTTTCATCTTAAGTTTACATATTGAAGTTGCAATACTTCCAAGGAAAATATTTCAAAATGAATATATCATCAATATTTCTAAAAGCACAGGTAAACAAAAATTATTTTATCAGGAATTATTAGAAATAAATAGGGCTCAACATAATAGTTTGCCAATTTTCAATGAACAACTGAATCGTCTAAATTCAGCTAAAATTTATTGAAAATACAAATCATTAATTAAATATTGAAACACTTTAAATAAACCACCAATTGTATTCATTGGCATTTCCATTTTATCATCTGGTAATTAGTATTTACCAGACTACATTTATAATACCTGATAATTAGAATTCATTGAAACTCGTTAAGATCAAAACTTTCGCTTATTCATATAGATTACATTTAGTGTTCAACTTGTATTTAAAAAAAAATATCCGATACAAACTGTTTACTATGCGTCAGTTCAATTTCATTCGCGCAGTCGAAATGCCGAAAGATGCCAAGAGGCGAAACTCGGATTGTTAGCGACGAAACTCATGGAAAAGTACAATATTAAAACGATTCAAATTTGAAATTATTGAGACCTCAAAACCTTACACAATGTTCGCTTTTAATGTGTTAACCGTCAATTCTTGGTGGATTTTTTATCAAAAAAATAAAGACTATTAATTATTTGGTCAGTTTCTAATTCGATAAATGGTCCGTTGTAAATACTTAAAATGGTCAGTAATAAATATTTAAAACGGTCAGTTAAAATAATAAATGGTCAGTTTACACTTATTAAAATAACAATATCTGCTTTCAAATACCTGAACTTAAGAAATAATTTCATTTCATGCGCTTAATTTTCATAGCAGATGTCATAAATTAGCCAAAAAAACTGTTTAAAAATAAAAATTATCATTTTTTTTTAAATTACTGACCATTTAAATTAAATACTCACCGTTTTATTTAAAAACTGACCACATTCACACTGATACAATGACAACTGACCGTGTATTATATTAACTGACCATTTTGATTTTTAACTGACAATTTATTTATTTAACTGATCAAAACTTGAATTAGTTACTGACCCATTAAATACATGCCAAAAATAAAACACATTGATTCCGGACCAACCCGTCGCGAATTTGTATCATTAAAAAATATTTTTTGATATGTCGACTTGTATAAAAGATGTATTTTTTTTATAAAAATTAACGTAATATTTATAAATAAAAAAGCAGATTCTTGTCATGCGTTTTGAATTTTAATCTGCCCCGAAACTAAATGTCATAAAAAAAAATGAAAAACATAATTTAAAAACGCTATTGTGCAACTTCATTTGAATTTATTGGCATAATAATTATGATAAGTATGTTCAAGGATTCTATAACACAATACAATGAATAATAACACATTATTATATCAAAATATAATGGGTATCTTTACTTAATTTTTAGATTTAAAATCAAAATGAGAAAATAGTAAATAAATTAATATCACAATTCGAATGAGCACGACAGTCATAATGAAGATAAATGATGATTTTAGTGAATATAAATTTTACAAGTACTTTGGACGTGATATTACAATTTGCAATATTAATGCACGCTTAAGTTTAATATTTCAAAATCTGTGTAGTTCAGGGATGCCCAACTGAAATCAGCTGATGGGCCAAATAAAATAATGCATGCCGCTGATGGGCCATACTTACAACAAACATAACATGTACAAGGACGCACGTGTCAAGGTCACATTGTAATAAACAGGTGAAACACTAGGTTTTGCACGTATGGTATGTGAACAACGCACTGTCAATTACAGTATTACATTTGTAAGTTAATAAAGTACCAGAAATGTATATAAAAAAAAAAAACCATTAAAAAAACGCACAAAAAGAGGTTTGAGTGTACGTATTTTAAACATTGAAATAAAATGATATTTTTGGTATGAATAATAGATAAATAAACAGTTCAAAGCTTTTAACACATTTTATTTTATGTCTTTGAACGTTGCGCATCGCAGTAGATTAGTTAAATTATAATCAGCCTGTTTCGACACTTCAACTTTCCGATTTTACTGGAGCTATAATACAGATAGCTAATTGCCTTTATTTCAGAAATTTTATCATCAAGGATATATTTGTGATGAAGTTTTCTTATTATATTATAATTCGTTTGAATGTATTTAGCCGATGACAAAATATTAAATTCATAGAAAGTTGAAAAACTCGAAAGGGCCACAAAAAACTTTCAGTTGGGTCACACGTGGCTCGCGGGAAAAGGTTTGGGGATGCCTGGTGTAGTTGGTAACATCAAAAACTGTTTGCGAAAAAAACAATGCATAGCTATTACTCAAAGGCATCGTTGCAATTTGGTAATCCATCCATTGATACTAAATTAACTGGCACAGCGTTGAAAAAAAAAAATCAATACAATCCTAAGATCAAAGACTATCGCAAAATTAATCTGGGGAAGCGGTCGCCAACAAATTACGAGCGTGCCAAAATATGGCTATCGAGAGCCGAGAACTTAATACCAATGTCGATTTTGAGAAATATTAAGACTATTATTAAACACTTTGGGATTGCCTCCAGATGAATGTTCGCAGCGGTCCGTCCTCATACAGGCCCAATAGAACACGCTGACTTGATTTCGACCAAAATTAACATTGTGGCAATCGATAAATTTAACTCCTCTTTAAATTCAACGTTGGAAAGATGAAACACAGGATAATTAATATCACTTAAATTAATTGGGTGAGCAATATAGATTATTACATTTTTTTTTCTTTAAGCAACTTAGAGCATCGTTTCAAAATCAGTCACGTGCAGCTCTGCATCGGGCCAATGGAAGTTAGTAGTAACTTCGTGTATTATTATAAAAAAACGGCTGGATAAAAAATAGCGGTAGGTCATGTAGCAAATAACTTGTACAAAAATATATGAATAAAAGACAAACCCAGTAGAAATGTTAAACAAGTCAATACTTAGCTAGCTTACATGCGGGAAAGGGAAACAAAGACTGTATCCACCCTAGCAATAAAAATAGCCAGGAAACTAGGAGCCCGCCTAGCGGACTCCACATATAGTTTCAGCAGGAAAGTAAAGGTAGGGAATTTTTTTTTTTAAACATTAGATTTTTTATTTCGCTAAAATAGTAGGTTGTAAGTTAATAATTAAAGCGATAAAATAATAAAATTTACTCGCTTACACAGTTGGTTATATCAATAGGCTTTCTATACACGATACTGGCGAAAATTGTTATACGCAAGACACTTGAATGTAAGAGACTTCAACGCTCGAAAGAGACTTGAACGCGCGGTTAACAATGAAACCTTTTACGATGAATCGTATTTATTTAAAAATATTCTATTGGCATATCATTGTATAAAGAATGTGTGTGGAATATCTGCAGGATAATAAAAACAACAGTAACCGAAAGTGTATTTTTAGAATTTTATAACGGCTTATCACGCCGATATTCATTAGCATACTATCAATAAAATAAGGATACATAATTAGCGAGAGTGTCACATATTCTAAGAACCTCGTCGGAACTGGTTTGTGTAATTAACCTTTCCCTTACGGTACAAAAAAAAAGTCTGCTCGGATGTTGTGCAATTAAAAATATGGTGTTTTTAAAGTGCTTTATATAACGGACTTTATAAATAGTGATAAAAGTGGCTTCAACCAATTCAACTTGAAGTCAAAATGCAGTTAATTTTCCTGAAAATATGGAAAACATCAGCGAATGACTGAATATTCAAATTAAATGCCTGAATGTTTCTGACATGCATATATCACACTTAATCGAGTGAGTGTGCGCGCGTCATTGCCACGACGCGACACGCGAAAGTGCTCTCTTTTTGTAATGTACTATTAAAATATGTCCAAAAAGTACATATTTATTAGGTTTTATTTTATGTCAGAAAATCACGGCCATACTGATCCTAGCCGGCACGTAACAGGTTAAATTATCAGAAGCTTTGAGATTCAACTAGACATCTCAGTAAAGGACGTTATGATAGTAATATGATCTAGTAATGAATGCAATAAGTTGACTGACCTTTTTGTGATTCCACAGCACGTTGACGCTGGGCTTGCCCCGCCTGCAGTCGCTCTGGTCGATGACGTCGTCGTGGATGAGGGAAGCGGAGTGAATCATCTCGCTGATCATCGCGATATCACGCTGGGATGCGAGGAGTGTACTGCGAAATGATCACACAAAAACCATGAATGGGGAACCGCTAGGGCGTAAGAGGGTGCATTGTTATATTAGAGGCGCCACGAGAGACAAAATCGAGAAAAAAAATCGCGCAATTTAAACTTTAGATAAAATAATGACACTCATTACAATGGTTTTGACAGAGTGTTCTGTTCAACTTTGCCCTCGAATCGATTTTATTACTAAAATTACCCATTTAATAACATATATGTTTCAATTTTATTGTTAGTGACAGTTCTTACTTAATTGTTCCTTTAATGTGATTTTAATGTAGTAGCTTCGATTTGTAACGGGTGTATTTCAATCAAAGTAATGTATTTGTTGTCCCTGTGGTCTAGTGGCAAGAGTTTTGTCCTATTAGTCTGGAGACCCGGGTTTTGTATAATTAACTCTTTATTTTTATCAGAAAAAAAGAGATCTTGGGCTGGGTGTATGTTATTTATCGTTGATTAAATAAACAACTGATTTATTACTTATCATCGTTTTAATCTCGTATGACTTTCACAATTAAGAATATTTGGACAGTGAACACCTTGAAATATTTTTTAAATTAAAAAAATTAAAACATCAAATTTGCATACTTCTGTAACCAATGGTTTTAAAGATTATAGTTTTCTTGTTTTTTAAATTAACTCCATTTTTTTATCAGTTGAAAATGCTCGCGATGAACGAAACCGGCCCTGATCTAAATAAATTTAGTATGGTTTAATTACGACGAATGTTTTTTATTTATTATATGTAATGCTTTCGATTAAGTATGGACAGTGAACACCTTGAAAGTGAAATTGTCATGATCCCAAACTATTTATTAGTTTAAAGATTATATTCATGGATTAGGATGGCCAATCAATACGATTGTACTAAGCTTATGTCCATAAAATCGTGTAGTTTATAAACGCTGCTTTAAATATGTTATGAAAAACTGCAAGCTTACCCATTTTCTCTGTACATGTGGTAGTTAATAGCTCTGGCCATGAGGATGGCGAAAATTAATACCATGGGTCGTAGCGCCTTGCCTTGTCCATCTAAATAATATGTGGCTATGGTTTTCAGTTCTGGTTGGAAAATATTTTTCACTAGCTCCTGAAACGAAAAAGAAAACAGCAAAATTAATACCATGGCACTAAATGAAGGGGAGGAAAATAAGCCATCCGTAGAATACAAGATCAATGAAAATTAGCGAGTCAATCGAATTGTTTGTAAACGAATCGCATACGAAATGTTGTGTTCGGCATATCTAATTAATATGTTAATTTATTTAGCAGTGTATCGTAGCTTTGAAAATAAGCCATATTTCATTAACATTTCCATCCCGGTGGGAATGACAGTTTACCACCACTGCACTTAATCTTAAATATCTATCTTATTATTAGTGATACAATGTGTAAACTTTTGGTATTTTAAAATCATTGTTTTCTTACACGTTTTGCAGTAAAAAATATGATTTTGACTGACTAGTTTCGTCGCTATTAACTATAAAATAAAATAAGTCTGATTATTACTGGCCGAAAACCATTTATACTGTTGCTACCAATTTCCAGGATTCAAACATCACTTCCCATACGCGATAAGGTAACGTAACAGTTTTGACTCCGCCAGTCTGTCATCAATACGATCTGCTTGTCTGTTCATGCAAGACTTAAATATGAATAATTATAAGGAAAACTATCGATTTTGATAATTTTATCTTAGAACGATGTATAAAGATACGTTAAAGCATAATATAAAATTCTTTTACTGCAATCTAAGCCAATAAAGCCATAAGACTGGGATATTTTAAGTCCCCCTTGGTATCACACGCTATTTTTCAGAGATTGATTTTTGGGAAACAACGCATAATTTCCGCCATTTGATAAATTTAATGACGAAATGATATTATTGACGATGCATTCAGATACCAATATTGACTTTATTATAGGTGGTATTGGATATTTTGACCTTAATGCGAGTGGTTAATATATTAACTAATTTCGGCCTTTGCCCTATAAAGGGTTAAGACTTACGCCAGATAATCTATAGCCGAAATTGTGACGATGCATTTATTTCTGCTACTAATAGTTCACATCGGAACAAAAAACAATTACACACCAATAATAGAGTCAATAGGAAAAGCTTACAGAGGTCATTGCATCCCGACATTCAACTGTCAATACGTGTGTCGTTTTACACCGCAAATAAGGTAAACGCGCTGTAAAACATTTTTACAGACTCGCTAGAGAAGAAAAACTCTTCGGAGACGTAAACGACGACGAAAATTGGTATTCTGTCTGGATAGTCAGGCTGAAGGTCGAGTGACATAGTCTCGTCAACCTGCCCAAGGCTTCTCAGTTACTCCTTTGCTACACCTTTTGATATTTAAATTTCGCTCAGTGTTTACCAGTGCTAATTTTATGTTGTCTAAGAAACATTCGTGACCAAATTAAATATATGAATATGCATACTTTTTCGTAAATATATTGCCATCGCAGTCTTTTTTTTTTTTTGAATATATTTTTAGCCGTATTAGCGCCAAAGTTCTTCCAGTCTCCTTCGTCTCTAAATGTTTTAAACTCTTGAATTTTATTTGTTGACACTCCCTTCCCATCGCTGCCAACAGGAGGGTGCGATCGCTACAGTTGAGAAGTCAGTTTACTATTCCGTGTCCACCTAGGGAGGGTCATCGAGAAGAATATCTCTCGGCCTACATCGATTCTCTGATGCCTTCTCGTCATAATTCTGCAAGCAAGTGATTGTTGGGTTAGCTCTATGGTTATACAGAGATTTATGTGTGCCAACTATTTGCGAATTCGTTCGTGAAACCTCTAAAAAGGTTCATAAGGCTGTGAGCATTCACGATAACCCAACAATGTCTTGCCATCGCCGATATCGCACAACAACAAAACCGTGCAGTCGATGCGTTCCAGGGAAAATCGCACAATAAAAGATATTACTTTTTTGGGAACATAACATGTACGTAAGGAAGCACGTGTCAAGGTAACATTGTAATAAACAAGGGAAACACTGGATTTTGCACGAACAGTATGTGAACAACGCGCTGTCAATTACGTTATTCCATATGAACTATTATGTAGTGCCAAGAATAAATTTAGAAGAATTAAAATCTTCAAAAAAGAGAGAGCACCTGAGTAAGAAAGAAACATGTTGAGAATAGACTCCGCGAGGAGTACATATGCTCCAAGTTGGGAGAGGACAAGGCAAAAAATTGACAAGAACCGCCAACATGGAAATATTCGTTTTCAACAGCTTTACAATATTGTTTATCAATGAAATTATGATGTACTAATAGCTTATTGAAGACAAAGAAATATATTATTTAGTTTAGTGATCGGCAACTTACTACCCGCGGGTAAATAAAAAAAAATATAAACTTTTACCCACTAATTATTTTTTTTTTACTCAGTCTCCCAAAAGGTTGCCGTCCGCTGGTTTAGATTGTATTCAACATAATAAGAAAAAAACCTCACTAAAAACTAATAAAAAGAACGTCTTTAACACATCAATCATTTGAGTTATGTTAGCATAAGCCATGAAAAGAGAATAATGAATGAACTTGATTAAAGTAATTAGATTTTAAATCAAAGCAAACATCAATGAATAACGCAAATAAAAAAATGCTATTACCTTGCTATTCATAAATTGAATATGTCGTATGACATTCAATGACAGAAATTGCTTCTCAGCATTCATTGCATATTTTTTACTGATGATTACGAAAAGGATATCTATTGAAAACGTATGTTATAATACCGGTTTAATTAACCCAATGCAAGGAGGTATATATATATATATTTATCTATTCATTAGCACGGTGAAATAACGGCAATGTATTTAAGTTGTACAAAAATTGTATACTATTTTTTATTGGTAACTATATTACAATATATTATTTACTACATACAGTGATCTAATAAACAGATATTATATGAATATAAATTTTTAATCCGGTGATTTAGATAATTTTAAATGTCCAGTCCGTGGCGCAGTGGCAACGGTTTTGACTTGCGTGCCGGACCGCCCGGGTTCGATTCTCTGTACGCGCGGATTTTTTCCGTCGATAAATCTGTTCAAAGGCATGGGTGTTTCTGTTGTTGGAAATCCTTTCCCACCTTTCCGATCCCAATGAGCGACGCATAGTGACTGCGATTAGTTAATCACTAGTCCTGTCCTAGTCCTCGTATCCTTTCCATCCCTACACTCTTCGAAAAAGAGAGGTTGAACAACTGAGTAACAAGCAGTTCTCATAGAAAAACATATGTTAAGATAAACTCCGTGAGGAGACCATATGCTCCAAGTTTGATTTTAACAATGAGCAAGTAAAAATGTTTCAAATTATTTATTTTAAGCATATTTTTTCACAACTCTTGCTGAGAAATAATGATCTATAAGATCTAATGATGGAAATTAATATGACAATCTTAGAACTTTGTTAAATAAATTTAGTAAAAAAAGTGTGCAGATGCTTCTAACTCTGAAATTCTGCTAACTCAGTTATTCAACCATAGATAATTCTGAAATTCATATATATGTATGATAGAATGCGGTAAATATTTTACAAGCTTTTCCGACCAAAACTTCATCTTAGGCGAATATGACAATTAGAACCTTTTCATAGTAAGTTAACGATATGAAAACAAGTCAACAGAATCTCATATATAAATGAAATTTAAAATACAGTTTACCAGACTTTGAGGAAGTCATCGAATCGGAGGCGTAAATTTGAGACTTGACTGCAGAGGGCTTTTGCATCTACATAATTGAAACTTTTCAAAACAAGTCACGTGCGTTCATTCATCGATCCACGTGGGCACGTAGAAAGCAAACCAGCTTTAATTTATAAATCACCTATCGGCATTCTGAGATTTTTATCAATTTTGTCTAGAGCTTTTTTTGGTGACGTTCGAGTTATTTACACGACACTAGAGACTCCAATTACTCGACATCTCAACTACTCGAGTATCGAATAGTAAAATCATAAAATACTCGAGTACTCGAGTATACTCGAGTAGTTTCAGTTGTACCATTTATTTTTTATTAATTCAAATTTGTGTATATAAATAGATAAGCGTATTTAATTAATATGCCACACCTGCACCCATAGTCGGCAAATCAAAAAAATTGTTCAATATTTTATTTTGTCACTTGTCACCATAGACTTGTCATTGTTAAGATAAGTCAGCAGGACCCAAAACAAAAGTAACAAAAGAAATTCTCGCACAGCATTATCAACGGCAAAACCATTAAAAATTAATATTACTTGACAGTAAAACCACGCGTTAGACTCAGTTAAACGCAACGATAATAATTATATTTATATATTTTTTAATAATAAATAAAATTTGTAAATATGTATGTCTTCATTTATAAATTACGAGTAATTTTGAAAAATACTCGAGTATCGAGTACTCGAATTGGAGTCTCTACACGACACCTTTATAGATTCACAAAAGCCTTTTTTCGTAGAAATATTCAACATAAGTACGATAAATTTTTCAAAACTAACTTCATGAATTTTTTTAAACAGTTTTTGCTGAACATCTCTTAGTGAGCGTTTATCCACATATGAGATATTTGTACGGGACACGGAGAAATATTTTTTCTCAGAAAACTGTTTCCACATTTAATGAGTACAAATCCTCTGGTGAGTCCTACTCGACATATGGGTACTACCCATGGCTTTATCCAACAGACTTTCTCTTAGGGATGCTCACTTTCAATAGTTTGAATGCTCGAAGAGAAATGTATTTGGCATTATATTTCTTTCGGCTTATCCGAGGCCCAAAATGAGAATTCCACCATTCTTGAAAATGTTAAATTGAATGTTCCTGATAATTTTTTGAGGAATCGTGAGCATGAGTTGTTTGTTCTTCCAAGGGGTAGAACCAGTCTGCCAATGGGAATGCCTCTGGGAAGAGCTTTAACAATTTTAAACGGCATTGCTTCGGATGTCGACATATATCATATTGACGTGAGTGAGTTCAGGCGAATACTATATTTTATGAATAAAAGTTGATTTTGTCAGAACTCACTCGGTTGACATCTTTGAAAATTTCTAATGTGATTTTATAAAAAAAAATTCTCTCTATTTTTATGACTACAATGTTTTCATCTTGTTTTTAATTAATTAATGATTAATATTATGTATTTACATGTATGTATTGAGAATACCTTAATTCCGGCTCCCTCGTAATCGAGAAGGAGCCTCCTATCCGACACTCAGGAAGAGGGATTTTGGGGACGGAGTAGGAGAAACATGGCACTCTTATAAAGAAAAGACGATCTCAAAGCGTTATGTGGTTGCGGTTAGCATCCATTATTTAATTGTTTATAGTTTACACAGACGTTATACAACACACAATACGATAGCGAAGAAGATATCAGGAATTTGACTCGAATTTAATTCTTAGGGAGAGGATTAGGCGCGTGCATTCTCAATGCCGTCCAATCTCTCACTGCTGTATGAAAACAAACGGTTACTTTAGAAAGAAAAAACAATGGCCGTTTCAAAAATCGTTAACACATGCGCCCGCTGATAAGGGATGATTTATCGCCTTATGAACTTTTTATGAAGCACATGCATTGTCGGGCGTCAAGAGATAAGAGAAATTGAAATAACTCTACATTGCACCGCTATAGATTGCAATATAGATTATTATAAGAATGAATTTATTTTCTGATATCGACTGACTCATTGACTGAGGTGAACAATAGATCGTTCGAGAGAGTTCTGATGACCTACCACTTAAGGCGGTGTCAGTATATATATAAATACATACACGTATTTATATTTGTCAAATACATGGCGCATTGGCATCAGCTGTAATGCCATGATTTGCTTTTTCTTAAATAAATAAATAAATAAAATAAATAGTAAAACTTGGTTGGAAAATCATTTTTATTGATTGTTAGTTATCCTTATTTTAAATAAAAGCCATAAAATATTGAATCGTGTAATAATGTGTTGCATTTGTCGGTATTTCGTTTTACCATTCTAATAAATACGCACATCACAATATCTAAAATCTATTAAGGAGTTGCCGGAAGGGAAAAAAACAAAACGAAACAAACAGTGTTAAGCAAGAATGAAAACAATATAAAATAAATTTTATGTATTTTAACTACAGTGGAACCCCGATCTTACATTCTCGCATAAACCGTTTTCCCGCGTGGTGCGTTCATTTTCTATAGTCCCGACCAAACACCCGCAAGAACAATGTTTAAAAATCCCGCATTATCCGTTCCGCGATTTATCGATTTCTTCGGTTTAACGTCGAAATATTATGGTCCCATCACAAATATTATCCTGATTTATCGTTTTGTTTAATATTTCTTAGAAACACATTCGAACTCATCCCATCGGTTCGCAGAAAAAAACCGAAACTGCAAGTGTGCAATTTTTAATGTTTTCGGTGATGTCTCACTTACTGAGCACTGTGTATTGTGTACATACAGACTCCATTCGCATCACTGTGTTTAAACAAGTCGGTTAGCGCTAGTCGTGTCAATGATTTTACGTAAATTCCCAATTAAAATGAAACTGAAATAAAAAAGTTTTTTAAATGTTTTACTTTTTTATTTCATATTTTAAGCATTCCCGTATTGACCGTTTCCAGCTTTTATCAAATTTTTTATGGTCCCTTGTAAAACGTAGAATCGAGGTTTCGCTGTACTTTGAAATGATATAAATATGTGCAATCTGTATGCACCATTTTGTGCGTTGTATTTTTCGTAGTTATCGAAATGTCCGTTATTTAATATGTACGAACGGTTTCGTCAATTATCTCACAACGAGGTGAACCGTCAATTGGATATATTACCGAGATGCATAGTAACTATAGTGATAAAGATACAACGGCCGGCCAGAGATAAAACAAACCGCCGTAAATTGTCGACTTTTAAAAGGTTCGTATCCGAATACACCTGTGGGAAAGACGCCCGAAACGATCAAATACGTGTAAGATTGAAATGTGCGTCCGCAGCGGGAGACCACGTGCACGCCCAGATGCGTTATACATCAGGAGCGGTCAAAGCGCCGACCGCGGTCGACTGGTCGCCGACGTAACTGTTCCTAGTCACTAGAGACTCCATTTTTCAAGAACTCGATTCTCGAGTAATACTTGTAATTTATAAATAAAGATATATTTCCTTTTTTTTAAACAGCGGACAGAAAAACTAGAAAGCACTATTTAATTCATTGCTAGCTTTAAAGCCGACGTCGACAGCAACAGTGAGAGTTTTAAATACTGCGGGATTAAAAAACAAAACTTTGTACAGAATTAAAATTTGGGACGTTTAATTCTCTATTATTTTTTGAAATACATGTTTCATAAATTAATACAAATGTATTGATTAAATAAAATAAGTTTATTTTTTATTTATCATCTATTTATATATATTACAGTGAAACTAAAGTGAAAAATATTCTTTTAGCTGTTTTTGAATTTATGTTCAGCCCAATGATTGTAGGTGTTTTTCTTTGGTTCTATTTTTATGAAAGGGACTACTTGCTGATTTTGTTTCATTGAAGCAAACCAAAATTTTAGGCCGGCAAATCATCGACTTGGGCCAATAATTTCAATGATCTCAGTGAAATCATGTTGTCATACAAATATATTCTTCTCCAAACTTGAATTAAAAATATAATTTTGGTATATCTGATTGTATTTTTAAATAAGTATTTTTTACATTTTTGTAGGTGTTTTTCTTTGGTGATATTTTTATTGCCTGATGAATTAATGACAAAATTAAATATGCACCAGTAATTTCAAGCGATATGAAGTATTAAGGAAGTCTAAAACAGCCACCATGCCAAAACACTATTTGAGAATAAATTCATCCGGTTCGTGGCGGAGTAGTCAACGTCGTTGGCTACTGTGTCGGGCCACTTGAGTTCGATTCCTAGTAGGAGCAATTATTTTTCAGTCGATAAATCGATTCTGTTCGGACGCAAAGTGTGTTTATGTTGTTTAATCTCTTTCGACCTTTCCGATCCCAGACAGCAATTAGCAAACCACAAGTCCTGCCCTTAGTCTTCGTATCTTTTCCATTCCTACTCTCTTTGAAAAAGAGAGGTTGAGTAACAAGCAGTTCTCGTAGAAAAAAATATGTTGAGATAAACTCCGTGAGGAGTCCAAATGCTCCAAGTTGGGAGCGGACAAAGTAAAAAAAAAGCTTATTGCTTGCGATGTTAAAAGCAAAATAAATCTTGTTTTGTTCAGATACCTTTTTATGCTTGTATAAAGTCATCATCAATTGCAAATTTTAAAATGACTTCATGTTGAATTGGTTTTGATATTAGCTACGTTTATTTTCAATGTTGAATTACTTAGGGCTTAAAATAACAACTTTTAATGTTAGCAGACCGCCGCTAATAATTTCGAAAGCAGGCCGCCCGTAGTGGCTTTAAGTTTGGACAACCCTGTTAAATATCTAGACCCAGACCCCGCAGCGGTCAGGCTCCACTCTCGGGGCCCTTTAGGAAAAAGAAACAAAATGAAACCACCTGCACATTGGGAAGGCAATAAATTATCGGGTCGATTCGATTACGATCATCAATTGGACGTCATAAAAAAGAAATGCATTTTGTGAAGCGATCGCCCAGCCAATACGGATAAATGAGTTGAATGGAAACATAAAGATGTTTTTTAAAAAATAACTAGAATTTTTTTGTACTCATTCCACATTAAATTAATGTGTATCATGACCGGTTTCGCTCATCATGAGCATTATCAACCCTTAGCTATAAAGCTATATGTAAAGAATCTTTCAATAAGAACGCTCGCTGGCTCGTGTAGAACTTACTTACGTTGAACAACTGAGTATCACGCAGTTCTCGTAGAAAAATCATGATGATGAGGTTAACACCATACGCTCCAAGTTGGGAGTGGACATGGTAAAAAAAAAATCAGTGGTGGGTTAAGCCGGGAATTCGAAGGTGATAATTCAAGAAAGGGTCTTTCAATCAGGACGCTCGCTCGTGTAGAATTTCTATCGTGGCGTGTGCTGTATGGCAATGTTGGAACCTCATGTCATCGTTATTCACATCAGCCCCTCTAGACCACAAGAAGTTGCTTATTATCGATATGTTGCTCGCCGTTGACGGTTATAGCAATGTTTCATTTTGGAAGAAGTACGGACCGATGATTCGTCCGCACCAAACAGCGACTTTTTTGGCGAAATTTGGGTCAACTTTCAACAACTCCAGAGCCCAATTAGCGAGTTTACGCCGTTGTATGTGGTCGTTAACCTGAAGCTCCTGACAACAAATTTCACAAAAAGACACTTCAACTATTCTAGATCGTAGCTCACCAAGCGAAGCAAGAAAGCCCAAAAGCATTCTCAACTCGGTTACTGTAACGGTATTTTAGTAAAGTGGTATGGAATAACTATGTTTCTATATGTTGCGTCACTATATTATATGAATCTGCAGCGAATTACCTAAAGCTACTATAAAATGCTTTCAAATATGAAACTACATTAGAAACATTCCTACACTAATTGAATGAATTCATTAAATAGATATTTTCATAGAGGTATCGTAAAACTGGGTCAACAGAGACACTTGTTACCCTACAAATATTCACTATCGTTATTAAAACACAGTCTAGTTTGTTTGATGTCTCTATTCAAATTGAATCGGTGTGAATAGCGCCGAGAGAGGGTAACTCGAAACTTGGCAGGTGAAAAGAGACAAAAATACAGATTGTAATGATTGGAATATATGAACCTCTATTCTATACGAGTCTCACGGTACTTGTTAACCAAAAAAACATGATTGATTTTAATTTCCGTCCAATAAAAGAGAAGTTTTTAAGGGGTCAAAAAGTAAGGATGCACTGGCATCGAACTTAAACACGTTTGTTTCAATTTCGGCCAATCATTTAGTTGGCTTGGTTTTGTCATTCGAGAGATAGTATTAAAGTCATAGTATAGAATTATATATAAACAATAAAAAATACATTGGATACTTAGTAAATTTGTGCTTAAGTACAATCCTTGTTTTTGTCTCTATTCACCCCGTACTGAAAGAAATTTCTCAAAAAGCAACGAATACGAAAAAGTGTTTCTTATTGAACAAAGTAAAATGTAACACTGTTCAAAATCTTTGCCAATGTTCGATAAACGGCATAGAAGTGAAACAAATGATGTGAATTTTCAAAATTCAATAACCAACATGCTGGCGGCAGGAAATTAACGAAATCAATATTCCGGAGTTATTTTTTCTATCAGAGTTACGTGCCGTGTGAGCCTACGATCGGAAAAAGGTTATTTTTCAGTTAACGGCCTTTTAAGTACCGGTTAATTGTGGGCCTTTTAAAAGACCATACGAGTCAATGTTAGATTCTCAGCGGGCGTATCGAGATTGGAAAACAATAAATCTCCAAGAATGAAATAATAAACGGGTAATAAAAGGTCCGGCAAGTGAATTAAGATTATCAGGTCCAGTGAGTACAGACTGTTCAGAAAATATCTTAAACTTTGATTATTCATAAACTACATATCGTGGGTGTAGGGACATACGGGCGAAACTACCGGTTATCCGTTCCAATTGGCTGTCAATATTTAAACAACAAACTGCAAAGTAACAGACAATAATTTAAACGTAATATAAAATGCAAATGCTACGAGTATGTTTCTTTTATCTTTACTTCAATACAAAATTTAGTTCTCAAACATAGCAGAGACTTAACAAACATACGGTTGCTAAGGCCAAGTTCAACTCGGGGTAAGTGGGTGTGAGTACGTGAGAGTACTTAAGGTTTATATAACATCGTGTGGTAGTGTTGTACCGCGGTGTGCTTGTTTACGTGCACCGTTCAGATGAAGGGAAAATCTTCAAACAGCAAAGTGTTTGTTCGTTGCATTCATTTACATCAGTGTTTCTTTACCGATGCGCCAGCGCCCCCTTGCAGACGTTTTAATGGTCTGGGGGGAGTTTTTAAATTTTTAGCATTTCGGGGGCGCTGCACGAGTTCAAGAGAGCGTTGCGTTGTCTCGTACATCGCGACTTGTATGAACTTTTAATACCAGATGGGATAATTAATCCATTTTTATCAGATTTTGAAAGTGACAAAATTTCAAAGAACAGTTTATTGAGCTACAAAATGACTGTGAAGCTAAAATAGTATTCAATCAATGTGATTATGATGTTTTTTTGGGTCCATTTTCTCTATTTATACCCTCTTCTGTGGAAAGAGTTAAAATTACCCATCGTAGCATTTTCTTCATCATATTTAGTAGAAAAGGGTTTAAGCGCAGTACCGCATATATTAAAAAAAATCCAGAAATCTATTACAGATAAGCTAAGTGGAGATTTGAGAATGTATTTAACTTAACTTGGACCTAATATTATAAAAATAGCAACAGTCGCAAGGATCTCATTGTTTTTAAACGAGATCCTTGATGTTTATAAAAATAATTAATGTTTATTCAAATAATCACGTTATTTATTTGTTTTTCAATTTTTTTGGGGGGAGGGCGCTGTATAATTTTACTATGGTAAAGGGGGCGATTCTTTCAATATGGTTAAGAATCACTGATTTACATAAATAAGAATGTAACCAAACGTTTGGGTATCAAAACCTTTTTCGAGCACCCTCTTAATAATTTACTGAATAAATAGACTCAGTTTGATTCTTTTTACTCTGTTGCATTCAAATATAGTTAAAAAAATATCGTTTTTAAAAATTTGTAATCCTTGGTGAAGCTAGTTTACATTTAAAAAAAAACATTATGATACAGTTGTTCTGTGTTCATTTGTGCCCAATTCAATTCAATTGTCAGAATGAGAGCATAATAATGATAACAAAGTATTATTGATGATATCTAAAAATTTATAAAACAAGATTTTAGCTCACCCATTGGTGGAATATCTTATATATAAAGCCGAAACGGGGGATGTATGTCTGTAATTCCCTTTTGGATTGTTGTTGCAAGTTCAAACAAACGAATTGATTTCGCTCGCGAAAGTTTCGACGGTAAATTTGTTTCGTTATCAATGTGTGTGTAGAGACTCCAATTACTCGAGTATCGAGTAGTACATATATAAAATCGAAACGGCGTATGTATGTCTGTGGGTCTGTAATTCCCTTTTGCATTGTTGGTCATTAAGTTGCCATAAAAACGAATATGAAAGAAAATATGTTAGTTAATAAATTAGTCTTCTACTGAACTTTTCCCGGCTTTTATTAATATAATAATGTTATAAAAAAAGTTCAAATTTCTATGTAAAAAAAATATATTGTTTTGAAATATGACATGGGGAGACCCCCTTAAGAAAAATCCACGTATGGCCAGTCTCCGAAACCTGCGTTTTCCAGTCAGTATAGAATGATACCGTACTCATTGCGCAATTCGTGAACATAATAGCTGTATACACTACACACGAAACCACACGAAACTATATCACACCATAGCGGGCGAATCAGATGTATTGCATCCGACAAGACGGATCGGATATATGCAGGGTGGAGTCCGGTTTCACAAGATTTAAATAATTACTGTAAGTGGGACGTTGAAAAGCAAAAACCGACAAGTCTATACTACGTCAAAATCAAAGAAAACATAAAAATAATATTTTCTTATAAAATGTAATAATATCATTAATATTTAATTGTAAATCCGCGTCAATACAATCACCATATCTTTTTTAGAAAGGTTATTTTACTATGTTAACTTTTGTTTAATCCATGTCCACTCCCGATTCGGAGCATATATCTTCCTAATGGGAGGTATCACTTTAAAGGTGGACACTGTCAATACTTGGTGGAATGGCAATATAATAAAAATATTAAAACATTTTCATTACTTATTCCGCATTGAATTTATTTAGATCATGACCGGTTTCAATCATCGCGTTCATTTGCGAGAAACTAAATTTAATGTGGAATAAGTACTACAAATAATTTGTTATTTTTGTTATAATGGAAGTATATTAAAACTGCTAGTAACACAGATAGACTTCACCGATGTAATACGTTACGCTCATCTCGAGTATCAGTTGACAATGCTCGCGACGAGCGATTAAACCGGTCCTGATCAATGTCAGAAAACACGAGGAAATAGAAAAATAACTTTAGCCTATATGTTTAATATAAAAAAATGGTTGTCTGTAAAGTCGGTTTACGGACGATAGTTTAACGTGACAACGTCATAAGAAAACATTGATGAAATGATTGCATACTTTTATGAATAAAATGGAATCATTTTTCTTGAATTATCATTATTTTGTATGGATACAATATTTTGTATATTTGTTATACGTTAATCAGATTTTTAATATGCAAGAATTAATTACCTTTATTGCCGCAATTGTTGTTGTAATATAAACAATGAAAACCACATTAACATTTCACTTCACTTTATAAACAGTTGTAAACAGATCACGTGTAGGTACTGTAGGTGTATAAGTTGTGTGCTGCCGCTGTCTCTTTTCTACTCAGACGCATCGACCAATCGAGTGGAAGAGAGATAGATGCGGCACAATCCGAACGGTAGGCCGATCGTGCCTCTCTATCGCTTATCCGCGCTCTCGCTCGCACGCTTGCTTTCGGCGTAACGCGACAAACGGGACAATGAGTCATGTTTTTTCGTGCGTACAGCGGGCGTTCATCGATTTATAAGACGTTGTCACGTCAATAATAAAATAAATATTCGTTTGCAAGGCTCGAGCATCAGTCGACAATACTCTAGATGAGCGAAACCGGTCCTGATCTATGTCAGAAAGTATATGGAAATAGTAATATATACTGCAATTTACTTATTTGATTTTAAATAAATATTCTGCACCACAAGACCGTGGGAAAACTTTTAAGCGGAATATAAATTAATAATAGATTCACGCTCCACCCTCCGAGGCCAACGGCTCACCAATTCGAATCGGTCTAGATGAATCGATCGTGCCCGAGGGCGTAAGTTGTGTGGCCGATTTAGATAGATAGAAAAAAAGCAGCATTCTGATTCGTGGCCGCAGTATTATCAATAGATGTGCACCGTGCATCTCGAAACAGAGTTATCGGATTGAATAAAAACAAAATAGAAACAACTATAAAAATTGATTGTTGTAACGGGGTGGCCACAACGGTGATGCAATATTGTGCATTAAATTGACTTACATAGCGCTGTTCAAAAAAAGGCTCGTGAGATATATTAAAGAGGTTCTCACGAGGTGGTTTACTACCACAAAGGCGTAAGTACAAAAATGTATTTTGAGTTAAACCAAGTGTCTGCAGTGCAATATGTTCACATATATTATTTGAGGATTTCGACTGAAGGTGCTTGATGGTATTTCAAAATCAAATATATATATGAATCGTTCAAATTTTGGACTTTTCCATGAGTACTTACTTTTATTCTTATACATAAGCGATACAAACTATTTACTACGCGTCAGTTCAATTTCATTCGTGCACTTGAAATGCATGAAGATGCCGAAAGGCAAATCCGGGTCCTTAGCGACAAAGCTCATGGAAAGTACAAAATTCAAACAATTCATAAGCGACAATCTCCCGCACATACATAAGATATGATTATTACTTTTTAATTCATAAATATATGTTTGTTTGAAAAGATGAGAAAACAATTTAAATTGATTTAATTGGCATTTACTTGGTAGATCTTTATCATAACACAGTGAAAAAATAACAGGGTTCTAAAAAAAATATTGATGGCTTTTCGGCTAACGCTCTCGATAGATATGTAGTTCCTACATTGACAATTAGTAAATATGTATGTAATATAATTCAAATTTTAAGCGAGTTAGTGCGTGACACGTAAAGTGTTTTATTTTCCGAACTCCATGATGACACAAATCTGTAATTGCGTTTGAATAAAAACTATGTTTTTGTAGATACGCCCATTTGATCTTTAACTTTTGAACTAATAACTTATTACAACTAGCTTACATCGCGAAATTACCAACATTACATTAACAAATAAATTGAAACGCTTAGTAACCGTCGAATCAATCGGGAATAACATTTAAGCTGACATAATGTAAATTCTTTGTTTTTTTTTTTTTTTAATATTTGGCATTACAGCTTGCGCCAATGCGCCAAATATTCTGAGTTGTGAAAGTCACACGAGATTAACTCGATGGTAAATAATGTATCAGTTGTGCACAAAATCAACGAAAAATAACATAACACCCAGCCCAAGATCTTTTTTTTTCAATTGAAAAAATCTAACCTTGCCGGGGATTGAACCCGGGCCCCCCGATTGCTAGGACAAAGCTCTTGCCACTAGACCACAGGGACCGACGATAATGAGGCTTCTAAAATATATATTCAGTAGTAGTTTAAAATTGAAAATCCGAATCGAATGATCTGCAACGGGGGCAGGGCATTCAAACAAAAATTGTTCAACAACTGTTGTAAAAAGTTTCGTGCAACCTCTTTTTTTACAAAAAGGGATAAAATATAAGATTTACCCAATTAAAATAAGAGGTTTTTTTCATAATGCATGCGCGCGGAAACGAACTGGATGGCCTTTAAAAATTCAATGGAAAAATATTTGAGAAGATTATCTTCAATTTTTGATTTCGATTTCAACACAAAATATCGTGACGATCGTTTCACAAGAAGTAAAATTATTAAAAAAAAAAAAGAACACAGTATGACACAAGCTTGATTTTTATGATTTGCAACATAATTTGTCAATCAAAAATAACAAGAGGTATTGAACGGAACTAGCTATCGATTATGTATTATATTATTAATACTATTGTACTATTACTATGTATTATTATGTATAATTAATTTATTGGCAAAAAATAATATAAAATACATGCCATTACAGCAAGTGCCAATGTGCAATGCATTTAACAAATTAATATAAATTACATAATATATTAAACAAAAATTTTAAAAATAAGAAACAGAAACATATTATAAACATAAGAAAAAAAAATTAAGCAAAGCATCAAGTTCACTGCCGAAGATGTCCATATCAACAGGCAGCGCATTAATCAGTCGAATAGCCCTTGCAGCTGGAGATTCAAAAGACCTACGTGACAATTTTAATAGAACTAAAAAAATTCCGGTTCGTGGTGTAGTGGTCAACGTTGTTGACCGCCCGGGTTCGATTCCCGGTACGAGCAGATTATTTCAGTCGATGAACCGATTCTACTAGAAGGCGATAGGTGTTTGTGATGTGAAAAATCCCTCGTCCCAAAAAGAGCGATTAGCTAACCACTAATTAGTTCTAGTCCTCGTTTCTTTCATATCCCTACTCTCTTTGAAAAAAGAAGTTGAGCAACTGAGTAACAAGCAGTTTTCATTGAAAAACGTGTTTTTATTAATCCCGTGAGAAATCCATATCCTCCAAGTTGGGAGCGGACATTGTTTAAAAGAAAATAAACATTGCTATTTTTCACCGTGTTATAATGGAGCTCTACCAAGTAAATGCCAATTCAATCGATTTTCGCGCCTGTTTAATAAGAAAATTGTAAGACGATCTGATTGTTATAGGTTGAAAAAAAATCATCGAAATTACACGGTGTTTAAATCAAGATTACAAAATATAATTATCGTAAATCAAACCATATCCAAAACTAAAACGTGACAATTTCAAATATACGACACAATTTATCCGAAGGTCGAATACGCATCGAAACAGCTGTCAATCGTAAATATTAATTAAAAATAAGCCGCAGTTTTGAATAATTAAAAATAAATAAATGACGAACCGCCGCTGCTGACCTTTTAATCGATTACAAAACTTGTGTGTTATCGTAGCCTCTCCGAAATACACTTCATAAATAACAAAGGGACGTCTCAAAGGCACGCCCGATCAATATCAAACGGAGGCTGTGACAAGTACGAAGAAAAAATTTCGAATCTGCCGGTATGGTCATTTTAAATAGTGAAATAATTAATGACCTGATTATTCAAATCTCGGTGCTTGTGTAGCTATACTACTTTCGAACAAAGATAATAAATAAGTACACCCACGATACGATGTCTTTCTCAGAATACCTCTGTATAAAATTCCACAGAAGATAATTTGTAAATGTCAAACAGGAGTAGAGTATTTTTTTATTAATTCTTGTTTATATGTCTTTTTTAACGTGTTAGCCGCGCGGCTCTTCGATATTTCTTAACTCTTTGAGCAGTATCGCCGTACCGATAGTAAAGGGTATTTCAATAGGGACGCTCAAAATATGTTACTTTGTCCTGCTGAGTAGATTATTCATTGTTTAGTGGCCAAATTTGAGTCAACCAGTTTGGTAAATAATCGGCCAACACCTACCTGTACGTCATCAAAATACAATATCTGGTGAAAACATTGCTGCTGTGTGTGAAAGTGTACAGGAAAACACAAGGCAGCTTATTTCTCGTTGTTCACAAGAACTTGGCTTTTCTGCGACTTCGACTTGGCGAATTTTGAATCGGGCCTTATGTCTGCACCCGTATAAAATCCAACTAACCGAGGAACTTCAGGTAAATGACCGCAGACAACGCCTGATTGGGTTCTGGAGCAGTTGGAAGTTTACCCAAATTTGTCAAAAAAGTCAACTTTAGCGACATGGCCCATTTTATAATGAATGGATATTGGCAGACATTTGATGCTGTATTCCATATTTAATGCCGTAAAATATACTTACAAATGAAATTAAAATTTAGTCGAAATCTCACAAACAACTTGTTTTATATACATTTCAAAACTAAGCGTCCTTATAAAAAGACCCTTTATGTTGTCATCTATTATCTATTGCCATTCTCTTACTGTTTATTGAAATGTTATTATTTTTTCATATATTGAAACTAGAGGTGTCAATCAGTGATATTTGGTGGTCATATTATTTTTATTATATGTTTAAAATAAGCAGCAAAAGAGTTTTATAAAAAGGTAAGTATTTGGTAAGAAATCTGTGGCCATATATTATCGAGTGTAAAACTCCATTTCAGGTCGATACGCTTCCTGGAATCACCGTCAATAGAGAACCACATGTTGACAGATGAATGCAATAATGATCCAGACCCAAATTGGATGTAAAAGCTTCTAGATAATTGTTTGAAAGTAGTATTTAATTATTTGAATATTTTTTTAGAATTTGCGTTTTAAAATTGCGGAAGAAATATAATTCCATCAATAAGTAATAATATTCTTCATAGATTTACTGATAACAAAAAAAAATATGTTTTATATTTTTTAAAACTTACTAACATGATAAGAAGGAATAATAAGACATATTCTGTACCTTCTCTACATTAAAATTTTTACGGATCGGCAAAAACTTTCATGTTTCCAAAATGTCGCATCCACCAAAAGTTGTGATTTTATTATCTTATATAAATAAAAATTCTATGTGACATTGACTTGTTGTCTCATTCAGTATTCTTTAACCAGTGGTCCGCAGTCCGGCGCCGGTCCGTATTTTCAAGTTTCGAAAATTTTGGTTACATAAAAGGAGCAACAGATTTTGCACTAACCAAAAGTTGTACTTTTAACAGCTTAATTTAATAAAATTCTATGTTACATTACATTGACTTGACGTAAAAGTTGTCACTTTTTGAATTTGTTATCCCAAAAAAACATGTACATAGTCAGCTCTCGACAAAATTTAAGATATTATAAGTTATAAGCATAAAATTTCGACAATCCATGGGTCACTCTCGGCCAAATCTTATATATAAAACCGAAACGGCGTATGTATGTCTGTGGGTCTGTAATTCCCTTTTGCATTGTTGGTCATTAAGTTGCCATAAAAACGAATATGAAAGAAAATATGTTTGAATTTTTATCGGCGAAGACATTTAGTCAAAATGTAATGAATTAGTCTTCTACTGAACTTTTCCCGGCTTTTATTATTAATAATAATGTTTATTATTTACGTGAAGGTATTATTTGACATTTCTTTGACAGCAAATTAGATTTTTTCTTTGAATTTGGACATTTTAATGGGCGAGAATGGGGCTGTCATCAAATTAAATAAAATTTGTGATTTTATTTTAACTCTATTTTGGATGTTAGATTTTGTGATATAATTATGTCGAATGATATAAAATTAAATAATTATTGGTCGCTTAGTCCGAGCGACGCCGGGTAGCAATACTAGTATTTTATAAAATCAATAATAGAGTTACGTATATATGTTACAGTGAAACTGTATTCTCACTGAAAATGTATCAAGTAATAGATTTGTATGACAACATGATTTCACTGGTCACGATCATTGAAATTATTGGCCCAAGTCGATGATTTGCCGGCCTAAAATTTTGGTTTGCTTCAATGAAACAAAATCAGCAAGTAGTCCCTTTCATAAAAAGAGAACCAAAGACAAAACACGGACAAACATTGGGCTGAAGATAGGGCGGTCAAATTTAATTTCAATGGCAGCATGGAAAAGAATATATTTTCACTGAGAATACAGTTTCACTGTAACATATACAATTATCTGTTTGGTGTAATAAGCTGGGAAATACATTTGAAATTTAAAATACGTATGTTATTCAACAGATTTTCTTTCGTAGTTTCACTTAGTTAAGTAATTTATAGTAGTCAATCATACGAGCTAGTCATGTGTATTAAATAACAATCCGTTACCTTACTTTGAAAAGGTTATAATTGAAATGTTTGCCAAAAATTACATTTTGGTCAGAAAAGCTTTTATTTATAGCATAAACATATATATGAATTTCAGAACTATCTATGGTTGAATAACGGAGTTAGCAGAATTCCGGAGATGCACTGCATCTGCACACTTGTTTTACTAAATTTATTTGACAAAATTTCTAAGATTATCATCATAAGGTCTTTAAGATTAATATTTCTCGGCAAGAGTTGTGAAAAAATATGCTTAAAAAAATAATTTGAAGCATTGTGAATTTTAATCAATCGAAACTTCAAACGCTCATATCTGAAAACAGTTGCAAGAGCATTTAGAACCTTTGTAAAGTAAGGTGTCGAATAATGACTTGCCAAAAAATAGAGCAATTACGCAGAGAAAGGAAAACGTTGTGTTCGTTTATTTCGACTTGATTATAAATTAATTACGGAAATCGCATTTGTGACGGCACCAAAAAGTGAATGTGGTCATGTTTTTTTTTACCTCATGATGGATTCGCTAAAAATTACAATAAATATTGTTAGAGTATAAAATTTCGTGATTATAAAATCAATACAAATAATTATAAGCGTTTTTAAATGTTCACTAATACCCAGTGACGGCTGGTGACGGGGTGTTGGGGGGTGCAAAAGGAAGATTCAACTATTTTTCCGTACTACGGAAGAGAAACAGTTGGTATTGCGAACATCTGAATTGAAAGTCCATGCTATAGAAGTGTTTTAGAAATCCAATAAATAGGAAAGAACTCTTGCAAAAACGGTTGAATCTTCCTTTGCACCCCCCAACACCCCGTCACCAGCCGTCACTGCTTCTCGTACAAAATATACTTTTATCGCTTATCATCTATTGAGCGTCGATTATTCCCTTTTCAATCGTACTGTACAGTAATAATGACTGGTATTTTAAACGGATTCGTCGAATAAAACGTGTTTATCGTCAATAAGTTGAATCATTTCAGATCACAGTTTACAATTTGAATTGTAATTACATAGTTGCATTGATTATTTCACCGTTCCGAGGTATTTCAAAATTGATGGAAGGGAGAAATCTGAGTCACTGCTAATACCTCTACGTCATTGAAAATCTCCACAATATGAAAGTGTTTTCATTTTAGGAATATGTTTAGAAAAGAATGGGAATTAGACGCATTTTCTCGAGAACTCATAATCCCGGCGTCAGAGCGTTACTTTTATGGAGAATCTTATTTATTGATTCATGAGATGCAATAATTCTCTTTATATAATAATACTAGTATTGCTACCCGGCGTCGCTCGGACTAAGCGACCAATAATTATTTAATGTTATATCATTCGACATAATTATATCACAAAATCTAACATCCAAAATAGAGTTAAAATAAAATCTATTAATACAAGCCGGGAAAAAGTTGGTAGAAGACTAATTTATTACATTTTGACTAAATGTCTTCGCCGATAAAAATTCAAACATATTTTCTTTCATATTCGTTTTTATGGCAACTTGCAACAACAATGCAAAAGGGAATTACAGACCCACATACATACATACGCCGTTTCGGTTTTATATATAAGATAACTGAATGTCAATCCATATACATAATTCAAAGTAATTCAATAGTTCTGACGGTGGCGTAAGTTGAAACATCTATCAACCAAATGTAATATAATTTCATCGTCAATAATAGTTCAATCAAAGTGAGTCATAGTTAATCATATTCAACAGTTCTGACGATGGCGTAATCCGTAATAGCTATCAACTGTATATAATAAAAATTCATAGTCAATAGTTCAATCATAGCTAATCATAGTCAATAAATAGTTATGACGATGGCGTAAGGCGAAATATCTATCAACCATATATAATATAATAAAATTTCTGTAGGAATAAAATAAATTGCTATTTTTTCACCGTATTATGATGGAGTTCTACCAAGAAAATGCCAGATCAGTCAATAGATTATATAAATTCGGTTAATTATCAAATACATATTAACATTAATACGTCACCTGGATTAATTGATGGTAATAATGTTTCTCAACTATGTTATGTACATATTTAATGCACAAGCAATAAAACATTTGGTGGCATGAATTCGTGTACTTGAACATATGAATGTGTGGAAATGCGAAAGTGGTTTCGTTCGAAAATTTACCGTATAAATTCATAATTGACCTAAATGTTGTGTTTTTAAATCGATTTGATTTGTAAACATTTCGGAATATGTTATAATTATGAAAGTAAAAATATATAACGACGTCGTTAATTGAGATCGTTAATAGGCAAAAAAAAAAAAAAGAAAACCCCCCAAACGGATATTGACTATTGGTGATTAGAAAACAAAGATCTCCAATTTTTATCAGCAACTGAATGTTAAATGATTTAAAACTTGAAGAGTTAACTTTCAATAGTATCTCGAATGTGAAGCAATGAACTAAAAGGTTGCGTGCAAAATCTATCCAATACTCTTTATTCTATTTTTTCACCATGTCGCCTCCTAATATGGAGAATATCGACAAGTGGTTCTCACGTAAAATTATCCGACGTCCATATCGTACACAGAAGTGATCAGATTAGTGATATCAATAGTAACGATAAATTGAGCTGCACGGATTTGAGCCCAACGCCCGTAACTATAATCAGCGACATTGACACTCGGCCAGGGACCCGTATAATAATAACACGTTTTATACATGGCATAACATACATCATATACGCATTTAATTTCTGAAGTGAATAGTTAATAAATCGCACCGATAATGACTGGTAAACGGAGTAGATAGCATTTTCAATCTGATCCTACAAGCAGGGCATAACGAGAGTGACTAGCTCACCAGTCTTAGTCTTATCCTTTCTATCCCTCTTACTTTCATCCAACTCGAGAGAGATTAAGCGACTGCGGTACTAGCTGTTCTGATAAACCTCCATCATAATAAAAATAATAAAACAATTCTAGTACTTATTACACATTAGATTTATAGAGATCAGGACCGTGAGGATTATCAATTGAATCATTATCACTATCATCATTAGAAGATAACGCTCGCCATGAGCGAAACCGGTCTGATCCAATAAATTTTATGTGGAAAAAGTACTAAAAATGTATTATTATTTTTATTATAATGCCATTCCACCAAGTATTGACAGTGAACACCTTAAAACTGATATCAACTATCTTCAATTAAAAATTCTGACGATGAGCGAAGCCGGTCCTGAATACATCTAATGCTATTTTTTTTTTATTATAATGCCATTCCACCAATTATTGATATAACACTCTGAAAGTGAATTCATAAATATGTGTGTCAAATGCTTCTGAACGTTTCCTGCTCATCGTTATAAATCGCATTAAAACAGCAAAAGCCGTCCTTGGTCACGAGAGCGACAGTAAGCCAACGACACGACCAATACAATCGTGTTAATGCGAAAATTATGCAACCATAATACGAGAGAAGTTCTGCTTTTACATATGTTTATAAAAACTGTAGTTTTTTTGCTATCTAAGAATAACAATTCCAAATTCGAACATGAGATATTTGCATTTTTTTTTTTAAATTTTATTGCAACGCTTAAAATTCCATAAACTTGATTATCAGCAAGAGAGTAGAAACAGTCTTTTTGTGTCGTAGTAAATGGAGAATTGAGTCGTATAGTTTCAAAAGTAGAAATATCCATTGTATTGATTGAATTGACATTTACTTGGAACTCCATTCAAACACGCTGATAAAAATAGCAATGTATTTTAGTTTTACATACATTATTTTACTATTTGTTTAATAAAAAAAACCGATAAAACTTGAAACCTTGGCATTCTGGGGGAAAGGATTCACAAAATTTACTTCGAATCTGAATAAAAGTAAAATAACGTCTTCTATTAAAGAATGTTTTTTAAAATTCCTTTAAAATCAATATCGGTCAACAAAATATAAAGTCGGTCCCTGTGGTCTAGTGGCAAGAGCTTTTTGCTAGCGATCGGGGGGCCCGGGTTCAATTCCCGGCAAGGTCAGATTTTTTCAATTGAAAAAAAGAACATCTTTGGCTGGGTTGGGTGTATGTTATTTATCGTTGATTTTGTGCACAGCTGATTCATTATTTATAATCGAGTATGACTTTCCCTCCTTTTCAATCCCAAAAAACGACGCATAGTGAGAGCGATTAGCTAATCACCAGTCCTCGTATCCTTTCCATCCATAATCTCTTCGAAAAAGAGAGGCTAAGCAACTGAGTAACAAGCAGTTCTCGTAGAAAAAACATATGTTGAAATAAACTCCGTGTCCGGGCATAATTTCAATCGTCGAACAACTAATGTTGAAATGCTTCACGAGACGGCTATATGCTCCAAGTTGGGAGCGGACATGGTTAAAAAAAAATTACTTTTACAATTTAGAATATTTGGCGCATTGGCGTACGCTGTAATGCCAAATATTTTTTATTTTTTAAAAATGATATTCCAAGATATCCCTATCAAGATTGTATATATCTCAAAATCTTTTATGTAAAATCAATTTTAGTTTAAGTATTCTTACACACGTGCTCACTTATGATAGTAAACACAAGCGGTCGATTAACATTGCGCACTTTTGAGTACCTATACCTATATAAACAGGTGCCGTAATGGTTTCGCTAAGATCCGTCGATTACTTAAAAGCTCGAGTGCTCAGTAAACTAGAGAAGGAATGAGCAAAAACCAGAGTTAACTGGCTTCATACATTTCGCCGAGAAAAGAATGAATATCAATTAAGCCGGTTGACAAATAGCGATATCCACGCAAGAGTTCATTTCATGTAAGAATAAATAAAGATTTCATTAGGATACAAGTAGAGACTCCAATTCGACTATCGAGTACTCGATACTCGAGTATACTCGTCCATTTTTCAAGTACTCGATACTCGAGTAATTTGAAAAATACTGGAGTAATACTCGTAATATATAAAAGAAGATTTAATTCCAAATTTTATTTTGTTTTAAGCAGCGGACATAAAAACTAGATAGCACAATTTAAATAATTTGTAACTTTTAAACGACAAAATAGTCTTTGTTTTTTTTACTGCTGTAATAAAAAAAACAAAACTTCGAACCAAATTAAAATTTGAGACGTTTAATTCTCTAGTATTTTTGTAATATTTGTTTCATAAATTGAAATAAATCTATTTATAGATACAAATTTGAATTCATAAAATATATTTTGGACATTTGAAATTACTTGAGTATACTCGAGTTCTCGAGTATTTTAAAATTTTAAAACTCGATACTTGAGTAGTTAAGATGTCGAGTAATTGGAGTCCCTAGATACAAGCTTGAGTCGGATAATATTTTATTCGAAATTCAAAATATATTTTTTAAATTTGAAACTAGGCACATCTCAATTTCAAGTTACAGACTGACCACGCTACTTATGTACTCGAAAGAGTGGCGCTATGAGAATGTCCTGAATGTCACCGACAAAAGAAAAGATTGCCAGAGTTCTAAAATTTCAAATTCCCTAATTTGATATATACTGAACGCGTGGGGTTAAGTGCGGTAGGTGGATTCTTATGTCAGAGGGGAGAAAATTTATTTAGTATCAACGGCTGCCGCAAACTCGAGTGAAGTCAGAGTGTAATTCGATCATTTTTAATTACTGTCAATTCATGGAGGAACGGTATTATTCTATGCAAGTTGCCAACTGTCACTTCTTGGTGGAAAGGCATTATTTAACATACTTTCACACATATCAGGATATATGTGGAAGTATGTTAAATAATGCCTAGGTATAAAGTGTCTTATTTGTTTGTTGTTTGTTTCCGCGACGGACCTCACGGATCCCAGGTGCGACCAGTATTTTTTTAATTTAGTCTTAAAATTTCGCTCCCATCCATCCGATTCCATACGCGGGGCGTAGCGAGGGCGACTATAAAAATGTTGGGGTTCCTCCATTAGGCCATATGCTACACGTTGTGAGCGGACGGTGAGGTATTGTATTCAAATAAATAAAACACTATTTATTTGTACTGCCTCATGTAATTTAAGATGAGGTACGGCTCCATTCATCGCTCAAATTTTTAGCTGAATTAAATAAGCTTGTCTATTACATGGTGTGAATTGACATTACTTAGAGGAAAAGCATTCTTTAAATAAATAAATCACATTCTACAGTACTTAATTCAGCATATGTGCATAAAATAATGAGATTTAAAATATCAAAATAAAGATGAGCGGTGGAAAAATTTACACAGCAGGTGTTCGATCAATTCGAAGAGAAAATATCATTATCGAGTGGGTAATTGGTATGGAAATGCATGTTGCCGTTGCGAGCCATTTTATTGGAACACGGTCAGAAGACTAATGGGGGAAATGTTTTTTAACACCTCGCGTAAGTGTGAAACACGAGAAACGTTGCTAAAAAGAATATACCTCATAATTATAAATCATATATTAGTCATGGTGTCGTTAATTGAATTAAACGTCCCTTTAAGATAAAAGTGCTAATATGCTTGTTATTATGATATAGACCGAGAGCCATTCTTTTCGATGACCCTCTATATATAGAGAAGCAAAAGTAAGCTGACTAGTTGGACTGCAGCGATAGGAAGGGAATGCAAAAAGAAAACAAGAAGCTATGAGACGAAGGAGACTGGAAGAACATTGACGCCAACGTGCCTTAGAACTTGAAGCTCGGTAAAAAAAAACATTAAATATTTCATCGTATGACAAAAATATGTACCTATTTTAGCGGTGTTCTAAATTTTAAATTCAATTCACTCAATCTCACTAATTAATACATATTTCCGTATTAATCAAAACCAAGGTTCGAAATTTATTTAAAATATTTCATTATTATGTTATCTTTGAGTACAGTTTTCTATATTTGAAATGGTTTTTTTTATTCCAGTTCTATGGTATGTAATAATTTAAAAAAAAATGTTCGAAATTTGAAAGATTTATGTTGTTTTTTTTTTCTTATCCAATAGTCATTTAAAATTTGGAACACACAGTTTTTCCAACACATGAATTAAAATGCAAGCCGTTCCAAATTTAAAATTTAATTTGCCATGTTTTATCGAAAGTGTTCTAAATTTAAAATTTATAATGCATGTTTGTGAATGCGAAGTTTTTCCATTCGTTTCAAAACGACGGTCAAACATTTCCGATAAGGCGCGGCGAGAAATTTCATACACGTAAACTCACATCAGTACGATGTTACGGACGCACACTGTAAGCGAGTGTTAATATCAAACTCATATTAACTTTCACCTTCTTGCGGTAGTTGATATGCGCGTCAGAAGCGATACAACGCGATTCGGCGGGCACTCGACCGAGCAAATGGACCCACTCGCATTCCTATCACCAAAACTCAAGTAACGCCAAATACAATGGCAGCTCCCTATTGATTAATTGGACATAGTTACACATAAAAGTGCTAACCCACTTAAGAAAAAAAAATTGTCAGATTTTTTTCATAGTAACGGGCAAAAGTGTGGTATGTTTTGTCAATTTTTATGTGACAGAAAAACACAAGGTGGTATTTTTTATTCTAAACAAAAATTTGTGATTGAAAAATAGACAGATATTTTTGTGACACTAGTAAAATTTTTATATGCACAGGTAATACACTTTAGAGTTTAACATGTTTTTCGAGGCTAAAGCACGATCAGGCCAAGTTTAGATTAGGACCTATTTTTAGAATACATTATAACTAAAATCTTAATTCTATAAACAGGGTTTTGTTATTTTTTAAATATATTTGATTGAATTGGTAGCGCTCCATTATAGCACGGTGAAAAAATCAACATTTATTTTTTAATCCGGTTTGCTTCCAATAAGGAGCTATAGCCTCCTCATGAAGCATTTCAACATTAGTTTGTTCGACGATTGAAATTATGCTGCGCATTTGTTGGATTGGCAAGCCCAGTCATTGAATATTCCGCGCAGCTTACCTCTCAACTTAGATGGACAATCGCATATAGCATATATAAGTCACCATGACACTGAAGTTCAAATCTATAATTTCAAAAAAAGCCCTTGCAAGATGATTAATTATGAGCTTCTGCTAATTAATATAAAATAATAACTTTGCGGAAGTCATCCGAGTTAATATTTATTAATGTGATGCTTTTTGAACTCTATTAATATGATGCGGGTGGCGTCTACTTCAGGTCCAGACCTGATGATTCTTCCGCATCACTACCTGCATCTGATACCAGAAATCCGTTGAATACATGGCCACGTATTTGCGATTGATGATAAAATTGTGATGAAATCAAAGAGATTCCCGAACACAAGATTTGAATTTTTCAATCTCTGCGTTCATATTAATTACAACTTAATCAAGCTGTCGTATTATGATTTGTGATGTATGACAAAACAACGAAGCGAATATTTTTTTTCAATGTGAAGCATCTGTTCCATCTCAACATGACTGTTTACGACACCTTATTGTAAATCAATCGCCTCTCATCGAAAAGGGTAAGGAGAGATATAATGTGAATATAAAGGACTAGTAATAACTATTCTCGCACCGTTTTCAGGGTCAGATAGGGAAGGAGGTAAAAGGAAATTAAAATCTATATCTGACGTCTTAAATTGAAATATTTTTTCGGCATAATCTTATCAAACCTTTAGAGGTGAGAAAACGGTACATAATTTTAGTCAGTTCTAATATTATTTAGTAATACTGACCGCCCGGGTTCGATTCCCGGTACGAGCGGATTTTTTCAGTCGATAAATCTGTTCAAAGGCATGGGTGTTTGTGCTGTTGAAAATCCCTTCCCACCTTACCGATCCCAAAGAGCGACGCATAGTGACAGCGATTAGCTAATCACGAGTCCTGTCCCAGTCCTCGTATCCTTTCCATCCCTACTCTCTTCGAAAAAGAGAGGTTGAGCAACTGAGTAACAAGCAGTTCTCGTAGAAAAACATATGTTGAGATAAACTCCGTGAGGTGTACATATGCTCCAAGTTGGGAGCGGAAATGGTTAAAAAAAATACTTAGTAATCGTAGTATTGACTAGGATTATTAAGTCAGTTCAAGTTCAGCCTGCAGATACCGAAAGACGAAACCCGTGGAAAAGTACAAATTTCAAACGATTCAAATATAATATTGAAATTCCTATCAACCACTTTCAGCCAAATCTTAAATTTCATAATTATTGATTGGCTTAAAAAATTTGAACACATTCATCGATTTTAACTTAACAACTCCAATGCTGTGTCTATCCCGACATTGTAAAACTTGATTGGAAACTTATTTTTTTGTACGTAAGTTAATTTTGTGACATATCATAATGTAGTATATTTTTTGGTATTTCGTTTAACCATGCTAACAAATACGCAAACCCTGTGATATCGGTCAATATCTCAAATCTATTGAGGAGTTGCTGGAAGGAAACAAATAATGTATTGAGGAGTGCAAAAGGATAATCCTTTTTCAGTAAGACAGTTAACTATGATCTCATGTAGACCATTTCTACATTCATAAGGCACAGTCCTTCTGAATTATTCAATGAGGCAGTTATAACCCTATCCCTTAGTAAATTCACACAACACATTCATCGATATTAACTAAAAATTTATTCAGTATGCTATCTATTAAAAACACGACAACAGAAGTTAAAACGAGAAATAAAAAAAATTGTGTCATAATGTATGTAAAATATACTTAACGGTAAGACACGAAGACGAGGTTTTAAAACTAAAACTACCTTATTATCAATCTTTCGAAATATCACGATATTTTTATACGCGTAAAAAGGTAACCTTTTGATTAAGCTCGCTATTTCATCTTCGTGCACTTTGTCGGTGTTGCGAAACGGATGAAAAAGATTTTTTTAACCAAAAGTTATCAATGCTCAATACAATTGAGACATTGGATCACATAGACCTATTGGCATTTAGAACCAATAGAATGCGCAGTTTGGTGAAGGTACCTGTCTCGAGATTCAGCTCAATATGTATGTATTGATAGACGCATTAAAATCAGCTGTGACAGGGTCACTGGTTTTCGTCACGACTAGTGACTACAATTACTCGACATCTCAACTACTCGAGTACCGAGTAGTAAAATTTAAAAAAAACTCGTTAAAGTTTATTTTTAACCATGTCCGCTCCCAACTTGGAGCATATGGACTCCTCACGGAGTTTATCTCAACATATGTTTTTCTACGAGAACTGCTTGTTACTCAGTTGCTCAACCTCTCTTTTTCGAAGAGAGTATGGATGGAAAGGATACGAAGACTAATCCAGGACTAGTGATTAGCCAATCGCTATCACTATGCGTCGCTCTTTGGGATCGGAAAGGTGGGAAGAGATTTTCAACAAAACAAACACCCATGCATTTGAACAGATTTATCGACTGAAAAATTCCGCTCGGACCGGAAGCCAAAACCGTTGCCACTGCGCCACGGACCGGACACTCTCGGAATACTCGAGTACTCGAGTAGTTTCAGATGTACCAAAATATATATAAATAATTCAAATTTGTGTACATAAATTAATCATAAATAATAGAAAAGCTTATTTTATTGAATCAATACTATTGTTTCAAGTTATGAAACATAAATTCAAAAATAGTGGAGAATTAAACGTCACAAATTTTATTTTGGTTCGAAGTTTTGTTTTTAATCCCGCAGTAGATAAGACTCTTGCTGTTGCTGTGGACGTCGGTTTAAAAGTTAACAGTGAAGTAAATAATCCTTCTTGTTTTTCCGTCCGCTGTTAATGAAAAAAAATGGAAATAAAACTTCATTTATAAATAACGAGTATTACTCGAGTATTTTTCAATTAACTCGACTATCGAGTACTCGATACTCGAATTGGAGTCTCTAGTTACGATGCATTTTCGAACATTCGATTAAAAAATATTCCGCAAGATGTGTTTTAGCGGTTTTTATTGCGTTTCAAAATAATCATGTCTTATTTGTAATGTTGCGTAAGCAACAACAAAAATAAAGAATTTTTCGTATGCTCATTGTTGACCTTCGATAAAAAGAAGCTGGAATCAATTACATATTCGCCGATTAAGGAAGTTTTCACAGACAGACAAAAAGTATCGATTTCAGATTCACCTGTAAGGCTTAAACTGTCACTTTTTTGTTGAGAAGAATTATTTAAAATATAGAAAACACAGTATATTTGTCAAGTTCCATAGATAATTTTTATCAAGATCGGGACAGGTTTCGCTCAACGCAATGCTACTGATGACATACAGCTTTAAACAGGAAGGGCCGGCGCAAACAGGCACGATATTTGATTGTATGCTAAATACAACGGTGACAAAATTCAGAAGTGTCATTCATATAACAATATTTTAAATGTTGCGATATAAACTAGCCTTCAGTTATTCACAAATAAAAATTCCTTCCATCTATCGCCCCAAAAAGTGGTCCGTATCGAGACTAACCGCTAGTCTTGTCCGAGTCTTCGTATATATTTTCAATCCCTCTTCTTTTCAAAAAAAGGAGGTTGAGCAAGTTGTTGGCCATGGCAAGTTCAATGCTAAACTATTCGCGCTGGGCAAGTTGGTTTTAAGGCTGTACTGTACTTGTGGGCACGCCCTCCAGAACGCTAATGACATCCTATGTGACTGCCCCCAAATAAATTCCGAACGAGCAGAACTGTTTGCTGTGGTCCGTCCTCACACGGGCCCATTAGGCCGCGCTGACTTGATTGCAACTAAGGCTTACATCATTGCAGATGAAAAATTTGCAAATTTATTCGGGGATCGACATATGTCGATTCTTCACTAGAGTCAATATACTCGTCTTACACGACGGGTTCTAAGTATACGGATTGAAGACAGAATACTCTGTATCAAACTGATTTCAGTGGCTGAGCTAGTCACGCCAATTTATTTTATTTTCTATTTACAAGCACACTAGTGCATGGTTCAAAATCAGTCCCGTGCAGATCTGCTCGGGCCATGAATGTGAGGGGTAAATTCCTTTTTCTAAGTCGATAGCGTTGTGAAAGGCGGCCATGAAACATTGGCTGCATATACACAACGGGTGGTAGTGGGAAAAACCAACTTGTAACTGAATAGCAAACAGTTATCGTAGACAAATCACATATCGAGAGAGCATCTCGAACCTCGCAGAGCTTTTGCGAGGAGTAAATATCCTCCAAGTTGGGAGCGGAGATCGTAAAACAAAAACAAAAATGTAGTTTCGTATAAAATAATTACCAGCTAACAGTATGGAAATGCGTAATGATACAATAGGTGGGTTTTATACGACGTTTTTAATGAAGAATTGGTTTATGGAAAGTGTTTGAATTTGAAATAAATGATATTTATTTAAAAGGATATAACAATGGTGAGTTTGGAAGAACAACTTAATCTAACGATTGACCCTAAATGTGTGCAGCGAAATCATTCATACGATTGCGATGTATAATAGAAAATGGCAATCGTATTTCAAAACACTACGTATTTTTTAGTGACCCTGTACATTTATAAAAATTCATAAATTGTGAAGTGAAATATTACTGTTTAGGTCAAACGAGCGACAACAATAATTGTACAGTAAAATATGCGCATATTTAAAAAAAAAAAATGTAAATTCATCATTGCTAAGGTTAATTGGGAAACTTTTAATATTCAAAACGTATAGATACGATTGTAAATTAATAGAAGTGCTAGAAACGAGATTGCAGCATTAATCTAACATGTTGGGAAATGTACACAGAAGTAGAATTAATCATTGGTATACCTCTAACCCAGTGGAGTAGAGATTTGACACACACGTTATAATAATCTGTAATTGTTAGCAATAACACTGACACAAAAAAAAAATGTATTAATTCAAGTAAGTCTGTTTTCCTTAAATTTGGTACTGATTAATGTTCTTCACTAATAGTTTCGCATATATATAAGGGCTGTGGAGTCGGAGTCGTGGAGTCAGAGCTTTTTGGCCGGAGTCAGAGTCATCGCGGGACTTTGGCCGGAGCCGTACTCGGAGTCGGAAATATTGAACTTTTTAGTTTTGCATATAATATGTCTTATTTGGCTATTGGTTGGATTGGTCGGTTGATATATAATTGAATACACATAAATAGGAGAGGTAGGAAAAAAAAAGTGACGAAATTAACTTTTTTTGGTCGAAGTCGTATTTTTAGGAAATGCTGGAGTCGGAGTCGTAATTTTTATAACGAATCCACAGCCCTGTAATATATCACTTTTAATGTGTTCACTATCAATGCTTGGTGGAATGGCACTATATTTATTTTTTTACTTATTCCAAATAACATTTATTAGAATAAGAACCGGTCATGGCGAGTAATATCACCTGATAATAAATTTAAAAAAACAACAGCGTTATTTATACAAAAGCGAGCAAGACTAATAAAGGTATTACACAACGATAATGGTAATACAAATATGCAATAGCACTTGTTTTTATATTTACTAGTCGGAATAACCCAGGCAAAAAAATAAGCTCAGTGCTCCGTTACAATTTCCGGGGTGTGTGAAAAGTGTTCAATTGCAGAAAAAAATTGGGAAGCCATGATCTATAAAAAAAGTTTGGCTAGACATTTTCATAAGGCAGTTTATCATATCGTCGCATACCGCACAATATCTTTTATGTGTATAAAACGCACGTTATCAATACAAACTATTTTTATTTTCTTATTATTTTTTAGCATTCAGCGCCTTACCATAAAATAAAAGTGGAATTGACTATTTTTCTTGAATATTGCACATAGGATTTATTTTGATAGATCAGGGTTTCCAAAACTTTTTCTGCAATCGAACACTTTGCAATCCCGGAAATTTAAGGGGAACACTTATAGTAACCATTCAGTGACTAAAAAGGCTTGCATATCGCTGGCTTAAAGAGTAAATTTGCCATCTCCATTTTTGTCAATTGTGCAGGACAGGGTTAAAACTGATTATTTTGATATTTTCAAAACAATCGGGAAAATTTCAAATGGTACTTTCAAACGATTGTTTGTAAATACCTCCGCTGAAAACCAACGAATGTGACGATAGAAAATGGTGGAGTTGGACAATTAGCAGTGTAGATTTTAGATCGACAATGGAGTTATAAAATTTTCCTAAAACGTTCTAACGATGCACTCAAATAAGTTTTCGCTATAAAAAAAATACGGGACATGCACATTGCATGATATAACAATATGGCATTATTAAGTCATTTTCAGTAAAAAGTGGAGTTAGCAAAATTACTCTTTAAGCCATCGATATGTTTCGACACGCATTTAACAATGGACCCAATAGTGTACGTCGTTAAATACTCGTTTGTACCGTTGAAGATTCGTGGGCTAAATATAATATCGAAACGAGAAATAAATCATTTTTTTGCAGAGCGTTCGTATGCGTTTTTTTCGCAAGTCAGCCAACGCGATTTTAATACGTTTTCATCCATAATGGCGGTCATTAATGAGTGTGTTGCAAGCACGAATTATTATGATTATTTCATTAGTTTTTCGCGATTATCTAATTTCGACTCGGCAGGCGAGAAAAAAAATTAAATAAAAAAAATAGATTAGGAAATATTGTTCAATTATTATGAAAAAAAGTAATGTCAATTTTAATAGGATTGACGAATAGGTACACTCGAACATATATAGTGCAATTATAATTATTTATGAACACATTGGCTGCGGGGTAAATACATATGTCGGTCCCTGTGGTCTAGTGGCAAGAGCTTTGTCCTAGCAATCGGGGGGCCCGGGTTCAATCCCCGGCAAGGTTAGATTTTTTCAATTGAAAAAAAAAGATCTTGGGCTGGGTGTTATGTTATTTATCGTTGATTTTGTGCACAACTGATACATTATTTACCATCGAGTTAATCTCGTGTGACTTTCACAACTCAGAATATTTGGCGCATTGGCGCAAGCTGTAATGCCAAATATTTTTCTTTTAAAAAAAAAATTTAAATTTAAATATATTTAAAATATGTACACGGTGAAAAAAATTGTGATGTATTTAAGCAGCGTTTAAACATATCTTGTTCTGACGATGGTGTAAGCCGAAATAGATATCAACCTTGTACACTCGAACATATATAGTGCAATGAAAATGATGTAATAACACATTGGCTGCGGGGGAAATTCATATGTATGTACACGGTGAAAAAATAGTAATGTATTTAAGCAACGTTTAAACATAGTCCTGACGATGGCGAAAGCCGAAATAGCAATCAAGTTTTTAACATAAAAAAAAATTTTAACTCAAAAACATAGCTAGTTTTTTCACTGTGTCATAATGGAGTTCTACCAAGTAAATGCCAAGTCAATCAAGAATGTATTTGAGCAACGTATAAACATAGTTCTGACGATAGCGTAAACCGAAATAGCTGTCAACCATATTGCAATTGTTGCAATTGAGTTCTACCAAGTAAATGCCAATTCAATCAAGAGATATATATGTACATGCGGTGAAGCGATGCGTACTTCACGTAACCCGTTGCCAATTCGTTAAGAAAATTATTAATAGACAAGTATGACGAAAATATAAATATTGGGCATAGTTTAAGAGAATATGTGAGCGCGTGTTGCCATTGTGCTAGTATTTTCAAAATACTTACCACAAAAGCACTTGAGATCAACTCAAGGAGAAAAGAACACCTCAAACACTCGAAGACCTCAATTGTAATATTAAAAAAAAAAAATCTTTCAATGTTAATTTTGACATGAATAGAATGCGGAATCTTAAGTGTATGTAATTTTGAAGCGTAACATAAACCTTTTGGAATCCTCAGTATATATTTTTGTTCCTTCCAGCACCTCCTCAATGGATATGAAACATGGATTGATATCGCAGGGTTAGCGTATTCATAAGCATGGTAAAACGAAATAGTAAAAAATATACCACATTTTGGTAGGAGATAAATTGTTGATCTCGAACGAATCATTGGTTCAATAATTTAATTTTTTTAATGCCCATGAATTATTCAATCTAAAAAATGAAAAATCAAAGCTAGCTGTCCAAAATTTCCGTCCGTCACCTGTCAAATTTTGGTTTTAAAATCTTGTTTCTCGGTCTCGTTTTTGAGGATTAACCCAGAATATTCTGCGACGCCATTTATGTGTCATTTACCATGTGTTTAACACAAAATTAAACACATGGTAAATGGATAAAAGTGCCACAATACGTGAATCCATGATAACTATAAACTGACAGCTGGTCGAAATACATAGAATACGGGATACGAAAATTATCGACAGAACATTCTCGTGTAAACAGGCGCATCGACAAAAACCGTATACGTTTAAAAAAACGTATCGATTGGCCCCATGTGAACGTTGCCTAACATTGCACTTGACAACTTGACATGCTCGCGGATAATCATCGAACGCATGTGCATTGATGAGTCACAAATAAAAATGATTTCATTCAAGCATTGCAAATAATCAGCTCAATATTATGCATCGTTGACTATTCATTAAAAAAACAATTTCGCAACACATATATTGTAAGATTCAGGCCGAAATCTGTAACGACGTTAGAAAGTTGTCACATGCTAATTTATCAGTGATTTTTTTTTTTTTTTACAACGACGGGCTACTCTAGAAGTTTGGTGACGCCCCTGTTCTCGCTTACTGAATTAATTCAAAAACAAATTGTGTGTTGTAATATCGTAACCTTACTTTGAATAGTTTCTAGCTGACATTTTGGCCAAAAATTACCTTTTGATACGATAAGAAAAATAACAATGTATTTTAATTCTACAGATTTGTTTTAATATATTTTTTTTATTTTTCTTACCGTATTATAATGGAGTTTTACCAAGTAAATGCCTACTAAATCAATAAATTTCCTTTTAGTAAGAGAAGTTTGTACGTGATAACTTCAGAATCAGATATCATTGAATAGTTAAATTTACTTTAAAAAAGATTTAAAATTTTCATAATTATTTCCATCTAAGATCACGAAGATAATCATTTCTCAATAGAATGGTTTGAATTGTGAAAAAATATGCTTTAAATAAGTAATATTTAACATTTTTACTTGATCATTGTTACAAGTGAAATTTATCTTTTGAATTAAACAGCAGGGCTGTGGAGTCAGAGTAGAAGTCGGAATTTTTGAAAAGTTTTAACTTTTTATTTATGCATAAAATATGTAGTTAAAATTTCGTTTTTGGCTGGATTAGTTGGTTCAAATTTAATTGAATAAAGCCCTGTTAAATAGTATGATCAATCCAAACTTCCAACGCTCATATCTCAAAACAGAGTCAAGTGCCGTTAGAACCTTTTCCAAGTAATGTGTCGTTATGCAGATGCATAAAAAAACACGTTCATCGCTCCAAAAAAAAATGTGCTAAGTTTGTGCGTATGAAAGAATACTTGTTAATTTTATATTTCTAGTAGTGAAACCATTATTGAGACACAGTGCTTTGACGTTGTCATTGAAATTAGTGTGCCCTAATTTTTATCCTAATTTTCAAAGAGTCGTTTGAACGATGGAAACATTTATAGAGTAATATCAGTTCTGACCTTCTATGATCGGAAACAGAACTATGTAATTTCATTCAAGATATTTTATTTTCTTTCTTTTATATCTGTATAAAAGGCCACAATAGTCTTGATTCACTGAAACATCTTCAGCGGTCAATTTCATTGAATGGTATTGATTTAACGCAATCCGAGAGAAATCAAATAGGTGTGTTTTGTTTAATGAACGCTTTTTCATCAATTTTTCGCGATTGCTTCATTTTTTTAACCATGTCCGCTCTCAACTTGGAGCATATGGACTCTTCACGGAGTTTATCTCAACATATGTTTTTCTACGAAAACTGCTTTTTACTCAGTTGCTCAACCTCTCTTTTTCCGAAGAGAGTAGGGATGGAAAGGATACGAGGACTAGGACAGGACTAGTGATTAGCAAATCGCTGTCACTCTTGGGGACCGGAAAGGTGGGAAGGGATTTTCAACACAAACATCCATGCCTTTGAACAGATTTATCGACTGAAAAAATCCGCTCGTACCGGGAATCGAACCCGGGAAGTCCGGCACGCAAGCCAACAACGTTGACACTGCGCCACGGAACGGACTCAAATTACAAACTCTTTATTCCAATTTATGGTATGGCTTCGGTCACGTCTGTTTCAAATTGTTTTTTCAATTAATTTAAGGATAATCAGTGTATAGAAATGGATGTTTGTGGCGTCAGTCTTCTACCGTTGCGATCTTTTTAAATATGTAGTAGGTAGACCAATAAACTAGCCACTATGCTTGTCCTAATCCTATATTTATATCTCAACTTTAAAAATAACAAAGTTACTTGCAGTTTTTGTAGAAAAGCTTCCGTTGAGTTACGGTCCATTAGGAATCCATATGTTCAGCATTGAAAGCGGGGATGGATGAAAAAAAAATAAGCACCTAACCTTATCCAGTATAGAGCCAGACAAACAATTATGGTTTAATTAATTTTGAATTTGTGTGCAGAAATTACAATAGAGCTTGATAATTCACTTTGAAAACATGACACTTTAAATAGAAAAAAATCGCATAAGCAAACCAATGAAAAAAATTGATTAGTATTTTCCGCCAAAAAATCAGTTGTCAAACGACAGGGGAAAATAGTTTATTTGGCAACATCGATTTATGACATCACGAGTTCTAATTATTAAAGTTAGGGTTTTCCCAGTCATGTAACACGGCAAGTGTTCCCATTGAATTAAAGCTGCTAAAATCTTTCACCATCCATAATACAAATTCAACAAGTTAGCATTCTCTTGTACAACTAGGCCAACGGACCGACAACCAGTTTTTTCGTCGACAATCGGCTCGAGATGACCACCCAACAAAATGGTCACGTGTATATTACAACCTGTATCTAATTCTATTAAAAAAATCTTTCACAAGTATAGATATAATGTTATTATGCTATGTATCTATGATCCACGCACGTCTAGCGGCAGGTGTTAAAATTAATAAAACGTAAAGCTTATATGAATGCGAGGAATTATGTGATTAAATTTATCAAATCGCTGTCAACAGAACATTCAGACGTTTATTTCAAAACAATTGCGGATAAAATACAACACAAACAGTTGAACATCGAAAATAATATAATTTAAAAAAAAGAGCATTCAAATTCAAAATAGGAAAAAACAATTGGACTGAATTTATTCGCCAATGATTTCAAATTGAAAAAATAAGATTACTCGTTTACAGAGGAAAAATTGGTGGTCCACAAAAAAATGCTTCGTAAAGTAAAATCGTGTATTCCTTTCATTGTTTAATGCAGGGTTGCCCAACTGAAATTAATTGGTGAGCCAAATAAAATAATGCATGTATCTAATGATGAACCACTCATATTTGTCATATCTCAGCAGAGGTTTTCTAATAGTTACTCAACCTATCGATGTCAATGATCATATAGAGAATTACGACTAAGCAGCACTCTTGGGAGGGTATTGTATCGCAATTGGGGGAAAACAAAACTACCCTGACTGTGTTTCAAACCTGTAATCTCCGCAACCGAAGACTACGACGTTGAAACTTGATCACAGATCCGACTGAAAGCTTTGAATGTAGATTTTTTTATTATATGCATAGCATTACGAGTGGGAGTTTTCAATTAAATTGCGTACACAATCTATTCTATACTTTATTTCAAGGCCTTTTCTTTACGAACTGTCATTTTTTATTCATATTAATCAAGTCTTGAGTAATGTGTACAAGTCACATTACAACATTGAGCGATTGTTTGCAAAAGTTTGAGTATTGAGTACAATGTGAAGATCGGTAATCGATAGTTTTTTTTTGTTCAATAGAGGCAGTATATTTCAACGACTAGATCAAGTTATATATATCTATGTATGTAAGATAAAGCGATCTGGCGTAGAAATTTAATGCTGCTAGACTCAATATTGCAGGTTTATGATGAAACTATTTATACGAAAGCAGTGAGTGTTTCAATATCGTTTTATTTCATAAATCGGTCAGATTCAGATAGCAACGACCGGCTAATATTAAAATCCCACACCACAATTATAAATCATTCGCGAGTAGCAAGTGGGGCGTTAAAAAATATATGAATCAACCGAATCGGTAAAAAAAAATATTAATACACATAACCAAGTGAGTGTAAGATACAAATGCAGTGACGTCACATGACGAAATTGATTGTGTGTAGAGGAGTGCTGTTAGGATAGGTTAATGTTGTATCGGAATAATTATCATTCAGTTACGCAAGCTCGCAACTGGCCGGCCGCGCAAATTCAAAGAGTTGCCAGTCGAAAGATTGTTATTAATTAAGTTTGCAAATGTGAACGGAATTATAACCTCAATTCTAAACAGATCATCGAAAGTACAAGCTGGAGAATGAAAACTAAATATTTTTTTGTCTAAAAACACTGAATGGTTTCAAATTGACAAATGACTAAACAAATATCAATCGGTAGAATTTTTTCGCATTATTTGACCCATGTAAACTCAGCGACCATTGCCACATAATATTATATCAATATATTCAGATACAGTGAGGTGAACATATTTATGTGTCTTTAATCAATGTTTTGATTTTAGTCCGCTAATAAACACAAATTATGATAAATGTGGATCATATGAACTCGAAAGAAGTTTACATTAACTTTTTTCTCGGTGGCTCAACATATTTTTGTCGTGTGTCAGATGGAAAGGATAGGACTCGTGTTTATATAGACGGTTTCTTTACATTCAGTTTTAATGATTGAATTGGTGTTACAACACAGATTAAAGCCAATGTGTCGAATCAAATTAGACACTGCCCGAATTAGGATTCGAGCCCGACTACTCCACAACCATTATTATACGGCAGAAAAACGTTTCAGTTTCCAGGAAAATTTTATTCGTATGTGAGTAAAGAAAGCATTATTATAAAAAAATCTATGTAAACACTGACTGATTTCAGATTAACGGCATTAAATCGGTTAAAAACCAGTCAAGAAACCCTCCAGTTTTCTTTTACCTAGTTAAGAATATTTAAGTGTAATGCGCATGTTTAATTGTAATCAATTAATTCTTGGCCACCGTCTCGTTTTTTTTTGAGTCTGGCAGTCTACGAACTTGAACATTTACATGCAAACATTTTAATTATAAAAAAAAATACTCGTGACTTCCATAGTATCACAATGCCACTTTCAAATTATTTTTTTGCCGCACGTTCCATGAAATAAATGCAATATTAAAATTGATAGAGTAGCGAATGAGAGTGGGCATGCAAAATTATTGCAAACAAAAACAATGATGTGGGTTTTCATTATAAAGTATTCAGGTTACAAAAAAAACCCTCATTAATGTTGCCATTTGTGTAAGATTGTAAGATTTATACTAAGCGAGGATATTTATGGACAGTAAAACTCAATAGCATTACTCGGGCGATTCTGAATATACAGGATCTTTCAATAGGGACGCTATAGCAGACATGTTATTAAAGTGACAGCTGTCAAATTTGTTGTGAATTATTTATTAGTGTACAGCAAATTATCATGGAAGGTTATAGCGTTGAACAACGTTTGCAAACCGTAAAATTTTATTATTAATGTCACTGCTCCGTTCGTACAATACGTAATTTTTATCCTCGCCACAACCGTCTTGCCGAGACGACTATTCGATGCATGGTCGCCAAATTTGAGTCAACCGCTTCGATTTTATTTATTTATTTATTAAAAAAAAAAAAAAAGCAAATCATGGCATTACAGCTGACGCCAATGCGCCATAGACTTGACAAATATAAATACATGCATATATATATATACATACATACATGTAAATATATAATAAAAATCACAAATTAATTAAAAATAAGTTGAAAATTACAATAGTCATAAAAAAACAGAGGAAAAAATATTATTAATATCACATTAGAAATTTTCAAGGCAGTCGACCGAATGAGTTCTGACAAAATCAACTTTTATTCATAAAATATAGTATTCGTCTGAACTCACTCACGTCAATATGAAATATGTCGACATCCGAAGCAATGCCGTTTAAAATTGTTAAAGCTCTTCCCAGTGACATTCCCATTGGCAGACTGGTTCTACCCCTTGGAAGAACAAACAACTCATGTTCACGATTCCTCAAAAAATTATCAGGGACATTCAATTTAACATTCTCAAGAATGGTGGAATTCTCATTTTGGCCTCGGATGAGTCGAAAGAAATATGTGGCCAGGTACATTTCTCTTCGAGTATTCAAACTATTGAACGTGAGCATGCCTAAAAGAAAATCGGTTGGATAAAGCCATGGGTAGTATCCGTATGTCCTCAAATAGAGAATTCTCAAAAACTTCTTCTGAACCCTCTCCACCATAAGAACATATTTCACACCTCTTGGGGCCCAAACAATCGATCCACTCTCAAGCCGGCTTCGAACAATTCGATAAATAGTCGGCCATCACCAGTACGTCACCGAAACGATATGAATACCGAAAGCATGTGGTTCCAACAGGGCGGCGCTACGTTTCATACAGCACATGCCACGATGGGCATTCTTCACGATCGAGCCCCCAAACTCTTTTTTCCAGTAGACCCCTTATTCTTTTTTTACAAATTCATCAACTACAGACTGACCACGCTACTTATGCACTCTCGAAAGAGTGGCGCTGTGAGAATGTCCTGAATGCCACGATCAAAAAAAAAAGATTGCCAGAGTTCGAAAATTTTAGGGCTAAGTACGGTAGGTGGATTTTTAACAGAGGGGAGAACATTTATTTATTTTCAACGGCTGCCGCACACTCGAGTGAACTGTTAAATAAGTCAGAGTGTATAAATGTGTTTTTGAATCTGACTTCAAGAGCTACTCATTTTGACAATACACAAAAACAGTGTTTTTAATAGGAGGGATGAGCCTGGTGATTTGATAGCAAAATTTCAATATTTTACATCAATTTAGTCAGGCAAACCCTTAAATCTATCGTGCACCCCCAACTCCCTTTGCAGGTTGAAATCTACCCCCAGGAGATGATAAAGACCACTTTGGGAATGACTGTTATAGATGCATTTAACACCTATCGACACAATTATTTATTATCACTGTTGCACATTTTAAAGGTCGTATTTTTTTGAAGTAGAACGCAATGCGTCAGAGTGATTTAACAATTTTTCAACAAAACTAGAACGCCGATATTTCATTTCGAAACAGTGATTTAAGAAGAGAGAAAAAATCACGATTTATTAAGGCGGCTATATTTTCAAGCCAGTCACATGAGGTGAAATTAACTTACGTTTTGCAATATTACCGTGGAATATTTTGAGTACAGTTTAAGATTGCGATCGGCTGGCTGCCGCTGCATTCAAAATTGCACGACATTAATAAATAGAGAATGATATTATAATTGAATTTAGTTTTGAAAATAAAGAAACGCCCCATTACTATTGCGTACCTAACGCGACATTGGCTGCATATACACAACGGGTGGTGGTGGGAAAAACTAACTTGCCCCATTAATGAGGTTATTTAGTAACTTTATCATTGCGAACGATTTTATTGCAGATCAAGTTAAAAGGCAAAGTAAGAACATATGTGCAAAGAAAGTGAAAAGCTACTAGGATGTGTCTAAAGAAATTTTGATGTCAGAAATAATTTCAGAATATTAATAATAATGTGCTAATTTTAAGTGTCACTTTTTGGTGGAAAGGTGACATATATTCTAATGATGATCAGGACCGGTTTCGCTCATCGCGAATATTGTCAGCTGTTCTTAGATATTTTAAAGAAAAGTTTGCAAAGTATGTAACATTTTTTCACGAATCAAATTCAATTTACTTACTGCAGGGGTTCTTAAAAGTATCCGGGCGCATCTCAGATTAAAGAGAACGTTATCGGGCGGAAGCCAGATTTAAAAAAAATAAAAATTAAGTAGTACATATCTATTTATTTCATCATTCTTTCGTGGAAAGCTATACGTGTCTGTATATCCATTATATTATGACTGAAAAGTTTTCAACCGATTTACAAAATAAAAAAAAACAATACGGTTATATTAAAAATAAAATTCAGATAAAATTTAGGATTTTTTTTGTTTTACTTTGCAGCGGGCGCTTGAAAATAGCTTAGCGGGCGCACATACACTCGCAGGCATAGGGTTAAGAGCCCTTGACTCACAGTACATCTATGAAACATTTTGACTTAGAGAGTATTTATAATGCACAATTGGAAACAATTTATTCAGATTGAAAAGCATTCTGTGGCATGCTCGTAAGGTTTTATTTGTTTTAAGTCGAGTTTGATTTTTTTGTTTGAATAGTTTGAAGTATTGATAATAGCAGGACGTCTATTATCGTTTCGCAACATTGCTAACGGGTAAAGATAAAGAACCGTACTGAGTCGCCTACATCCACTGGGACGAGACGAAGGCAGCGTGTAATATTACAAACGTTACCGTTTTGCAAGTGAAACCTTATTAACATATAAACACCCGGCGCACAGTATGAATATTTATTTTCCAAGACGTGATAATTTTTAGGGGAAGAATGAAAGAACACAGAAATACAAATGAAAGCGAAGTTAAGTTTGAAAGTGGACTAAATAAATTTATAAGAAAAAAATAGGATGAATGCTATAGTTATTGGACACTTTGACAATAAAGAATTGCTTAGAATTCCCGTTGGTGAGAAGGAGACAAATGTATGTCATGTTTCGAATGCAATAAGAATTCTAAGGGATTTTTTATTTTGTATGGTTAATGTTGAAGTGTCCAATAATTAAACACATTACCATTTTTTCACCGTGTTATAATGGAGTTCTATTAAGTAAATGCCAATTTAATCAAAAAAACAAAAAATATACAAAACCGTTTAAAAAATTACTATAATATTGGAAACGTCTCAGTTGATTTGAGTGTTAATTATAACACAATTTCTAATGAGGTTGGCTGGATGGATTTTCATTCTCAAATTTGAGCCGTTTAAAGTACGTTTCCTTACGTTTTTTCATTTGAATTTTATCCGCGCATTTGAATATGCCGAAATGCGAAACCGGTGTCCATAGCGGCGAAACGCATGGATATTGATAGTTAATTTGCCAATCTATTGCGTTTATTGGCGACATTTTTAAAAATAATATTTCATTGAAGTGAATTTATTTCGAAAATATATTTTTAACTCTAATGAAAATGGGTATGCGCGGGGTGCCAACGGGTCGAGCCTTAACTGGGCCGGAGACTCGAAAGAAAACATCGCCGCAAAAAAAAACGTCACGAGATTGTGTTTCGAGCCGTACAGACAGGATGGCGCGAAATCGCCAGCTGATAAAAAAAAAGCGCGGCGTACAAGAAAAACTACCAATAATAAAGATTCGTTATACATAGGTACAGGTCTCGAGTCAAAGCGGATCGAATAGTAAAACTTAAGCTATCCGGATATATTCGGATAATTTTGACATAGCTAAAATGTTGTACAATAGTATAAAATAATGTGATCTCCCAATGATCGGTCGTTAGCAAGAATATGTCTCAATGTAAATGTGCTCTAATTACCTTGGTTTAAAATATGTGTAATTTTTGTGTAAATATTTTAAGAAATCCACCAAAACAAATAAACCCAGTATTTCATGAACCTTGATGCTTCTTTCGACAGTTCAATCTTTTCGAAACTAAATACGTATTTCTTGGCGGAGAAGGTGTCTTCTCAGTAGGGATGTAAAGTATTCGTCATTATCGAATAGTAAAACTTAAGCTATCCGGATAGTTATGACATGGCTAAGCTATTGTACAATAATATTAGAATTATGAACAAAATTATGATTAAAAAACATATTTTAATAAACAAAAAATTGCCAGTTGCTTTTGCAAGCGGATAGTGGTCTAGATTTTTAATAATAGTATAACTCGCACGCAAATAGAGATGTTGCACGATCAAAATTTCTTTGCTCACTTATATACATTTTATAATAATTTAATACTAAATCTTTTTCCACTTTTGTAAAATCTTGGATAGAGACAAAACATATAAATACACATTTCAATACCGTTCCATTGTATTGCAATTTTTTAAATTTGCAGTTGCATAATAAATGAAATTACGTCAATAAAGGTATTTTTTAGACCTGAGTCCTAGCCGGTTCGTTAAAATAATGTATTATGATAAGATATTGATAGCACCCGAGTTCGGCGAAGGCAAAAAAAAACACTACCTGAGATATTCATAATTATTCTTTAAACTTAATTAATTAAGTATTTCGACTGAGGGTGCTTGATGGAATTTCAATATCAAATTAGAATTTTTTGAATTTTGTACTTTTCCATGAGTTTTGTCGCTAACGACCCGGGTTTCGCCTTTCGGCATCTTCAGGCATTCCAAGTGCACGGATGTACTTGAACTGACGCGTAGTAAACAGTTTGTATCGTTTATAACTATTATAACCTATTAACCTATGAAGATGCCGAAAGGCGAAACCCGGGTCGTTAGCGACAAAACTCATGGAAAAGTACAAAATTCAAAAAATTCTAATTTGATATTGAAATTCCATCAAGCACCCTCAGTCGAAATACTTAATTATATCAACATTGCTAGTACGGCAAGATTGACTGAACTCTACAGTAAATTAGTGTTGAAGTTTCGCGTTGTTAGGTATATAAACGATACAAACTGTTTACTACGCGCCAGTTCAAGTACATCCGTGCACTTGGAATGCCTGAAGATGCCGAAAGGCGAAACCCGGGTCGTTAGCGATTATAAACGATACAAACTGTTTACTACGCGCCAGTTCAAGTACATCCGTGCACTTGGAATGCCTGAAGATGCCGAAAGGCGAAACCCGGGTCGTTAGCGACAAAACTCATGGAAAAGTACAAAATTCAAAAAAATCTATTCTTTAAACGTGGAGAAAATGTGGAGAAACTTTCCTCGAATACGAATACTATCCGGATATATTTCGAATATCTTAATTGGAATCCCTAGTTGCGACTCAAAGCGATAGAGCGACAGCGCTCTTGATTTCGTTGTGACGTCACCGCAGGCAGTGTTTCGCGATATCCAAAGCTCGTACGGTAAATAATAGTAACAAAATCTTTTCGAAGTCAGGGTGCACTTTTGATTGTCAGAAAATGAAGAAAAATATGCCGATATAATTAAGAATTTCAATATCAAATATGAATCGTTTTAATTTTGTACTTTTCAATGATTTATGTCGCTAACGACTCGGGTTTCGATTTTCAGCATCTTCAGGCATTTTACGAACCGTCAGTTTAAGTACATTCGTGCACTTGAAATACCTGAAGAAACCGAAAGGCGAAACCCGGGTCGTTAGCGACAAAGCACATGGAAAAGTGCAAAATTCAAATATGCTGATTACATTGGAATAGATCCCGGCTGTTTGCTATGACTGTATATCGAAAGGCTCTCTATCCAGCAAACGTTTATAAACAAACCGCCCCGTTATAGCTCTGGCTCGTGATTGGTGCAATGTGTCACGAATGGAATGCGTGCTTTTACGATTTTTATCTAACCTTGATTAATATCATTCACGGAGAATTAATTTCCGAAGATGGAGAGTGCAAACGATTGCCAAAGAAAATGGAAAGTTGCGTGAGTCGAATTGGACTCGCGCGGAATTATGAGCACCGATTTGGAACACATCTGATAATTCCTAATCGCATATTGTTTTGCATAATATTAAATTTACAATCATGGCTTTCATAATTTATAATTGAACCATCCGACCAATAATGAAAAAGCAATTTAATTTAAATCAAGCACGACTGGAATGATATTTTGTTGAACACTTCCATCAGCTTGGTACACACAAAAAACTGTATTTTATTTCTGCACTTTTGACGACAGCAGATGACAAAATACAAAGCCAAGAGGGCTGGGCGTTAGTTAAAAACATTTTTCGTATGCTTTAAAAAAATAATATAATAGGCTTATATGTAATTTAATCATGCCCGCTCTAAATATGTCACAAATAATATAAACCACTTTTAATGTGTTCACTGTCAATTCTTGATAGAAAGACATTATATATAAAAATTATATTACCTTTTCAACTGACGATTGCTCGCAATGAACGATACCGGTCCACATCCTAATAAAAGTAGTGTGGAACAACGACAAAGATTGTTTTACTATTTTTATTCTCTCTGTTGACAATGCTCACCATGAGCGAAACCGGTCCTGATCTAATAAATTGTATGTGGAAAAAGTACTAAAAATGTTTTATTATTTCTATTTTTATTCTATTTATTACATAATTTTATATCTTACAAAAATTCACGTAATAACTAGTGTAATATTAAAAGTAATATTTTTTTTTGTAAAGGGTCTTTTTATAAGGACGCTAAGTTTTGAAATGTAAATAAAACAAGTTGTTTGTGAGATTTCGACTAAATTTTAATTATATTTGTAAGTATATTTTACGGCATTAAATATGGAATATAGCATCAAATGTCTGCAAATATCCATTCATTATAAAATGGGCCATGTCGCTAAAGTTGACTTTTTTGACAAATTTGGGTAAACTTCCAACTGCTCCAGAACCCAATCAGGCGTTGTTTGTGGTCGTTTACCTGAAGTTCCTTGGTTAGTTGGATTTTATACGGGTGCAGACATAAGGCCCGATTCAAAATTCGCCAAGTTGAAGTCGCAGAAAAGCCAAGTTCTTGTGAACAACGAGAAATAAGCTGCCATGGGTTTTCCTGTACACTTTCACACACAGCAGCAATGTTTTCACCAGATATTGTATTTTGATGACGTACAGGTAGGTGTTGGCCGATTATTTACCAAACTGGTTGGCTCAAATTTGGCCACTAAACAATGAATAATCTACTCAGCAGGACAAAGTAACATATTTTGAGAGTCCCTATTGAAATACCGTTTACTTTTTCCATATTAAATATATTAGGATCATGACCGGCGTCGTTCATCTCGACTATCACTAGTTGATAATGGTCCTGCTCCTAACAAAAGTAGTGTAGAAAAGGGACCAAAAATGTCTTATACATATATATCAACAAATAAATAGTATGTAGTTAACTTAGCGATACGTATTCAAGTTACGTCACGCAATCTCTATTTGTCGAATCAGTCACAGGATGTACGCGTTAAAACGATAAATTAAATTTCCGAAGGAACATACATAAAAAAAAAAACAATTCTAAATTGCATAGCTATTTTCCATCTTCAGTGTCTTGTGTCAAATAATAGCACAACTTCCTATTGGCAACTCCGCATTCTTTCAAACTATCTGTGCCGATTTTTTTCGCTTACACATCTGATGTTTATTACATAAACGCTAATAAATTTTGACCATACGTTTATATATTTGCCAATTGCCTATTCAACATTAAGCTTATGTATATAATTATTGTAATTGAGGTAGAAATCACTTTCGATAACTTTATTACAGTCACTTTTCGGTGATAGTACTGTTCGATGGAAAGTAGAATGTCAATGAGTCAATTGAAAATGCTCACACGATGCGTGAAACCGGTCTTGACCGTAATATATAATTATTGCGAAAAACGGCTCTACAAAGATTGATATAAATAATTACGCTGATTTAATTTAAATAACGCTCATAAAAATATCATATGTATTACAGAGCACGATACAAATAAACTAAATCGAATATGACTGAAAATATTGCGTTGTGTAGCAAAATTGAAGCTTAACACTCAGGCGCCCGGTCCCGTACAAACGCGGAATTGTCGCATTCGTCCGGCCCCGCACTAGTGCGTTCTTACGCATATCGCGACGTATCCTCATCAGTTGGCGCAAGACGAATCGAGTTTGCATTTGTTGTATGTTATACTACTCAAAAAAATTTGCAAATGAAATTTTGAGTTGAAATTTTTATTGCTTAATTAAAATATCTGAGTTGATTTTGATTTCACGGTGAAATAAATAACAATGAATTTTAGTTCGTGTATAGTTTATTGTTATAATGGAGTTCTACTAAGTAAATGACGATTCAATCAACGATTTTGATTTCAACCAGAATATTACGAGAAAAAAGCACACTGCATGTCGTTCGATATCCCGGAATATAATCTAAATATATTATTGTCTTGCATACTTATGGGTATTTGCTTTGTTAATTTTTACTTTCAATTTGGGTTTTTATATATGGATCTAACACAAGTGCAAAAGATGCATCAAAGCATTTATTTGTTGAAAGAAATCCGTGGATAAATAAAATGATGACAAGAGCGCGAAATGTGCGTAACTCATCTGCGAAAATGCCGGTTGCTTGAGTGTAAACATTTTTAATTTTCGTTTGATTATTATTTCAAAAGTATGTTAGGCTGATTTAACAAAACATTTGTAAAATTATGGATGCCTTACCTTTTTAATGTCACTGTAGATGTGAGCGAGGTCTCCTTCGAGTAAACTGTAAGGATCCACCTGTGTAAATTCAGGCATAGCACCTGGCTGCTGTGTACTCCTTACACTGGTCGCGTATCCTCGCGAAGCATGGCCACGCCTGTGGGCGACGGAGCGACCGCTGTTGGTACTTTTTACATTTCCTGTGCTCACTCCATCGGACCTGAGGAGTGAGGGCGCTGTGACACCGCATGCTGAAGCACCGAGGTTTTGAAACTGTGAACAAAAAAACAATATTTTAAATCAGCTGTTTCCGAGACGGGGAGGGGAGGTTCCAATTTTTTTTTTAGCAAAAGAGTACTTTTTCTTCCACGATATGGACTAATAAATGAATCTTCATACCACAACGTAATGGTGAGAGTTATGCGAACTGTTTCGTCCTCTTCTTATCAAAGGTTTGATATATGATGAGAACGTGCATGATCTTACTTTCAGAGGCTGCGCTGCGTTGACTTGAGATGTCGAGTCAAATGAGTTTATAATTGTAAGTAAGCACTATCCAAAGATAGACCAGGATTATAGACAACCGTCAGGTATTTGTCTATGATATTGGAAGGACACGGACCGGTAGACACTCATACAATAAAATTGGATAGACCGCGTTCTTTCTGATTCTCAAAATAAGCTTTTCTTCTTACTTGACCCCGGCAATTATTTGAGCAGGATGTATCGATCTCGCCGGTAAATAACTTTTAACCTGTTGCCAGCTACGACTTTTTAAAAAATTAAAAAAGGACAATACCTAAAAACTACTAACGTTAATTAAGGGCTTCGATGTATTTGATCCCTTATGAAAGCAATCCCATGTTAATAACCATACCGCATGTCATTTAGAGCGTATTTACGAATCGTCTATAAGGGTTGTCACATATAGTTTGCAATATAATGTAAATTTTGCACCCCGATTGGCTATCAAAAAATGAATTTTTGTTGAATTATAGTTTATTCTTATGATTGTGTGAAAAATTTATATTATTTCAATTCATTTAAAACATATGTATAGACATGCAAAATAGTATTTACGTTAATATTGTGAATATTTTATGAAAAGTTTTGACAGCACTGATAACCTCTATAAACTTTTTGTTGAATATCTATTAGCAAACTATAAAAATGTAAAGTTTATATTCATGTTGTGAGCATTAAGAGATCTCGGATACATATCCGATGTGATAATTTGACAAATATTATTATTTGAAGCCTTAAAAGTAATTGCCCACCGGTGTTTCATTAGCTTTAGAACGGTTAAACATTTTACTCCATCGTATCCCCTCGATTTTCAACCAAAAAATAATATCAAATATCATAATACTGTAAGTGAGGTGTTTTCTTTATATAAAGTAGCCTATACAACTACAATTTACATTTTTAATCAACGAGACGATAGATGGGAGTCTTGAAAGTTTTCTTTATATATCAATACATAAATTTAAGTAAGGCCCTACTCTGTAACTTTTTTTTTCAAGCTTAGATAAATCAGGCCCTGAATTCGATATAACAAAGACTTAGTTTATCAATATTAACTAGATCTATCGCAATTGTGTGGATGTACACCAGTGGCCTGAATATTCGAAAAAATTACGCTCAGATTTCTCCCTTCCATCAATTTTGAAATACCTCGGAACGGTGAAATAACCAATGCAACTATGTAATTACAATTCAAATTGTAAACTGTGATCTGAAATGATTCAACTTATTGACGATAAACACGTTTTATTCTACGGATCCGTTTAAAATACCAGTCATTATTACTGTACAGTACGATTGAAAAGGGAATAATCGAAGCTCAATAGATGATAAGCGATAAAAGTATATTTTGTACGAGAAGCAGTGACGGCTGGTGACGGGGTGTTGGGGGGTGCAAAGGAAGATTCAACCATTTTTGCAAAAGTTCTTTCCTATTCATTGGATTTTAAAACACTTCTATAGCATGGACTTTCAATTCAGATGTTCGCAATACCAACTGTTTCTCTTCCGTAGTACGGAAAAATAGTTGATACTTCCTTTTGCACCCCCCAGCACCGCGTCACCAGCCGTCACTGACGAGAAGTATCAATATTTATCGTTCTGTTACGTCCTCTTTATATCAAGTGTTTGATATGAGATGAGAATGTATATGATCTTACTTTCAAAGACTTTGACTTGAGATATCGAGTCAAATGAGTTTCCAATTGTAAGACGAATATGAACTATCCCAGATAGTTCAGTTTTATAGACAACCGTCAGGTATTTGTCTATGACATTTGAAGGACACGGACGGGTAGACACTTATACAATTAAATTACTTTATCGTTTTGATGTTTGGTTTATTTTGTATAGATACAGTTTTACAATAGCTGACAATATATAACAAGCTTGCAAACGGATGGTGGAAGAATAACTCAGAATCGTAGTTTGTATCGGGTTATATAGTCATTTAGTTAACCACATGTGTTTATAAAATCTGTGGGAACTAAGTAAAATCAAGTGCAAAGTTTATCTTGTAAAAAGCGCAGAATATCGCTTTTGGTTAACTACTAATACTTGAAGTTAATTTATTGCTCTTACGACTGTGAGAAAGGGGATGTGACTTCGCTTTCACGGATGTATCGGCTTAAGGGTGGAGCCATGTGCATTTAATAAAATAGGGGTGATAAGATGCATAACAGTTCGACTGTAAGTGTATGTAAAATATCAATCAAACTTGAATTTCTAAGATTGATATTTCTGTTTTCAGATAGTGTGAATCAAAAAGACAACCATAGGTATCTTCGGATAAGAATTTAAATATGTTTGAGTACTAAATACAACAGATCCTTTTTTTACACGATTTAAAAATAACACCGTTTAAAAAATGATTCATTTTTTTCATTGATTTTTTATTTAAAAAAAACAATATACATACTGAAAAATTACGTTGCGTATCAAGTAGCAATACCAAATGAATAAATGTCTCTCAATAGATTACATCTGATTATTTAATAATGTTGTATTGTTGACGTCTAATTTTTTATTAGTAGTATAATTATTGTTTGTTATGTTTCTATCCTCCTCTCCATGCGACCCGTAAAAAGGAAAAATACCAAAATTTTGTAATTTATCATTATAGAATATAATATATTTTAAATATATATTAAATAAATATTCTTAGTTGTGAAAGTCATACGAGATTAACTCGATGGTAAATAATGCATCAGTTGTGCACAAAATAAACGATAAATAACATACACCCAGCCCAAGATCTATTTTTCTTTCAATTGAAAAAAACTGACCTTGCCGGGGATCGAACACAGGCCCCCCGATTGCTAGGAAAAAGCTCTTGCCACTAGACCACAGGGACCGATCAACCTTGCTTGTTTACTTGAGCAAACTTTGCGTTAGTAAGTCCGAAGATGCTTATGAAAGAGGCGAAACACGTTTCACAATTAGTAACACAATACACGTCAAATAATCATTCAAGTCATTCTCTGAATATTCAAATAATTATGAAACTATGTGAAAGTGAGAACAAATAAATTAATATCAGATTTATATTATTCTACTAATCATCGAAATGATAACCGGCTTAGCAAAATGTATCAGACATACACTAAACGTTAAGAAAAAACAGTTATCAGGTTATGCCTAAACAACACTGATATAAACACACATCGGTGTCTTTTTATTTATATATTTAATATAAATATATTAAGAGATTGTTATATTTCCTTGATGTTTTTTTGTCATTCAGAATGTTAATGGTTGTTGTCGGAATACCCCAAGAATAAATAAATAATATTTTATATATAAGGTAGTTTCAAAAATAATCACACATGCGGAATTTGCGCGGCATCAATATGTATTCACAGCCTGTTCAATAAACAAACCAGACATAGGAAAACGATCTGGAAAAATTTATTCACCGAGTAACTTCACTCTGCGACAGTATGGCGTGCATACAAACTACACGACAATATAAATTAATTTCAAATACGCAGTGCAAAACAGATAATTTCCTTAATTTACGCATTGAATCAGTACGTTGACAAATGAAACTAAACCTTGAATTAAAGTGAATAAAAAAAAAAGACCGAAGAATTCGCGCGGAGTTAAAATGAAAATAAAAATTTAACGGTCTGAGGTTTGTGGCTTGACCGAGCGTTGATGTCACTTGTCCAATTTGAACGAGAGGTCATATGAAATAGTGTGTATATTATTCGAGTGATAAAAAAACGTAACGTTTATTTATCACTCATTATGAACGTTAATACAATATATTTTTTTCTGCTTACTCTATGGATATTAATCCACTATACTTAGATCACTTTTAAGATTTTCACCGTCAATACTAGGTGGAATGGTATTATATTAAAAAATAAAAAGATATTTTTTTGTACATATTCATCATATCAGTATATCTTATCACTTAAAAATTCTCGCGATGCGCGAAACCGGTCCTAATCCTAATGATACTTTAATTTTAAAATGTTTTAATAACGAAAAAATTCGCACATACAAAAACAATAATATATGAATTATAAATAAAAAAAAGTTTCAGCGTAAGATGTGTTGTCGTCTCGGACGGAGCGGTTCGGAACCCTAGACCCCCTTGTCCCTGTTCATAAGTAAAGAAACAAGTAGTCACATACCAAATTGGAAGGGTTCTATTGTTATATGAATGCAATTGATAGGATATGCTTTGATAACTGCATGCATCCCGTCCATCTACAAAAGGTACGAGGAGTTATGGATTCTAATTGAAACGTCCGTTGGCTTTATATGGAGTCAAAGAGATATCAGATGGATTGAGGCTACTGAATGATAATGTTAATACGTTTTTATTTGATCAAAACAAAGATAGAGCTTTGGGCGAGTGACAAGGCATTAAGGCTGTCACAACAACCAAGTTAATATAAATATAATAGATTTATCAAATGTAAACAGAAAAAGAAGAAAGTTGTTACTTTTTAAGATCAGACATTTCTACACAGTCTACTCTACTCGAATTTTTTCTATTTAGTATGTTTTCCCACGAAAACTGCTTTCAATTGGGTTTAATCGCCATTACGTTTTTTTGCGGTTATCCAAATTTTCATTTTTTACGATACTAGGTCTGGCGCAGTACTGTTGATGCTTTTAAATCTAGCGTGCCTTTCAAAATATGGCTATTAGTTTTCTTTACAATCGGAAGAAAAAAAAATGGAAATCGGTATAGATTTCGAGGATAAATTTGCAAATGAATGAAATTGTGAAGGGTGCGCGGATTTCTTTTGCCTCGACTGTATGTATCCGAAGAGCAATCAATAATTCGATTTAAAAAATGAGATTACCCGGGCTCGGATCCAAGTATTTGAACAAATAAAATCAGTTGGCACAACTCTTGAATCTATCGAAGCATTCGTTATGCGATATGTTGCATAACAAGTTATAGGGGTTACCGTTTGAAACAAAATAAACCTGACATAATATACTTATGATGATTGAAATTTTTCACATATTTGATATAATGATAAGCATTAGAGAGGTTTCTCCGCTGACCATCCTTGGCAGGCAGTGTTGGAAATGGTGATGTACGTTGTCGCGATTAAGGCAACACAACTCGCCGATGAGTTGCGCAACTTGGTCGACTCCCAGGTGTGCATATTCAATAAAACTATTTGCTACGACACAAAAATAAAAACACGCAATAGAAGCTCCGATGGGCACGCATTGAAAATACAAATTTTCCTTTTCTCCTCATTGTTTCTTCAAGGACGGTAAGCTTTTACAGTGACGAATTAAATTGATCATTTTTTTTTTTATTTTACGTACTGCGTGGCAAAAAGTGACGCGATCATATTTTGTACACATCTTTTTGTGCGATTTCAAAGTCATAGTTTTTTGTGCGATTTTCCGGGCAACGCATCCACCGAAAAAAAAGGTTTGGGTGTATACGGTTTCTGTAATGAGCCATGACTTGCAACCATAAAGCAGCACAGTCAGTATGCATGCATTGAACAAGTGGCACTTGGCTCTGATCGAGATCAACCGTAGTCCCAGATTTTCTGGGTTACCTTTACGATGTCGATCTAGACTTGACATAGTTGTAGGAGCTTAAGATTTATTTGTAGCACTATACGTTAAGTAATAATTAAGTATTTCGACTGAGGGTGCTTGATGGAATTTCAATATCAAATTTGAATTTTTTGAATTTTGTACTTTTCCATGAGTTTTGTCGCTAACGACCCGGGTTTCGCCTTTCAGCATCTTCAGGCATTCCAAGTGCACGGATGTACTTGAACTGACGCGTAGTAAACAGTTTGTATCGTTTATATACAAAAATATATGTAGATCACTAAGTTAAAAGGTTATTAAAATGTAAATTAGCGAAATTTGAATGAATACAAGTTTCAATGATTTAAGTGGGTTTGTTATAATTACGGGGATTTTTGAAAATATTAATGACCAGATGATAAAATAAGAATATTTAAAATAAATCTAGGGTCCTATCCGACCACTCGTTAATGAGTTGATTGATTTCAAGCCTATATTATTATATTACATTAATGATAGTAAGTGAATTAATATTTAATAATAGCAAGTGCTTGAATTATAAATAAATGACAATTATTAATAAATGACAATAAATTAAAAATAACAATTATTTAAAAGGGTACAACAATGGCGAACTAGGCAAATAAAGTTGCTCGTTCAAAATTGGCAGACCGTTGAGCTGAGCTCGATTAATCTCTAAGATTTCTTGATAAAATAGTTTAAACTCACCCCTGATGGTATGTAATAAATCAATGCCTGAGTCAAAATTAAACGTGTGGTTTTCAAGAATTAAATGGTTGGCGAAGGTGGATTTTTGCTATCAAATTTTAAACATTCTAGAAAGAACTAAGAACACTTTTTGATCAAATAATGCTACATTATCAATTTCGAAAAATTGTACAAAAAATATCATTATAATTATATCGAAGCTTTATTACTTAAATTTACAGCTGTATTACATAAGAAGACACGACTTACCTATGTCAATATAAGTTTAAGTAACTATACAATGTTCTGAAGATAATTAGCGTAACAAAACAATGAAGCCAATTTGATATGGCACGCAATTATTGTTTCAAACTAAAAGATAATTTTCTAAAGCAGTGTAATATTTAATTTTTCACTCGTTACACACGAGAGTTGAACAATAAATTTACAACACAGAAAGAAACAAGCAATGAGCGAATTCTTACGAAGAAAATTGTTTGATGAAATTGAATTGATGATGTTTGAAAATAGTCGAAATTGTTCAATGTCTGCGTTCATCGTCATTATCAACTATTCGGATATCGAATAGTAAAACTGAAACCATCGGGATATTTTCGAATACTTTTTAGTATATAAATTTTCCTAAAATAATACATTGAATTAAGTACATCAAAACGATCCCATTTTTAATAACAGTCATTTATTCAATTTTCTAAAATGCATATTTAAAAAATAATAGCAAGGGCATTCGAGGATTTGTCACATTCAATAACTTATTATTACCATATAAAACTAAGATGGTGGAACAGAGAAGAAGATTTGAATTTTTTGAATTTTGTACTTTTCCATGAGTTTTGTCGCTAACGACCCGGGTTTCGCCTTTCGGCATCTTCAGGCATTCCAAGTGAACGGATGTGCTTGAACTGACGCGTAGTAAACAGTTTGTATCGTTTATAATAGGTTATAATAGTTGCAAACTGTTTACTACGCGTCAGTTCAAGTACATCCGTGCACTTGGAATGCCTGAAGATGCCGAAAGGCGAAACCCGGGTCGTTAGCGACAAAACTCATGGAAAAGTACAAAATTCAACAAAATCAAATTTGATATTAAAATTCCATCAAGCACCCTCAGTCGAAATACTTGTTTGTGTACCCTGTCTAAAAGGTACATATACTTGATCTAATGCACGTTTAAAACATAGTTCTGACGAGAGCGTAAGTAGAAATAGCGAAATATCAGCAAATACATTAGATAATTTCTGTAGAACTAAAATACATTGTTATTTTTCTCACCGTTTTATAATGGAATTCTACCAAAAGTAAATGCCAACTCAATCAAGAAATTAATTATGCTTATTTATTCAATTTTCATATTTATATATATATGTACATACTCAAATTTGAAGTTATAATATATATTTTCGTACATCTGAAACTACTTGAGTATACTCGAGTAATTGGAGTCTCTAGGTGTGAAGTACCTAATTTCAAGTAAATCAGGACCTTGCGCTATGATTAGGAATATTCTATCAAACACATTCAGTCACAATCCTCAATGTTGTCTCTATCTGTACCTAAAAAGAAATTACAACAGTAAATTTTAATTTCGCACTAAAACTTTTGGCTGTACATAATCGAACGGCTCTGTATCAGTTGGGTCAACAAGTAGACACCTTACTTTGAAAAATTTCTAACTGCTCTTGGCACTGTTTTGAAATATGAGCGTTTGAAGTTTCGATTGATTAAAATTCACTTGTAACAATGAGCATGTAAAAATGATTCAAATTACTTATTTTAAGCATATTTTATCACAACTGTTGCTGAAAAATACCAGGACAGTGGAGACGGAGGTTTTTGTCCGGTGTCGTACTCGGGAATTTTTAAAAGTTTGAACTTTTTATTTTTGCATATAATATGTCAAATTTGGCTATTGGCCGGATTGGTAGGGTTGATATTTAATTGAATACACATAATTAGGAAAATTAGGAAAAAAAACGTGACGATATAAAACTATTTTAGTCGTGGTTTTGGTAAATGCTGGAGTCGGAGAAAAATAAATTCAATTAGAACCTTTTCAAAAAAAGACAACGAAGTGTCAACGGTATGCCGGGTATCAAAAATTCCATTCAATGAAAACTTTCTCCGGAGACGTCTCCGATACGTCTAAAAAATACATATTCGGCAAAAAGGACGTAACTCTGTCGTATTTGACATTCATAAAACACAACAACACTGCGTACAGCGCCGATATCTAATATGCTAATCATCTCGTATTGATTTACACGCTTCCACGCGTACGCTTTCTACAGCACGGAGAAATTTCGGATCGACGGATAATCATAATGCACGTAAGAAATTGGAATCGTATATCGAACTGAATGATGTCACAAAACTCCACTATCTTCTGTAGTAAATTTGGCAGGTTCCTTGAATTGACCTATGCTTAAGTATTTGAATCGTTGTGAATTTAACCTTTTGGGTACGGACCAATTTTCAAATACTCGAGCAGTAAGTTTCACATGTACTAAAATATATTGATAATTCAAATTTGTGTATGTAAATAGATGATAAATAAACTTATTTATTTCAATTTAAAAATAATAGAGAATAAAAAAAAATATTTTGTCTTTTGTCATCATAAACTTGTCAATGATAAGATAATTCAGCAAGACCCAAAGCAAAAGTAAACAAAAAAAATCTCGCATTTGCATAGTTAACGAGTATTACTCGAGTATGTTTCAAAATACTCGAGTATCGAGTACCTGAAAAATGGACGAGTATATTCGAGTATCGAGTATTCGATACTCGAATTGGAGTCTCTAGAGTGGGTGCACTGTGCTCTTAAAATTCACAACCAGTTGTTGTCTGCCGCAGTGTGTGTTTGCATGCGTGTTGCGTTACAGAAAAAAAATTAACAAATATACACTGCAGTTGTTATCACGCTATCAGAACTCTGTTAAAACTGATGTCCATTCACCTATATATTTGAATATTCCATCTGTAATTTGCGGATATAATGTTTTTTTCTTGAATAAACCGTCCATAATCATTGCAAATCAGTCTGAGATGCGTGCTGACCACTTGATACAAAACGCAATCGCGTGTCTCGGAGATTAAGACATCAATCAAAGAAAAGTCAGCGCGAAAACACGACCGCATTCCGCGTAACTACCCGCGAAAAGCGAATGACTTGCGAAAACTTGACCTCAAAAGCGCGAGAGGCAGCGTTTTTCCGAAGCCTTGCGAAAGATTCGTTTGTCGGACTGTGGCAAAGTGAATCTTATCGAAACAAGTTAATGAGAATTTGGTTTTTTTTTTTTAATTATTATGTTTCATTTTATAATTTAGAATTTCGACTGAAGGTGTTTGAATCAAGTTTGAATTTTGTACTTCTCCATGAGTTTTATCGTCCCTTCGGCATCCTCAGGCACTTTCAAGGGCACGGATGTACTTGAACTGACGCGCAGTAAACAGTATGTATCGTAAATATACAAAAATAGAAGTAGATCACTAAATTAAATTAGCAAAAAGTTTATGTAAACGAGTTTCAATGAATTAAGTGGGTTTGTTATAATTATCGGAATTTTGAATGTAGTATCGCAAAAATTTGTATCATTTTAATTGTGTACTTCCAAAAGTTTTGTATGTCATGCCTGAAGATCCTGAAAGGTATTTAAATGGCCTCCTAGAGGAGGGATATCGACATTATTTTTTCCACGAGAACCGTTTGTCTCTCAACCTCTCTTTAGCTCTATAAGAGAGTAAGAAAGGATGCGGCTATGACAAGACCAGTGGTAAGTTGATTTTACTACGCCCTGCTTATATGATCAGATGCATGGAAAGGAATTTTTAGACAGCACAATACATGACCAGAATTCCAAAATCTACTGAAAAAAAATGCTGCTCGTACTGTGATTCGAGCCCCGAACCAAAGGCGTTGAACACTGCACTACGCACTAGAGACTGCAATTCGAGTATCGAATACTCGATACACGAGAATACTAGTCCATTTTTCAAGAACTCGATACTCGAGTATTTTGAAAAATACTCTTGTAATGCTCGTTGACTATGCTATGCAAGACTTTCTTTTCTTAGTTTTGCTTTGGGTCCTGGTGACTTATCTCCTTAATGACAAGTTTGTGATGACGAGAGACAAAATAAAATATTGAAAAATAAAATAACAAAACTTCTGACCAATTTAACATTTGAGACGTTATATTCTCTATTATTTTTGATATATACATATGTTATATCAATTGAAAAAATGTATTAATGAAATAAAATTAGCTTACTAATTTATGTATCTATTTATATACTCAAATTTGTACTAATAATATATATTTTGTAAAATCTGAAACTACTCGAGTATTTTAAAATTTTACTACTCGATACTCGAGTAGTTGAGATGTAGAGTAATTGGAGTCTCTACTACGCACCTATCACATGCGAAAAACTAAAATGAAGCGGTTCGTGTTACACGTGTTCTTTAATTGCCGACATTATTTTATTTTTTTGTGAAAGCGAGCGTTCTTCTAGTAATTTAGGATAAGTCCGAAGACCTTTCGAATGGTAATTTTTCAAAAATTAATCGCCGGCGTATGTGTTTGGGCGAAACGGTGCCAATTGTGAAGGGAAGTCGTATCGAAGGTCCACCAAATTGCCGCCGAGGAAAACGCATTGTCCAGGCCACAGACTGCCGGATTATCGGCCGGTCCGACGCCTACGCAAAACCACACGCATCTTTTACTCGCGTGCAATACTTTAGTTCTACGGCAGTGGTGGGGCCACCAGAGGAATTTACTGCGAGCACCAGAATTTACAGCTTGACAGTTAGTATTAATATTTAATAAAAATGTGTTTTTACAAGTTAACCTTCGAAAGACTGTCGTTGAAAAATAACTCGTAGGCCGAAGGGGGGTCTAAAAAAGACCCCAGTGGTATGGCCTTATTGGCATAGAGTGCAATAAAAAAATGATTGAATATGCCATGACGTATCTTTATACATCGTTCTATAAAAAATATATGAAAATCGATTATTTTCCTAGAGTTAATGATTTTCAAAATCAAATAAAACATTGAAATAGTCTTAAAATGGAATAAATGAAATTAAATAAGCTTATTTATTTATTTATCATCTATATATTATTTCCAAAAATGTGAATTGAAAGTTTATATTTAAGTACATTTGAAACAAATCGAGTATACTCGAGTACTCGAAAATTTGAAAATTGTACTACTCGATACTTGGATGATACGCCATTGTGTGTCTCTCTGCCGTTTGTGTGTGTGCCATTGCCCCCGAGGGACCGCGCCCGGGTCGCGAAGTTCACACTCACTTAGCAGGTGATGAATAAATTATATCACTGTCGATGAAAACGGATATGAAAAAATGAAGCGAACGCAAAACATTTTTCATAGAGAAAAGTCTGCATTTATATCTCTGGGTGTGTATTTCAAATTTGTAAGTATGTAATCATTCTTTTGAAATATTATAAAACGTAATAGTAATATTTTTGTGTTTTAACTTTTCCCTGGCTGAGGGTGAAACAGTCGACCACCACTGCTACTTCTTAAATATCTATCTTTATATTAGTGATACAATGTGTTAATTTTTGATTTTTTTCCTTTCTATTTTTTTCTCTTTAAGCACCTTAGTGCATGGTTAAAAGATCAGTCCCGTGCAGCTCTGTCTCGGGCCAAGTAAGTGAGGAGTAAATTCGTTTCTTTTCTTGATCGTATAGCGTTATGGAAGGCGGCTGTGAAAAACGGCTGCACACACATAACGGAAGGGTGGTGGGAGAACCAACTTGTTCACCCAAATATATTCTTAAATCATTGTTTATTACATCTTTTTCAGTAAAAAAATATGGTCGACTTGTTTCGTCGCAATTAAATAAAAAAGAAAATATGTCGGATTATTTTGGCCGAAAACCATTTGTACTGTCGCTACTAATTGCCAGGATTCAAACTTCACTGCGCATACGCGAAACGATCACGTGATCTTATCTCAAACGCGTTTCTTTCAACGAACATTCCAAATCAAATGGATGCTTAAGTATCTTATCTATACAGAATTTTGGTTACAATAAATCGTTTTTATTTTTCTTTAGTTTTAACGTATTATTAGTAGTAGTGTAGTAGGTCTGAAGATGCTTCTGAAAGACGTGAAACACGTGTCACAATAAGTAACACAATTGGAACAATCAAAGTTATTTTATATACATTCATTTACAGTTGCGGCATTCATCTATAATATTTACATATACGTGTCATGTATTTACTAACCATACAATGGACGAATAACGTATACGCTTTTTTTTTAATTAATCATGGGTGGTGTGATTTCAATATAATTAATTTCATCTTATTTTTAACATACCCATCAAAATACATCAAAATAGACAATAATTAATTGTCGTTTAATATCATTCACCTATTTTCGATAAAGACTATTCGCCGAGGCGAAAACGGTGAAAATAGATTGCCATAAATAATGAAAAAAAAAAAAAATCGAATATAGAACACATTCAAGTTTCGATTTTTTCCCCCACATATTTTATTTCACGACAAGGTGTCGTACTGTATTCATTACTGGTTTATTAATAAATCAAACATTTTTTTTTTAAGTTAAGCTGCTACAAACGCTGCAGTGCACAGCATAATAATAATTGCTAATTCATTCGGTAGATTTCACTTTCTTTAGGAGGAAAGTCTAACACGTCGATTTTTTTTAGTGCAACACCACATTTCTTGATCGCCTATGTATACCTATGCTATTAACATGGTAAAATATTAAGAACGGCACACTGACTGTGCGCTCAACACTCTAATGCGATGCTTTATAATTTTTAACTAAGAGGAAAGGTTAGGAGTACTATTAGCGGGACCCATTTTTTTTTTTTAATAAATCAACTTTCTCCAAAATTACTGCAATTTAGATTCAATATATTACAAAGTATTGAATACGCTCTAGTTTCAAATAATAAATAACAGTCATCAGTTGATAAAAAGACATCATATCATCTCAAATACAAACTATGGACGCATCGTAAGTGAAAAGCCAAAATTTAGTTCCTGGAACTTATTTCCCATTATTCCATCGCAATAGAGACGTTAAAAATTTGCAACGATATAGCAGCCATGCTGTTTAAGTGAAATCTGTCAAATATGATGTCAATCGTTTTGTGGTGTACGGCAAATCCCCATGGACGGTTATTGCGTTGAACAACGTGTGTAAATCATCAAATTTTAGTATCAAAGTCGCAGTAGATCGGCAGCAAATTTCTCGTCGTTCACAAGAACTTGGCCTTTCTGTGACTTCAGCTTGGCGAATTTTGCGTCGGGACTTGGTTCTGCATCTGTATATAATCCAACGAAACCAGGAACTATGCATGTACATACAATATATATTATAACCTTGAACGGGAATGTACGGATGTACTTGAACTGACGCGTAGTGAACAGTTTGTATCGTTTGTATACAACAATAAAAGTAGATCACTAAGTTTAATTGTTATAAACAATTCGTGGGTTTTATCCGACCTATTATTAATGAATTGATTTATTTGAAATGTTTGAATTTAAAATTATTATATTTATTTAAAGGTGTAAAACAGTGGTGAGCTTGGGAGATGGAGTTGCTTATTTAAAACTGGGAAACTATTTAGCTGATCCATAATTATTTCTAATATTTCCCGATAAAATAATTTATGATCGCCCGTGTTTTTATGTAACATTTTAACACCTTCATCTGCATAAAACGAGTGATTTTCAAATAATATCAATGTATGTATTGTAATTACTAATGCAATACGATAAACTTCTACAGAAATTTCTCTCGGGAAAAAAACAAATGATATTGAACAGATTTATACAATGTGTAATACATAAATTCGATAATTTAAAGTGAACATAAAAGTCAGTTTTTAAAATGCATGACATGCTGCGATTGCTCTAATGAAAAGCCATTAATATCTTTAGTAGGTTACACAAAAAAAAAATACTTTCACGGCATATGCTCAATTAAAATCGGAAAAAAGTGGTTGGCAAACGCTTTGACAGGTACACACGTGGGCAAAGCAAACGGACAAAAAGTACCAAAACCTTGATGTAAATGAATCCTGTTTGTTTAGGTAAATAGTTTGTTTATGGCCATTACATCTTCAAGACAAATGTTTGCAGAATCTGGCTAATAATAAAGGCAAAAAATCATCGAAAGCGGACATCGACAATTCCACCTGACGACAATTTCCAAGTCAAACAAATAGAAGAATCTGAATGAAATGCTCGACCAGGTGTGGTCAAACACGTGACAAATTTTACGAAATTAATTATTCAAGTATTTTCCTCGACTTTTAGTCGCAACAGACTGCTAAAAATATATTATATGAGGTGTTAGAGGATGAGAGGACAGCTGAATAGTTTGCCAATATAAACGAACAACTTAATCTTTTAAACTCACCCTTAAAAATCGAAATAGATTAATTTTTGATAATACATCACATAAAACCCACTTATTAAATTAGTAGGCATTTACATGTAATGAGCTGGTAATAATTGTATACGATATCACATCAAAATACACGATACTTGTAATTGTTTGTAAGAGAGTACGAACTGAATTCATTGAAACTTAGTTACATTAAAACATTCGCTAATTTATCCTGATTGAATTAATAATAATTCAACTCTGTTCCCTACTCGGGTCGTTAGTGAAAAAAATCATGGAAAAGTGAAAAATTCAGACGATTGAAACTGAAGACCGTTTTCGCTCGTCAATTGGATAAAAATTGTTTAGATTTTCTTTTAGTACACTAATTTTACTTTTTAAGTCGTTCGCTGTCAATACTTGGTGGAATGGCATTACAATAATAATTATAATCATCGTTTGATAATGCTCGCGATGAGCGAAACCGGTCCTGATCTCAATACGTCAAATGTAGAATGAGTACTAAAAATGTGTCATTATAATACTTTCGATGGTTTCGGCGGTAACTTTGTGGAATATAAAATTTAAGCCGAGTAAATAAAAAGGTTTTATAGATGAATAGTTTAGAATTTTTAGAAATAAATAATACTCTACGGTTGCTTGCTGCTGCTTACATTATTTCCAATTAATTAGTTTAAACACAAACCTATCTGATTGATTGCAGCTCATTAGTTTAATAGTTTGTAATTTTAACGTCATTAGTAGTATAATTATTTGTTTGCTTTGTTTCGATTCTATAACCCCTCCTTGCTTCTTGTAAAAAGGAAAACTCCCAAACTCCATTTTGTAATTTTATCATTTTAAAATGTGAGAATCAATCTTGTTTCATTACTTTGCGATAGTTAGTCCGAAGATGCCTCTGAAAGAGGCAAAACACGTGACACAGTTAGTAGCACAATACGTGGAATAATCAAAGTTTTTTTTAATGTGTCATTATTTTTATCATACTTATTTCAGTTTAGACCAGTTTTAGTCATCTCGCGCATTTAAACGTACTGTTTCTTCATTGCTAGACTCACGACGCGACGGTGCGCCAAAGTAAACTATTGACGAGCCCTGCGTGGCGAATCGCGGAGTCTACGATAACATTTCGGCCGCGGATTCACGTCACGTCCAAACCCAATGGCAGCCGGTGGACGGTTGGCTAACAAAATAAATATTTCGACGTGGCAGCACTTGAATTATTATCTTATAAGATCAATGCCAAGATGCGGATGTCGCACGAGGCGAGAGTTATTTATCTAAGGCACAGCGTTTCGTCATAATGAGAATCTCCTTTCGAATTCAACACTCTTGTAAAAACATCGATTATTGACGTGACATTTCTTTTTACTATACTTTTATACACGAAATACCATCATTACAAATGGGACACGTTGGATGTAAAACCCGTGTTGATACATTTTTGCCTAAAATGACCTCTTGGTCGGAAAGGCTTGTATATACCGCATTCTATCATATATGTATGTATATGAATTTCAGAATTATCTATGATTGGGTTAACAGAATTACAGAGTTGCACTGCATCTGCACACTTTCTTTACTTAATTTATTTGACAAAGATCTAATATTGTCATCATTATTTCTCAGCAAGAGTTGTGAAAATTATGCTAAAAATTCGTTCCTTTACAATTTCTACAGGAGTTTTTTTCGCAACATTCTTTTGGCAGTCCGTGCATATTTTTTGTGAACCTTATATTAAACTCAGAATCACCAAAATGTTACTAACGTCATTAGGTCATGCATTTATTTCAATGGCAACCAATTACTCTGATCAGCCATTTCAAAGAGGGCAAGAGAGTGACTCATCCAAAATTTCAGCTCACCATTTCATTTTTACAATATTGACCACTTGTGTCAGATACAGGATATATTATACCACTTATCCGCACTAAAAAGTTGTATATTGCTTGTCAATTTTATGTTGATTGTATAATTCATAACAAATACCGACATCTGTATGAATCTTCTTTTTACATTAAGTTTTAGTTCAAATAAATTTGTATTATCACTTTTTGAAACTTGTCTTTGACGCTTGCGTAAGGATACTCCATCACAGTAATACTTCAGGCGTTTATTATTGTAACATGGAAAGTACTATAATACTTAGGTACTATTAAACAGTCAGATAAAGCAATGCAGTAAGCCTTCGTGTAAATTTGTATCAAATATCTGTGTCAAATAAAAGGTATAAATGCATAGATAGGTAGGGACGATATGCGTTTAAAGCAGGCTGTGGAGTCGGAGTCGGAGTCGTCGCGACGATTTGGCCGGAGTCGTACTCGGGAGTCGGAAATTTTGAAAAATTTGAATTTTTTATTTTCTCAAATTATATATTTACAAATTTGGCCGCTGGCCGGATTGGAAGGGTTGATATTTAATTGAATACACATAAGCAGGAAAATTAGGCAAAAAAAGTGACGATATTAAACTTTTTTAGTCGGAGTCGGAGTCGTGTTTTTGGTCAGTGTTGGAGACTGAGTCGTGGTTTTGGTAAATGCTGGAGTCGGAGTCGAACTTTTTTTACCGACTCCACAGCCCTGGTTTAAAGTAAATACAGATTCGAGCCCGCGAGCACCGCAACCGAAGCCAATGACGTCGTGATACTCGACGACGGACCCTACATGTAATACTCTAAATTTTTTAGAATTTGCGTTTTAAAATTGCAGAAAAAAGAAATATCATTTCCATCAATAAGTAATAGTATTTACAGATAACAAAAAAAAAAGTTTTATATTTTTTTTGTCTGCTATGAATATTTTATTAAATTTATAGAAAAAAAAAACATCCAAAATAACTCACCACTCAAAGGATTAAGAATTTTTTCGTACTTATTCCACATCAAATTTAATAGGATTAGGGCCGATTTCGCTAATTACGAGCACTATCAACTGATTCTTATAAATGTAATGTGGAATAAATATAAAAATTTTGTTTATTTATCTCTGAAGCAAAGTAGTTACGGCATAAAAATTGACGTATCGAAATGAGCGCATGACTTATAATATTTCTAAGAAGAAGGTACTACAAATTTCATTCATTCATTGAACAGAATCCGGTTTCAGTCGCCTGAGAGCATCGTTGCGTAACTGGTTTTACAGAAGACAGAAATACAATGTGACACATTTTGGCTAGCTGTCAGACTATTCGGGTATCCACGACTCTTTGATTTCGACACATATGAACAAAGGTATGACATGAGTTGTTACTAGGATTTTTGTTTCCTAGCAAGCTTTTTATATAATATATTGTTAAGACAATACGAAATTATTAAATTGCTTAAAAAAACAAGCACAAGTATTTCACTTTTAAGGTGTTCACTGTCAATACTTGGTGGAAAGGCATTATAATAAAAATAATATTAGATTTTTAGTACTTTTTCCACAAAAAAATTATTTGATCAGGACCGGTTTCACTCATGGTGAGCATTGTCAACTGATAAGAAATACAATAAAACAATGATTTTTATACAAAAGTTAAGTATAAAAAACAAGGTATGACAAACAATTGGTAAATTGAAGCAAATTACAATTACTACTATTTTCACAACACAACTATTTTCCTTGTAATTTGCTTCAATTTACCAATTGTTTGTCATACCTTGTTTTTCATACTTAACTTTTGTATAAATATCACTATTTATATTGTATTTCTTATCAGTTGGCAATGCTCGCCATGAGCGAAACCGGTCCTGATCAAATAAATTTGATGTGGGAAAAAGTACCAAAAATGTATTATTATTTTCATTTTTTCAATAAAAATAATAAAATATTTCTAGTAGGTACTTATTTCACATAACATGTATTAGATCAGAACCGGTTTCGCTCATGGCAGGCATTATCAATTGATAAGAAATATAACGAAACGGTATATTTTTACAAAAATTTAAGCAAGAATTACAAGGTATGACAAAACAATTGGTATTACAACTGTCAACATTATAACACGGTGAAATGTTACTTCAACGTGTTATAATGGAGTTCTACCAAGTTAATGCCAATTTAATCAATGGATAATTTGTCGTCGAGCGTTTTTATAAAACACCAAAAGTCGTCAATTATTTATCAAGTAAGTTTACAAGTAAGTAAAGAGGACACAAATAAAAATAATTTGAATCCATTTTAAGCTGATGTTTTTTTTTTAATATTTAAATGAGATTATTTTATCACAATCGATAATATGTAAAAGACGTGGACAGATTTGACGAATGAATAAACGAGATCAGTCAGCTAGTGAATGGTTCACCGAAACCTTTTAAACAGCTTATACAAAGTAAAGTACTCGGACCAATCATCTCCGGTGAATCTCTTGATTCCCTGAGTTTCTCACACGATTCGATTCTTCTTAATTGACACTCAATGCGGTCATTATATTATTATTTCGTAGAGAATGGGTGACCAAACTTCACACATTAGATTCGAATCAGGACTCGCATGATCGTTCTGCAATGATTTATGTATCACAATCTTATTTAGTCTTTATGTTAGCAATAAAGGTTTAACAACTGAGATGTCACTCTTAAGGTGTTCACTGTCAATACTTGGTGGAAAGGCATTATAATAAAAATTATAATAAAAATTATAATACATTTTTACTACTTTTTCCACATAAAATTTATTTGATCAGGACCGGTTTCGCTCATGGCGAGCATTGTCAATTGAAGCAAATTAAAAGAAAAAGGGGCTTTTACTTTGATAATGATAATTATAATACGGTAAGAAAAATGATAAGGAATACAATAAAACAGTGATATTTATACAAAAAAATAAGTAAGAAAAACAAGGTATGACAAACAATTGGTAAAACAACTAAGCAAATTACAAGAAAAATATACTATAAATAAAATGTTAAAGACCTCTTAGCAATGCAAACTAATACTTCAAAAATCAATCAAGTATGAATTATCATTATTGATTGAGTAGGAATTTACTTGGAGGAACTCCATTATAATACGGTAAGAAAAATTAGTTCTAAATACATGCATTGTTATTTTTCTTACCGTTTTATAATTATCATTATCAAAGTAAAAGCCCGTTTTTCTTGTAATTTGCTTCAATTAACAATGCTCGCCATGAGCGAAACCGGTCCTGATCAAATAAATTTTATGTGGAAAAAGTACTAAAAATGTATCATTATTTTTGACGTGACAACGTCTTATAAATCGATGAACGCCCGCTGCACGCACGAAAAAACATGACTCATTGTCCCGTTTGTCGCGTTACGCCGAAGGCAAGCGTACGAGCGAGAGCGCGGATAAGCGATAGAGAGGCACGATCGGCCTACCGTTCGGATTGGGCCGCATCTATCTCTCTTCCACTCGATTGGTCGATGCGTCTGAGTAGAAAAGAGACAGCGGCAGCACACAGCTTATACACCTACAGTACCTACACGTGATCTGTTTACAACTGTTTATAAAGTGAAGTGAAATGTTAATGTGGTTTTCATTGTTTATATTACAACAACAATTGCGGCAATAAAGGTAATTAATCCTTGAATTAATGAGTGCGAATAAAATATATCAATAAAAAATTGTAGATTTCATTTCACTCCTTCTTCGTATCCATACAAAATAATGATAATTCAATAAAAATGATTCCATTTTATTCATAAAAGTATGCAATCATTTCATCAATGTTTTCTTATGACGTTGTCACGTTAAACTATCGCCCGTAAACCGACTTTACAGACAACCATTTTTTATTATAACTGAGATGTCAATAATTCAATGTGCAACACATCGCAATCAGGCGCCTCAACGTATGGAGACACTAGCTGTCAACCGGTTAAAGACGATGCTTTGGCTAATTGATCTATTTGTTAACAATAAAATAGTAATTCCTTCTAATGTGTTATTTTAACGTTAAGTGGAACTATGATCAAGAATCGTTGCTCCATTCCACTCCTCGTATTGACATATAACGTGTCATATTATTATGTATCTATGTAGTTGCTTTCATAACTCAAAACTGACAACGATCTAGTAACGTTTCGTTAGCCCTAATGGGCCGTTAATTACGTCTTTAATAGTGATTTAATGAATAGGCAGAGTCCGCGTAAACCAGCCGAACCGCGGGTCACCCCACAACGTACACGTAGGCAGTACTCTTGTTTCTAAGCGCAGCCTTCAAAAAGTTCGGGTGAAAGCGGAGAACAATTTCGCCTGAGGTTGTTCCACGAAAGAGCGCGGATGCCAGGCGCACCCAGCCCGCGACTGCGGTCAACGCGATAATTTGTTTTACATTATTTGAACGTTTTCAAAATACACACATACAAACGCGCGCGCGTGAGACGCACATTCCCAAGACTATTAGAAGTTAAACACATATTTTTTTTACTGTGGAATTAACTTTTATTTTAATGTCTAATGCTTTAGTTTGATGCCAACTTGAGGGTCGATCAATTATTTGGGCCTTGTGATGTGCGAAATATGCTTTTATGGTCGAGAGGGTTCAGAATTGTTTTTTGAAAATTCTCTATTTGAGAACATATCGATACTAATTACCAAAGACTTTATCCAACCGAATTTCACGTCCACTTGTATGAATGCGCGAAAAGGTATAGATCAGTGGTTCTCACTTAAAATTTGGTTGTGACCGCATTTGGAACATCAGCTGTCGAACGGAAATGTCTGGTGGCCGCACCAAATTTTTGTGTCGAATATTTTTTATCAAAAAGACCTAAACTGTGTTTGAGTTTTTGTGAACTAACAAATCTTAATGCACAGTAAAATGCATACGAAATATTCAATTTTCAGTGTTTTTTTTTGACTAATTAACTTCTTAAAACACATTTTTATTAAATATCAATATTTACTATGAAGCTGTTGGTAGCCGCAGCAAAATCCTCTGGCGGCCGCACATGAGAACCACTGATATAGAGGATGCCACTAGGAAGGGTTTTTAGCTATTTTAAGCGATATTGCTTCGCATGTCGACATATTCCACGTGAACGTGAATGAGGTCAGATGGTTATGTACGAATGTAAATTATAGCGGAACTACATCGGTTGACTTATTTGACAATATTCAATGTTATTTTAACAATAATATTTCCTTTTAAGATGTGGACTGTCAATACTTGGTGGGATGGCATAATAATAAAAATACTTACACATTTTTAGTACGTATTCCACATTAAATTTATTGGATCAGGACCGGTTTCGCTCAGTTGATATAATATGCAATGATATGTCAATCAGTTGATAATGCACGCCATGTGAGAAACCGTTCCTGATCCAATCAATTGTATGTGGAATAAGTACTGAAAATGTGTATTTATTTATTTAATAATATCACCAATCGAACATTAATTCTTATTGATAAAAATATGAGTCTATTTTTTGAGTGTTTTAACCGGCCAACTTGCAAAATCAATTTTGCAACCTGCATATGAATCAATCAACGATAGCTATGTTGTAGTTGCAAAAGAACCACCGGAAACCAATCATTTAAATTTCCCACGAATTTTTTCGAATTTCTATTTAGTAGCACACACCGTTTGATTCGTGGAAAATATAAAATTATACCGACCACTAATTCAAATCTACATATATTTTTTAAGCCATGTCTGCACTTAATTTTGATCATATCTTACATAATCATAACAGAAGTTTGTATACGATAACTGTCGATTACTCAGTTTAAGAAAGAAGTGATAAAATAATTGACACATTTTAACATAGATCCATAGCATATTTTTTAAAAAGCTTTATTTCAACTATGGCCGCATACAATGTGGAGCATCTCGTTTTTTTACAGTATCTTTAGAACTCGCAAACATACGATGCGAGTCTAGCTCGATTTCGTATCGGTAACGCGCTACTCCTTAAAATTGATCTGCTGTTTACTCAACGCAATATATACTTCGTGCGATGCTTTACATTTTACAAAACTGGAAATGTAATTATAGCAATAACCAAATTATTATCAGATTAATTGTTAGTGCGATTATGTATTATAACCACTATGAACTCCTACAACTTCTCTGTTGAGTCCACATTGTAAAACTTATTTAGAAAAATATTTTTTAATTATCCTTATTTCTAAAACCTTATTTATTGCCTAAGATAGAGTTTGTAGCATGTCATAATGAGGTATTTCCTTGTGCCATGCTAATGAATACGCGAACCCTGTGATATTAATCAATTTCTCAAATCTATTGAGGTGTTGCTGGAAGGAAAAAATATTATGAGTATGAGAATTCCACCATTATCGAAAATGTTAAATTGAATGTCCCTGATAATTTTTTGAGGAATCGTGAACATGAGTTGTTTGTTCTTCCAAGGAGTAGAACCAGTCCGCCAATGGGGATGCCACTGGGAAGAGCTTTAGTGATATTTAACGAAATTGCTTCGGAAGTCAACATATTTCACATGGACGTGAGTGAGTTGAGACGAGTACTGTTTTTTATGTAATATAGTTGATTTTGTCGGAACTCATCGGTTGACTGCTTTGAAAATGTATAATGTGATTTTAATAATTTGTCCTCTCTGTTCTTATTACTACAATGTTTCCATCTTGTTTTTAATTAATTTATGATTTTTATTATGTATTTACAGGTATGTATGTATATATATGTGACAGTGAAAATGTATCAAGTAATGGAATTGTATGACAACATGATTTCACTGGTAACGATCAGGGAAATTAACTGGCCCAAGTCGATGATTTGCAAGCCTAAAATTTTGGTTTGCTTCAATGAAACAAAATCAGCAAGCAGTCTCTTTCATAAAAAGAGAACCAAAGACAAACATATGGCTGAAGATAGGGCGGTCAAATTTAATTTCAATGACAGCTTGGAGAAGAATATATTTTTACTGAGAATACAGTTTCACTGTAACATAAATAAATGTACTTAAATTTGTCAAATGCATGGCGCATTGGCGTCAGCTGTAATGCCATGATTTGTATTTTCTTGAATAAATAAATAAATAAAATTATATTGAGGAGTGCAAACGGTTAAATCGATTGATAACATAATTCATGAAACAGCCGCGACCGAAAACAAACGACTTTGACCACAACATAAAAAATATGTGTTTATATTATCAGCAAAATAATAATGGCCATTTGATTGGTTTTACGAAAAAATGTAAGCAACTGTGTCAGTGTTTTTGATAAGCATCTTTTACGAGCAACGGATGCACCTCTGCCCAAACTAGAAATGTAAATAGTTGACTGCACGTGGTGTGTGCTGAGGCGTCGAAGAGTCTGCCGCCGATCCAAGAGCAACGCATCGTGGACCCGCCAGCCATATTTGAAATATAACTACGTACTAGAGACTCCAATTCGAGTATCGAGTAGGTACTCGAGAATACTCATAATTTATAAATTATGATTCATTTCCATATTTTATATACTGATTTAAAAAAAGAATTTAACCGTTGCGTTTAACTGAGTCTTACGCATGCTGAATTTTACGATCAGGTTATATATTTTAATGGTTTTTCCGTTGACTATGTCATGTAAGAATTTCATTTGTTACTTTCTACCTCGGGAATTATAAAAACGAAACATCGAACCAATTTAAAATTTAAGACGTTTAACTATTTTTGAAAAACATGTTTTATAAATTGAGATAAATGTATTTTGAAATTTAATTAGCTTATTGATTTATTTATCATCAATTTATTTCTGCAAATTTATTTAATTATTTCACTGGTATTGAAATTATTGGCCCAAGTCGATGATTTGCAGGCCTAAAATGTTGTTTTGCTTCAATGAAACAAAATCAGCAAGTAGTCCCTTTCATAAAAAGACAACCGAAGAAAAACACAGACAAACATAGGGTTGAAGATAGGGCGGTCAAATTTAATTTCAATGATAGTTTGAAGAAGAATATATTTTCACTGAGAATAAAGTTTCACTATAACATATACACAAATTTAAATTAATAATATATATTCTGGTACATCTGAAACTACTCGAGTATACTCGAGTATTTTTAAAATTTACTACTTGATACTCGAGTAGTTGAGATGTCGAGTAATTGGAGTCTCTACTAGACACAGAGCGGTCCGATTGATCAGGTTAACAATCATTAATCTCCGTCGGAAAGAGCCTACGTTTTTAATTACGTTAAGTTATATGGTGGGCATACCCATTTACATAAATTTATAAGTTATGTTCGAATGCCGTACTTTGATACGTCGGCGGTAAATAAACCTACATATTTTCACATGCAACCCAGATAAAACTATTTTATTCATCACTTTTAAGGTGATAATTTTACTAGTTAGACTTTTTCAGACTCTTATTCAAACTTGATTATACGTAATTTGAATCTTGTACTTACCCATGAGTTTTGTTGCTAACAATCCGGGTGTCGCCTTTCGTCATCCTCAGGCATTGCATAAATGGATTTTTATTTTTTGTTTCGATATCAATTTGAAGGAGCATCAAGTTCTAAGGCGTGTACGGCGCCAAAGTTTTTCCAGTTTCCTTCGTCTCTAAATGTATTAAGCCCTTAAATTTTATTTGACATTCCCTTCCCATCGCTGCCGACAGGAGGGCACGATCGCTACAGTTGAGAAGTCAGTTTACTATTGCGTCTCTACCTAGGGAGGGTCATCGAGAAAAATAGCTCTCGGCCTATATCGATTCTCTGATACCTTCTCGTTATAATTCTGCAAGCAAGAGATTGTTGGGTTATCGTGAAGGCCCACAGCCTTATGAAACTTTTTAGAGGTTTCACGAACGAATTCGCGAATAGTGGGTACACTTAAATCTCTGTGTTACAGCTATCCACGCACGAACCATGGAGCATCACATACTTGCCTCAATGACTTATTTTGAACAACCTGGAGTCTTTAGTTGCTTTTGGTGAGCAAACGCCCACACTGGTGTGGCGTACACCATACACCATAATTGCAAGTACACGAATGAACTTGAAATTACCCGTAGGAAATAGTTTGTATCACTTATATATATATAAGATAAAACTTGCTGGCTTGTATTCTTATTAAAAGCTGTACAAATTATTTAATACGCGCTTATTCAAGTTCATTCCTTCACTTCATGCCTGAAGATGTCGGAAGACGAAACCTTGGTCATTAGAGACAAAACTCATGGTTAATTACAAAATTCAAGGGATTCAATTTTGATATTAAAATTTTATCAAGCATTTTCAGTGGCATACAAGTTTATTTTCAAATATCAACAAGAAGCGACGCATACAGGAAGTAAGGTACAGAATAATCGTATTAGCCACATATATTGACTGGCGAGTATTTAATCGAGAAGTCTTGATTTGGTAGTGGTATTCATTTATTTGTCTCGAGTCGTGTTCCACTGCATCGCACGCGACCGTTGAAATTGTTCGAAAACTGAATTCTCAAAGAAAACAACTTCGGAATATCTAAGTATTGCGAAATTTTTCTCGCCGTATGTCATCCGACAATGAAGAAAAACTACTTTTACGGCCGAAGAACTCGATGGCATAACACAGTGCTCAAGAAGCATATTTATGCACGGTTGCGGTGGGAAAATCAATTTTACTTTGGAAATGGCTTTATCGATTTGATGTATCGATAATAATTAATGTATGTAATCAAAACGGTGGATAAATTCAAAAATATAAAACACGATTTGGTGTCTTTTAAAGTTGTGCTTTTTCTATGATATGGGGCCGGTATCACCCGGTGGTCTCTATTATATTATTTAACTGTGAGTTGAGAATAGAGACTCCAATTCGAGAATCGAATACTAGATACTCGAGTATACTCGTCCATTTTTCAGGTACTCGAAACTCGAGTATTTTGAAAAATACTCGAGTAATACTCATACTTTATAAATGAGAGTTTTTTCTACTGCGGGAATAAAAAAAACAAAACTTTGAACCAAATTAAAATTTGAGACGTTTAATTGTCTATTATTTTGGAAACACATTTCATAAATTGCCCTAGCGATCAGATGAGCCCGGCTTCAAGGTGAGATTTTTTCAATTAAAAAAGAGATCTTGGACATTGGTTTTCTTTGAGTTATTCTCGACTGAATCATAATTTATCATCGAGTTTATTATCTAGTATTAATTTCGCAATTAAAAATATATTTTTTATTTTTACATTTATAAAAAAAAATGGCATTACATCTTACGCAAATGCGCCAAATATTCTTAATTGTGAAAGTCATACGAGATTAACTCAATAATAAATAATGAATCAGTTGTGCACAAAATCAATAATAAATAACATACACCCAAGCCCAAGATTTCTTTTTTCAATTGAAAAATTCTGACCTTGCCAGGAATTGAACCCGGGCCCCCCGATCGCTAGGACAAAGCTTTTGCCACTAGACCACAGGGACCAACATATGGCGCATTTAGTGGCAGTATTTAAAAAAATTACTACTCGATACTAGAATAGTTGAGATGTCGAGCAATCGTAGTCTCGATTAACCAATTGCCTTGAGGCGAGCCGGTGCGGTGTTCATGGATTCAAATCAGTTCAGTTTCGAACGAAATGACAGCTTGAGAACAGAGTATACTGAGAAAATCTCTTTTACGAGAACATATGCAACACAGTGGAATCGGATATGGTAATACTAATTCGGCTTCAAAGTCTCGAGCAAGTGAGATTCATTGACTAATGCGGCATCGTTGACCCACGTTGAAAAATTCCGCCCGTTGACACCAATCGAGGAAACAAAATTCGAAAGCCAATTGAGGTGGATATCAATTAACGGTATCAACTTTTACGAGCCACCTTGTACATTTATACTGCTTTTTAACGCGGATTTACGAGTTGCGCGTAGAAACTACAAAGCAGGTTGTGTAACGAACGTACCGGGATCTAAGAGCTATTTTATCAATTAAGTTTCAATACCGAAATTAAAAATTTCCATATACATATGTCCAGTTACTTTGGTAGTTTGTACAATAAATGATAAATCTAAGTGTAAACAGAGCAGGGACTATTTGCCAAAACGCGGCCACTTCCTGACTATATGTTACGGTAAGAATACATACTTCCTTGAAGGCACTGTTATTTATTAAATATTTTTTTTCAATAATTCAGTATAATATTTAAAAAAAAATAACACAGTTTTTTTACTTTCCCATATAAGATAAATTAGGATCGGGACCGGTTTCGCTCATCGCGGAGTATGATCAACTGACTTTTTTTATACGATGCCATACCACTAGTATTGACACGGTGCAAAAATAGCAAAGTATTTTTACTTCAACAGAATTTATACGATATATGTTTGATTTCGGCTTACGCTATCGTCTCATAATGGATGTCTGCCAAGCAGATGCCAATTCAATCAATATATTACGACTATGTTTTGAATTAGATATGTACAGCTTGTTTTACATTGGAACATTTCCATCTAATTTGATAATACCGGTATATAACCGGTTTTAAATAATTTTGCAGCCCCTAGTTGGACAAAATATTAAAATGAAAGTGTTGCGCCTCACACACCGTCAGACAGTTATGTTACCGTCGCTTACAGAATGCGTGACGCTCTGCCAATTTAATACGTTCACCGCAACAATAATTATTCATATCATTCACTTATGATGACTAACTATCGTATAAATGAGGAAATTTTTCGTAAATCTAGTTAAGATTTCTTCCAGTGAGTGAACAGTCACAACCAGGGCTGTGAAGTCGCACAATATTTTACCAGAACAAACTCTGCTAATTATCAATGTCATGTTAATAATAATTCCAACCATATTTTTTGTTTATAAATATACTAGTATTCGAACCCGGCTTCGCTCGGACCAGTTTGGGGTTATGTTCATTCAGCTCGGCGCGTAAATTCAGACGGGCCAAGTTGAAACAACTTTTTTCAAAATTCAAAAGTCTAGGTCAATTAAAATGGAATTAAAACGAACATTTCAGACTGGCATTGACATTTCACAACCCCTTTCATATATTGACAGCCCCATTCTCGCCCATTAAAATGTCAAAATTCAAGGAAAAAAACTAATTTGCTGTCAAATAAATGTCAAATAATACATTCACGTTAATAAAAACATTATTATATTAATAAAAGCCGGGAAAAGTTCAGTAGAAGACTAATCTATTACATTTTGACTAAATGTCTTCGCCGATAAAAAAATCAAACATATTTTCTTTCATATTCGTTTTTATGGCAACTTAATGACCAACAATGCAAAAGGGAATTACAGACCCACAGACATACATACGCCGTTTCGGTTTTATATATGTACTACTCGATACTCGAGTAATTGGAGTCTCTACACACACGTGATAACGAAACAAATTTACTGTCGAAACTTTCGCGAGCGAAATCAATTCGTTTGTTTGAACTTGCAACAACAATGCAAAAGGGAATTACAGACATACATCTCCCGTTTCGGTTTTATATATAAGATTATCCGAATACTACAGCATTTAGAAAATATAATACAATAAAAAATACCGAAAACAGGTTTATTTTGCGAACAGATAGCTCTGTAAAAAAATATATCAAATCGTTCGTTATTATTTTTATCTGATATTTAAGCCGTGTTGACATCTTATTTTGCGACACACACTTGTAGTTTTTTGCAAAAAAATACTGTTTCTAATTGGGACACACCAATGAGCTGGCCGATTAGCGATTATTTTTGGCGGGTTATGGTCATTAGGTCATTACTGCATTTTTATTCATTAACAATGTATCTTGTCGTTAACAAATGACACTGATGTGGTAATTGTTCTATTATTACATAACTGGATGCCTGGTGGTCAATTCAACAAAATTAAAATATATGTATCAAAACAAAATTTAGTAAACAAAAGTTTGATATTAAAGTCGTTTTTAATATAAAATAACTTTGATTATTCCACGTTTTGCGATACTAATTGTGACACGTGTTTCGCCTCTTTCAGAGGCATCTTCGGAATACTATCGCAAAGTTTGCTTAAGTAATTAAGCAAGTTGATTCTAACTTCATAAGTAGTATGATTATTTGTTTGCTTTGCTTTGATCTTATAACACCCTCCTTGCTTCCCGTAAAAGGGAAAAATCCCAAACTCCATTTTGTTATTTTATCATTGTAAAATAGTTGTCAATCATTAAGAGTAAATATTTTATACAGTTGTCTACTTCTCTTCAGCACACGCATTCAGTTTGGGATAGTAGACACTAAAATATTGCCCTGGTCATCTTCACCACTCTTAGAATTCCAAATCCTTACCTGTGGAAAAGAAAAAAGTATTATGAGACATATATCAATAATAAGGTAAATATAAGGTCTAAACTGTTAATTCTTCGCAGAAAGGCGTCATATTGAATACTCAATTGTAAATAAATAACAATGATTGGATAAATGTTTCATTAGTTGATAATACTCGCAATGAACGAGACCGGTCATTGTCATCATAAAATATGGGGAATTAGTCAGTTTAATCAATAAAGAAAACCTTATTTTAATAAAGCGATCTTTAACAGGCAACCCTCCTACAGCACTATATATTATAAAGCTGTTATTATAAGGTATGCTGCAGTCTTCAGTAAAATTATATGTTTGGTAAAAGTGTAATATCTTATATATAAAACCGAAACGGGGATGTATGTCCGTAATTCCCTTTTGCATTGTTGTTGCAAGTTCAAACAGACGAATTGATTTCGCTCGCGAAAGTTTCGACGGTAAATTTGTTTCGTTATCAATGTGTGTGTAGAGACTCCAATTACTCGAGTATCGAGTAGTACATATATAAAACCGAAACGGCTTATGTATGTCTGTGGGTCTGTAATTCCCTTTTGCATTGTTGGTCATTAAGTTGCCATAAAAACGAATATGAAAGAAAATATATTTGATTTTTTTATCGGCGAAGACATTTAGTCAAAATGTAATAAATTAGTCTTCTACTGAACTTTTCCCGGCTTTTATTAATATAATAATGTTTTTATTTACGTGAAGGTATTATTTGACATTTCTTTGACAGCAAATTAGATTTTTTCCTTGAATTTGGACATTTTAATGGGCGAGAATGGGGCTGTCAATATATGAAAGGGGCTGTGAAATGTCAATGCCAGTCTGAAATTTTCATTTTAATTCCATTTTAATTGACCTAGACTTTTGAATTTTGAAAAAAGTTTTTTCAACTTGGCCCGTCTGAATTTACGCACCGAGGTGAACATAACCCCAAACTGGTCCGAGCGAAGCCGGGTTCGAACACTAGTTATACATAAATATGTGCATTCGAAGAATATCTACCAGTAGTACATCGCTTTACTTTTGATAAAGTAAGTCATAAAAAATCACCATGTGGGGCTGAAGGAGGGTTGGCTGTATTGAAAATTCATAGGTTTATGTGAAGTCTAAATCTCATCCAAATCTATATATACATATTATGTTGAATCAGCAAACAACTTTACTTTCTACACCTCATTTTTTGTAGAACTTTTTGTAGAAGCGAGGTCAAGCGAATGTCCTTATTGACGAATCTATTTGAAAGAATAACGATTATTATTGCCGGGCACTCTATTACGAGTCCATATCGACTGTAGAAAGGCAAAATGAAGTAACACTCAGTTATTTTCGATAATCACAATGCATACAACTTAATACAGATTTATCAAGACAATGCAAGCTACAAACGTCGATAGTATGCAATTTAGCTTTAAAGTTAAAAAAAATAAAATAAAAGAACCTGTGAAAATCGAGGCGAGAAAAAAGATTAACATCAATAACAAAGCGTCGTTTCCCGCAAAATATCTCATATGTGGATAAAAGTTATGAATTATAACTGTTTTTAAAAATTATAGGCGTAAGTTTTTAATTTTATTACTATTTTTATGAATTGATGAGTTACATTCCCAAGTATTATAAAATTTTCATTTAAACTGACTAGCCCGGTCCGTGGTGCAATTATCAACGTCGTTGGCTTCCGTGACGGACAGCCCTGGTTCGAGTCCCGGTACGAATAGATTTTTGCTGTCAATAAATCGAGTCGGTTAAAAGGCAATGGGTGTTTGTGTTGTTAAAAATCCCTCCACACCTACCTAATACCAAAAAGTGGCGAAGTGACTCTTAGTATTGCTTTAGTCCTCGTATCATTATTACATAGGATTTATTGAACTATTTTTGACCCTGTCCGTTAAACATGTATGAATCATTGCTTCCTACAATATGTTTTATGGAGACACACAGGGAATTGTAGAGTAAATTGGTATTGCTTGATTATAAATGGGTGATCAGTGCACAATTGCACCATTACAAGAGACGTCTCTAGTCGATAGTGTATAGAAAAAAAATACATATTGTATAGTGAAAAACTTCGCATAGTAGATAGTGCAAACGACGATAATGTGTGCGTAAGTCCTTTTGAGTTATCATAATAAATAAAACATTACCTTGCAAAACGTATTAATCGATAAAAATAAACCAATATTGACTCGACAGTTGCAATGTTTAACAATCATTAACGCACGTAATTATTTATTTTACAATACGCAACGCACACACGTAGAGCAACGTTTCCCAATGCAGCCTCCGGTTCGGATGAGCTGCCGCCGATTTCACTACTTATCTGGTGATGAGCGTTCGCCGCGCGCGCACCCAGCGATAGGTCGGCAAACAAACGGCGGTAATTGGCGGACAACACCGGCGAGCTCACGATGCAATACGCCCGTCGGTTGCATCACAATGGACAGTACCTGATCCTCACATTATCTGTCGCAATCGAGGATTTCAGGTCAGCAAACGATCGCCTACGGCCAAGTCAGAAATATGTTTTATTTTCCAAGACGTAATAATGACAAAAAAATTGAAATATAAAAAATGTAATATCGACAACTTACTCTGAAAAGGTTCTAACTGCTCTTGACACTGTTTTGAGATATGAGCGTTTGAAGTTTCGATTGATTAAAATTCACTTGTAACAATGAGCATGTAAATTATATAGATAATTCTGAAATTCATATATGTACACATATGATGCGCTCAATGCAAGCTTTGTGTATCACGTGATTGTCTTCTGCGCTGTGCGCTACGCTGCCACTCGGGCCGTACACTACGAGCGGACATTATACTGCTTTGGTGCTAGAGTTTTACTACCACCAAAGTGACTTATTTCTAATGTGATAGTGACTAAAGGTTACATGTTATATCTACTAAGTGAAAAAATGTTAAGATAATTAATGATCATTAAGTTCATTTCACGAACGACTAATTGAAAATACAAAATGCTTACGCTATGCGACATGACATCCCTAACGATGACCGCTCACATTGTAAATTAGAAGCTTCTTGACCACATTATCGACAAAGATGATCCCTGACACACTTTATGAGTAGAATTGTGATTATATTGCGAGATTGAAAAAAAAAACGATTATGACTGTATTTAAACGCGACAGCTAAAAAGTGTTTACAGCAGCCGGAGACATAATTAACCTGATAGGTGCCGGCTAGGATTAGTATGGTCGTGCACGGAGGGCCGTGATTTTCTTTAAAAAAATAAAAGCTAACAAATATTTATTTTTTGGACATATTTTAATAGCACATCACAAACAATTACCATATAAATACACGATGTGTCATTTACGCCATCATTTATTCAAAAACCAAATCAACAAGCGTTTCACAAAACTTCAGGGTAGTCACAACACTCATAGGCTAATGTGATTTTAAATTGGAACTGATTCAAAGTAAAGTTAATCTTAAATGTAAATAAAAAATACTTTTAAAACTCTTAAAGCAAATTAATAGTCTTCCACTGAGTGGTATGTCTCAAAACAAGGTTCTACGCATATCCTGCTAGCGAGACATTTCAACCAATGAAACAGCTCTTAAAATCGATATATTATATATAACTATACAATATCTTTAGAGTTCAAGTATAACATCACGATTCCAAGAAATGACACTATATTCATATTTTAAAATTGTTATAAACGTTGCTTGTGGTCTTTAAACCAGGTCTTAAGTATTGCGTGTAAACACGCGCATTTTGTATAGCCAGACCTGCGAGCACGGAATTGTTTGGCGTGTAAACACGGCGCGGCATCGAAGAGATTAAAACTAAAAAAAACTACCAACAACAAGCGGACGGCTGCTAAATGAAAATGCAAGTAAATTGCTATCATTTTACCGTTTATATTCTGGCCACTTTTAAGTGGAACACGGTGGGAAATTTGCGAAAACCTCCACCAAGAGTGTGGACGGTGTGAGAGCGGTTATCAACATCACCTCAAGTGATAAGAGCTTTACCCCGGTGATTAGATAGGCCTGGGGTCAATACTCTCTCTCTAAGCTAGCCGCGCAGCGAATTATAAACACCCGCGCACCCGTTCCTGGTTTGCGCGCACTCCAACATGAATTTAACGACACGATTAATAATCAACAAAATTCATGTTTTTCGCATTAGAGACTGATTGATAAGTTCGTTTTGCTTATTTTCTTTAATTTCTGAATGATTTTATTTCACAGCATAATAAAATAGTTCAGCTTCTTTCTGCTATTTCTCAATTTTAATGATTAAGGGTAAGACAAAAACATTACATTTTCGTGATTGCAAAAAGGATGAATTATGTCGCGCATTTTTGATTGCCCTGCTCACCCGTTTCAGGATTTTCCTAACAGCTAACCTTTTGACTTAGAGCGAACATTGGCCTGAGTTCAACTGATTGAAATATCATTATCAAATTTAATTTTGAGTTTTTGGACATAGGTGTTTCTGATGTCATTTCTCTTCGAATTGATCTTGGGTAACATTTGGACTCTCAATGACTTTATCTCACGTGATACAATATTTGGGGCATTTGAAATATATATTAATACAAATCATTCAACCAGCTGTGCGTCACGTCATGTGATCTTGTAGCGCTCAGTAGCACAGCATTGTATCGATCTTATGACATTATTTTTTTTTCGTGTGGGCTTAGTTCGACACCTTATTTTAAAAAGGTTCTAACTGCTCTTAACACTGTTTTCAGATATGAGCGTTTGAAGTTTCGATTGATTAAAATTCACTTGTAACAATGAGCAAGTAAAAATGTTTCAAATTACTTAGTACTCAAACTCCGTTATTCAACCATAGACAATTCTGAAATTCATATACATATATCAGGGTAGACCAAAGCGTCGATCGCCAATCTGATCTTTACGAATCCCTGGTGCCCGTCCAAAGAAGCGTGCGATACAAGTCATGTGACAGGGACAGCACGCTAAAATCTCGAAGTTAGCCGATTATCGACGAAAATCTCTTTCTAAAACCCGGTCAAACAAGGGTTGGCAATTAGATTAATATAGGCTTTAAATTACTACTTTTAATGTTGGTCGATCGCCGCCAATAATTTCAAACGAAAGTTAAGCGCGGGCAAAAAAGTCTGGCCATCCGTGACATATATGATAGAATGCGGTAAATACAAGCCTTTCCGGCCAAAAGGTCATGTTAGGCAAACATGTCAATAAGAACCTTTTCAAAGTAAGGTAACCAGTTGGGAATGGTGAAACCTTTTCAATGGGCCGCCTATTCGGGCTTCGCTGATATTTTTCGGTGAATAACAACCGCGGGCTAGAGCAGTGTAACATACACGGATCAAATCACAGGCGGGTGAGTGTAACTACTAGGCGAAATTGTGCAACGACTCGATAAACCGGTACAAACAATGCGGAGAAGTGGAGCAGAATCTAAAACCTGCATTTTCGATCGACGAAAGAGTCATTGCTTCATCTCAGTCGCATTTAATAGACGCGGAAAAAACGGACAACCCGCTGTGTCAAAAATATCCATGCATTGTGGAGTGAACTATACTTTTGGCATACTCTCGTTTCTACAGCTTCTGTCAAGGCCGTCCGTTCCAGCTCACGCAGCGATTAAAATCTGTCGCTCATGAGAGTATAGTGGCTATATAAAAAAAGTCTTTATTGTCAGCTTAGGAACCGTCGATATATATATGTTACAGTGAAATATATTCATCTCCAGGCTGTCGTTGAAATTAAATTTGACCGCCCTATCTTCAGAACCTATGTTTGTCTGTGTTTTTCGTTGGTTCTCTTTTTATGAAAGGGACTACTTGCTGATTTTGTTTCATTGAAGCAAACCAAAATTTTAGGCCGGCAAATCATCGACTTGGGCCATCCGGCCTGCGCCCGTCACTATTCTCTTTCTCTCAATCTCAATCTGAAATGTGCCCGGAGTTACAATAAGGTTAAGAACCCCTGTCTTAATGGGTCGTACTATAATAAATAAAGCGTTTATTGGGGTGGAAAATCGATACAAATTTACGTGACTCAGTAAGAGTAAAAATAATCATATTGAACGCCAGTCACAAATATCAATTATCCAATCAAAGCTTCGGGTATTCAATCAAATTATATGCGACGAAGCCTCAGCTAAGGTCAAAGCACTTCTTCGTAAGGCCACCATTAGCTTTAAGTAGAAAGCACTTGTACTTTTACGCTTGCATCACACGTTACAGCCTTCATTTGGCAAGGCATAGATGTTTCCAAAGAGGCAGAATCTACATACAAACACTCTTCAAAGATAAAACAACTTGATAATTTACCCACTTATTTTTTTAAATAGTCGAGAAAAGAAAAGTAAAAGTTTTATGCTACAATAAAGACGAACCGGCAAAAGAGTTTTACTATTTGATGGAACCGGTTTGGTATATTAATCAGGGCTGTGGAGTCGGAGTCGGAGTCGTGGAGTCGGGTCTTTTTGGCCGGAATCGGAGTCGGAGTCGTCGGGCGATTTGGCCGGAGTCGTAAATTTTGAACTTTTTTTTTTTGCATATAATATATAAAATTTGGCTATTGGCCGGATTGGTAGGGTTGATATTTAATTGAAGACACATAAATAGGGGAATAAGGCAAAAAAAAGTGACGATATTAAACTTTTTTAGTCGGTGTCGTGTTTTTGGTCAATGTTGGAGTCGGAGTCGTGTCTTTGATTAATGTCGGACTCGAATTTTTTTTTACCGACTCCACACTCCTGATATTAATTCTTTTTGATTGTTTCCTAGATGTTTTTTTTTAATTCTAATAATGTCAGAGTAAAAGTATTGAACAGTGACGTTTTTGAATTTTTTTCAGTCCGACTGACTAATGGACTACCAAATAACAGGGAACATTGTAGGTGATCTAATTTAATATGTATGTTCTATAACAGGGAAGGGCAAACAGCGGTCCGCGGGCCGCTTCATTAATTGTATTTCTGAGTAAGAATAACTTTCAAATATTTTTTTATAAAAATATTGTAAACAATAAATTTGAAGAATTTGTTGTTACGTAAATGTATTATCTCAGATCTTGAAGAATTTAAATTTTATAAGATAACCTTTTCTCTGCGAACCGAAAAATGAAAAATTAAAGTAAGATAAAAACAAAATGAGAACAACAATCAATACTAGAATCGGTTCAAAAAAATTTGAAAAACGATTTTTTTTTAGTATATGTACATATATGATACTTTTTTAAAACATTCAATGAAATTATGTTTTTTTTTTAAGGCGTTTGTATCGGCCAAAAAATACAGCACTGCAATGACAGAAGATAACGGGAAATAGCAGCACTGTCAAAGTCATTGAATTTTTACTGCCAATAATAGGTGGAAAGGCATTATATTAAAAAGACATAAAATAATTTTTGTGCTCATTCTTGAGTCGCGAAAATTTTTAACTGATGAAAAGAATGATCAGTTGAAATTCCATAGAAAAGACAATATTCAGTATAAATATAGACCAACCATGGTACCCGGGACTCTTTCGGTTGAATTTGAAAAACCTTTAAGCGTTCCGCCAATGTATGCATTGTTAAAACTGAGAACCAACAACTACACTTGATTATTCATCTGCGGTAGTTTAAGCGCGTGCCGGCCTATGATTTTGCGTCAACTGCGTAAACTCCCTCGTCCACAAAAATCCGTTATATTGAGAATTAATTCGACCGAAAGCTTTGGCAGACGCGGAAATATATTTTTTGCCATCGAGGTACAAGTATTTGAAAAGAAACTCAAGGCACTGTTAATTAGATTATTATGTTAAAAAAAACAATGGCCATTGTGTGCATATAATTCGTATGTTTTTTTTGCGAAACGCATGTTACTCAATATAAGTCATCTTTAGAAGTGTCAAATAAAATGTCTTCACGTCACAAGCTGTGGGTTTATTAATTCTAAGACAAAAAGGCGACATGACAAACGATTACAAAACACAAACGGTGCCGTTTATAAAATTACACATTGCGAAATTTTGCGATAAGAATGATTCACTTAAACGTCTTTGTAATATTTAAATAAATAAAACACATTTTACTCCTTGTTCTTTCCTTCATCGCGAGCATCAAGATGAAAAATCTAAAAAAATCCAATACTGATCGTTACCCAGGGCTGTGGAGTCGGATTCGGAGTCGTGAAGTCGAAGTTTTTTGGCTGGAGTCGGAGTCGTACTCGTAAATTTTTAACATATTAGTTTTGCATATAATATCTCAAATTTTTTTTTTTAATAATGAACAAAAAATATTTGGCATTACAGCTTACGCCAATGCGCCAAATATTCTTAATTGTGAAAGTCATACGAGATTAACTCGACGATAAGTAATAAATCAGTTGTGCACAAAATCAACGATAAATAACATACACCCAGCCCAAGATCTCTTTTTTTCAATTGAAAAAATCTGACCTTGCCGGGAATTGAACCCTGGTCTCCAGATCGCTAGGACAAAGCTCTTGCCACTAGACCACAGGGACCGACCGTTTGGCTATTTGCCGTTTTGGTCGGTTGATATATAATTTAATACACATAAATAGGAGAGGTAGGAAAAAAAAACGTGACAAAGTTTAACTTTTTAAGTCGTATTTTTGGGAAATGCTGGAGTCGGAGTTAAATTTTTTAAACGACTCTACAGTCCAGCTTTTTTCCCATATTCGCTCCATATTAGAAACATGTGGCCACCACACGCTGCCTTTGTCGTCTTGTCACCCGCAATTCGCGTCCCGTACATCTTATGGATGTTCATCAGCTCCATTTCGAGACGACGGAATCCATCAGGTTGAGACAGGCAGGTTTCAGGCTCACCTGGGGCTTCCGGAAACCAGGCTTACTACGGCATTATATTGAAATAAATAGAGCACAATTGTTTGTGCTCTACTATCACGTTCAACGATACTCACGAAAAGCAAAACCGGTCCTGATCTCAGCGTAATATATGTATGTGGAAGTGGTACAAAACAGTGTATTTTATTTATCCAAATAAGCTAATGCGACAGTCATGAATAATTCTCCCCAGTGATTGATAATTCCAGGGCTGCGGAGTCGCAGTTTTTTGGCCCGAGTTGGAGTTGGAGTCGAAGTCATGAAAATTTTTACAAAGTTTGAACTTTTTACTTGTGCTTATTATACATGTAAAATTTGACTATTGGCCGGATTGTTTGGTTGATATTTTAGTTAATACGCATAAATAGAAGCAAAATTATACTTTTTAAGTCGGAGTCGGTGTCGTATTTTTGTTCCATGCTGAATTCGGAGTCATGTTTTATTTTTCAACGACTCCATAGCCCTGGTAAATTCTTTAAAGTTGTCGATACAGCAGACCATTTTTTTTCAAATCAAATGCGTCGTGTGAAGCCGCAGCGGGTGGTGATTGGTGCAATGTCGAATACTTTTCGTAACTAGACGAATGTCTTCGTCAACCCGACGATGACTCACGTCATTGTTATGGTTGTTGTGCTATTACGTTACGACTGCAAGTGGATTGAGCAAGACCCATCTTCAAATTAACTATAGTGCAAATTGCATTTTCTTGCGGTGGGACAATTACTTACACGCTAACACGGTCACGGTGACAACATCATTATTACGAGTTACATAATAAGGGTGTCAAAAATATTCGTATTCGAAGTAAAAACATTTCAACTCCGTGGTCGACTGGTCTAATTCATTGGATTAAGTTGCAAAGTTTACGCGTTTGAGTACCAATACGGACAAGTAATCGGATAGGAAGAAGAGAATTTATCAATGCTATCCGCGTAGTCGAGTATATATCTTAAATTGAAGATTTCAACTGAAGGTGCTAGATGGTATTTCAATAGCAAATGTGAATCTTTTGAAATGTTGTATATTTCTATAAGTTTTGCCGCTAACGTCCCGTGTGTAGCTTTTCTTCATCTTCAGGCATTTCAAGTGCACGAATTAACTTTAGCTGGCGCGTAGTAAATAAGGAGGTGAAGATAAAAACAAACAAACAATAATGATACTACTAATGATTTTAACATTTCAAAATTACTAACTAACTAAGGCGAAACACGTGTCACAAATTGTCACAAAATATGTGAAATAATGTGGAGTTTTTTTGATTGTATAATACTAAAATTAAACTACATGTTGATCTCGTAGAAAAACAACGTCGGGATAAGTCATATTGGTAGCTAGCGAAGATACAATAGAAAAATAAACCACAACTATCGACTTTCTTACGGAATGCTTTTTAATATGTTTCATAATTTAATTTAAACAAAACAAAATGTCAATATGATATAAATAATTGACAGATACGCGCTAACTACCAAGCATGTCACGGTACGAAATTTACGACTAGTCATTAAATCAAAAATGTGTCACGAAGAGGTGACAGAGAGCAGGTTGCGCAAGCGAAAAAGCGGTTTTTTCGAATTCTTCTGCACGCAAAAAAATGCAAATTGAAATCTAAAATTCCTTTCGCAATCACTCCATTGTCTACTGCTCAAACGAGATAAAGATTTAAATACATTTACATAATTTGGGTAACGATTTACTCTTGTTGAACACGAATAAACCGAGAATTACTCAATTATATTTAACAACCTTTCATTACTGTCATAATATATATATTAATGTCCCTTCTGTATTTGATTTAAGAGCTACATATGTACTTTAATAGAATATACTTAACTTCAGAACGAATATACTTAGTTATTTATTATTAATTGACTGACACAATAAGCTGATAACTGTTTAATTCAATTTTAATTGACACTATTAACAAATAATAAACGGCGAATACTAGATTGATAGTTACTTCACGCAGTAATAAAAAACAACTAAAATAAGGTGACATAGGATTAAAAATAACCACCAAAACAGTATTTTTTAGACATGGTGAAAAAAATATAGAAGCTATTTAGCAGCAATATCCAAATTTTATATTTGTTGTGATTCATTTAATGTTAGAACAGAAGAGAAAAAGTATTGTGTACATTTTTCTACACCAGTATATATAGATATTTAAATGAATGTTTAAACATAGTTAAGACGACAGCGTGAACCGAAATATCTATCAACCATACATATCATAATTTCTTTAGAACTGAAATACGTCACTATGTGTTATAATGGAGATCTACCGAGTAAATGCCAATTCAATTAAAGGTATTTTTGAGCATTCTGCGATACAGATGATAAACCTCACAATTGATTCCAACTGTAAAGTAATGTTGAAGAAATAGTATAGAATGATAACGGATGCGTAAATAAGTAATTTTTAATAAATATTATAGAAATGATAACTAATATTTATAACTTTTTTTTAAGATTTACAGTCTATCATTGAATTTAAATGACAGATGAATAGGGTTTAAAGCCCGGCACCTTGCAATTATTACTGGAAGTTGAGATTAAATGTGACGAGCTTGAACGTCCTGCAAAGCAATTAACTGGGTGAATTGCGAATGAATAGGTTGGATACTTAAAGTATTTCAGCTAATACAATATAGATATCACAGATAAAACAATTTCATCCGTGTACTAGAATGCACGAAGATGCCGAAAGAAAAACCCCTGGTCGATTAAAATATGATCACGTTTATGTTTTGACATAAAATCTACTTGGCAGCATCCAATCGTAAAAACATTGCATGAAATCAAATAAATTATCATTTTTCGCAAAAGGATAGACACCTATTGTTGTAACCATGTAATGAATAATTTGTGGTCTCACAAGAATATGAATGGAGAGACACAGAAAAGAAACGTTTACGATACTTGCACGCATGGTGTGAATGCCATTGAAACTAGCCACAATACGTTACCGTCACTTCCGTATTTATTCAAAATATTTACAAATAAAATGAGATGTCTTCAATGACGGAAATATTTGAATTAATAAGTACAATAAGGAATTAATCTGCGACGAATTATAGATATTTTAGTAACTCTGTAATGGTTTTTTTGTAAACCAATAGTTTCCAGTGTAGTGTCATAGAGTCCGCCCTCAATTCAGCGTGAACTCGATACTGAGTATACTCGTTATTTTTACATACTCGATACTCGAGTAATTTGAAAAATACTGAGTAGTACTCGTAATATATAAATGAAGAAGAGGTAACGGACAGAAAAATAGATAGCACAATTCATGATTATTCTTTTAAACCGAATCGACTAGTTTTTTTTATATTCGAACCAAAAATTTTGTTTTTTTGAATTTTTTGAAAAACAAATCTGGGTTTATAAATGAAAATAAATGGCTTATTAACGTAAATAGACACAAATTGTAATTAATAAAATACATTTTGTATTTGGAGTTATAGTGTTGAATTAATGATTGTTTGTAATTTTTTCAGCGTGAAGCATTAAAAAATTGTTCCTTGAAATGAAAACAAATCTGGGTTTACCGAGTGGCAATTAACGTAAATAAAACGTCTTCTGTAGTGGAGTTATAGTGTTGAATTAATGATTGTTTGATTTTTCACCGTGCCATAATGGAGTTCTACAAGTAAACGCCAATACGACTAATCAATAGTCTAGGTAACGGTGATGAATAAATGTTTGTTTGCTCCTCTTCCACCGCTCTATAATAGAGTTCTAATACTAAGTGAACTCTAATTAGTTCAATCAATACCATAAGTTTCTTTTTATTTTCGCGAAAATGAAATAGACTAATTGAATAATGTTTGATTGCTCCTTTTCCACAGCGCTATAATGGAGTTCCACCAAGTGAACGCCAATTCAATCAACCAATACTATAGATTTCGTTGTATTTTCGCAAAAATGAAATACTCTAATGGTCTGAGTAACGGTGATGTATGCATGTTCGTTTGCTCATTTTACACCGTGTTATAATGGAGATCTAAGTCAATCAATACTATAGATTTCGTTGTATTTTCGCGAAAACGAAATATGTATCTTATTGAATGTTATCGATCCATCGACCGACAGCGACCGCCTCGTAGACGAAAATACATCCAACACGCCGTGCCACTTGTTCGCGGTGAAAAAAAAACGACCGGACAAGTATTCGCGGTCGTTCGCTTCATTGCCAATAAAGAAAGTAGCGCGTTTTTACTTGGCGCGAGCATCTGCCGTAGACTTGAAAATATTTCGACTGACGCGGCGTCTAAGCCAGTGTTCCCCAACCTTTATAAATCTGCGTGACCGGTAAAAAGGGGAAAAAAATATTCGCGGACCACTGATACGTTTTTTATTTCATATTTTTTAGTAAAGAATTTCGACTGTAGGTGCTTGGTGGAATTTCAATATCAAATTTGAAGCGTTTGAATTTTGTACTTTTCCATGAGTTTTGTCGATAACGACCCGGGTTTCACCTTTCGTCATCTTCAGGCATTTCAAGTAAAAAGTGTACTTGAACTGACGTGTAGTAAACAGTTTGTATTGTTGATGTACAAAAATAATATTTGATCACAATTTACACAAGTTTAAATGTCATGAACATAATCTACATATATGAATAAGAAAAAAAAATGTAATTGAGTTTCAATAAGTATCGCAAATACTAATTACCAGATAATAACATGAAAATGTCGATAAATATTTTTTGGGTTTTATCCAAACCTATTATTATTGAATTGATTGATTACAAGAGTTTGAGCTTAAAATAAATGATTGCAATTTGGCATACTGTTTGCAGCCCAGCACTGGGCCGCGGACCACCGGTTGGGCAACACTGTTCTAAGCAACGCCAGTAGGGTCGCGCATTTTTCAACGAATCAGTTATGTAAGTTGCTTTAAGGCGAAAATTTTTATCATCGATTAACAATTAAAAACGAGGATACATTTCCACACTGCCCTACTAAGCGAGGCAACGCTTCCGTCATAGACAAAAAGAAATCTGCGCGATATGAAACGTAACTGTTATATCTGTCCACGGTTGAGACTTTCGGGTATAAATGCGTTATAATTTAAACCGGTCAAAAGTGGTAAATTTTTTTTACAGTTTATGCTTTTCGCAAACATGGCATAGCTCGTCGGTACCTCAATACTACAGACTTTTCAGCTCTTTTTATACAATCATAAATAGTTAGTATAAATATGCTCTGTGCTTTTGTATGTTGGTATATATGTAACAGTGAAACTGTATTCTCAGTGAAAATATATTCTTCTCCAAGCTGTCATAGAAATTAAATTTAACCGCCCTATCTTCAGCCCTATGTTTGTCTGTGTTTTTCTTTCGATCTCTTTTTATGAAAGGGACTACTTGCTGATTTTGTTTCATTGAAGCAAACCAAAATTTTTGGCCGGCAAATCATCGACTTGGGCCAATAATTTCAATGATCGTGACCAGTGAAATCATGTTATCATACAAATCTATTACTTGATACATTTTCACTGAGAATACAGTTTCACTGTAACAGATATACGTTATGTATCAAAGGGACATATCAATAGAAGTGGATAAGAAGATAGTTGAATGCATATCTTTTAAAATCGCTGTCATGTTCATAGGTCGACTTTACCTTAAAGCAACTCTTAATAATAAATTTATATTTTATGTTTAGCAAATAAATGAAAAATTCAAATCATTGCATTTAGAGATAATAAAAAGACAAATTGTATCAAAAATGAATAAGATTTATTTGCTACAAAGGAACCGAACTGACAATCGTTAGTTATTGCGTGGCACAATAATTTCCCTGATCGTGACCAGTGAAATCATGTTGTCATATAAATCTATTACTTGATACATTTTTACTGAGAATACAGCTTCACTGTATCATATACATACATATATGCCATTATGTATAGCAACAAAAGTTAAATATGAAGAGATTGGTTGTGCAGTTCTTAAATTAATTGATTTTGTGTCCCGTCCACACTATTGGATGTGTGCTGAAAGGTGTTGTAATAAATACAATATAATTGTTAATATCTTCACAAAAATCTCAATAAAGACTCAGTCCAGTCTGAGTTTCTAAAAGTAGATGCACAAAATATGTGTCTCGACTCTTTACACATTAAAAAAACGAATGAAATCAAACCGATGGCTAGAAAGAGCTGAAACTACACTTTTATTTCTTACACGTACGACGTTAAATGTTAACCTTTGAAGAAAACCCAATTTATGAAATGATTGCACGATTTTATAAATTCATCAGTACTGGTTTCGCTCATCGCGAGTATTTTCAGCTGTCGAAAAATAAGCAGTTTTTTTTATCCACGTCCGGTTCTTATGTGGAGCATATGACCTCCTAATCGAGGTATCTTAACATTATTTTTTCTACAACAACTGTTTGTTACTCGTTGCTCAACCTCTCTTTAATGGGACGAGAGTAAGGATCGAAAAAAAAGTCACTCTCACTGTACGTCCCTATCACAGGGTCGGATGTGTCGCGAGGATTTTTTATTATCATATCGGACTTAAATTATTTATTATATTTGTAGCTCAATCTTCTTTATCCTCTGAAAATTTTCACGATAAGCGCGAAACCGGTTATGACCGATACAGAAAGTTGTGGAATTATTACGAAAAATAATACATTTCACTTTCATAAATGCGTCAGTTGAATATTAATTCACCCTGAGAGCTAAATTTTTGCTAAAAAGATATTAAATTAGATTGTTTTCACTAAAAATGTTATCGAGCACAAAAAACAAATAAATACGACATCTTTATTTTTATTGTCTTTTTTAAATAAATATGCAGATATTAAGTTTAGGAAAAGTTTAAATTAGAAATCGGATTTATTTAACATAATTCATTTAAGTGGTTTATCGAAATACAGGTGTTTGTGGAAATATGCTTACTGATTATTAACAAGATAACTTTTGATTACTTCCTTGTAGACCAGGGGTTCTTAACCTTATTGCGGTGACAGGCGCATTTGATATTTTGAAGATGAGTCACGGGCGCAGCCCGGATTTTTAAAAAACAAGATTTTAGTAGTACATATTTATGTATATATTAATTTTATTATTGTTCCCTTGATAGCTTTAAATGCGTTACATTCATTATATTGTGTGATTAAATTATTTATTTTAAATCGGAAGATTATGTCTTCATTGATTAAATTATTTACTTTAAATTTTACGGAAGATTTTACAATGACAGTACCATGTTAGGTATATCAGTTTTTCTACAAAGGCTTTTAATATTCTGCGAGCTAAAGGATTTGTTAAAATATTATTCATTACTTTAAAAGACAATATTTTGGCACACAATGCTTCTTGACGAATAATACAATGATAATTTTCGTGATTTAATCTTTGTAATTGAATTTAATCCGAAGTCGAGCATTTACAATGACAGTAGAGACCAATCGAGTATCGGTACTCGATACAGTCCTTTTTCTACAAGGGCTTTTAATATTCTGCGAGAATTATAAAGAAAACATCAAACCAATTTAAAATTTGTTCAAATATTATTGTTGAAATATGTTGCATAAATGGAAATAAATAGTATTCAATAAGTTTCTTTAATTATTTGTCAATAATACAATGATAATTCAAAATATAAAGTACATTTGAAGGATCCATACTGAGTTGTTAGTAGAAATTTTAATCCATTGTTGAAGTCGACCATTGCTAGAGTATTATCAGTAATTATTGCTGATACTTTCTACGAATGCAAACTTATTTCTTTCGCGTAATTTTTAAAGACATTAAAAATATCATCACCTATCAAAATAAAATAGACAAGCTTATATGTTTTGCAATTTCAAAAAATAGTTTTCAATTCTATGCCGGGCACACTAAAATGACTGCGCGGGCACGTGGTTAAGAATCCCCGTTTTAGACTATATAGCGGTAATCATTTGTTTGATAACATTTGACTACAAGATTAATTAATGTGCATGGTTAATTAAATAATAACTAACAACAATGAATCATGAGAGCGGTATGACTCAGTTGATATTAACTAATTGTAGAATCTTTACTATTACAATCTTATAATTAAACTAAATTTATATGTACGAAAATGACTTTCTTTATTGTTATATGTGCTGCGCCGTATTGCTTAGATCACGGGTTCCTAGCCCATAGGTAGCCAACTTATACAGTCAACTAAAAAAATATTCACTGTAATGCATTTTCATATATTTTTTTAATAACCTTAAAATGCCGTTTTGAATTGCATGGGGGTCACCGATCACATGGCTTTTATAGAAAGGGGTCGCCACCAGAAAAAGGTTTAGAACCTACAAAAACATAATTATTCAGTTATATATGATTAAATGACACAATATCGATGTATGTAACCCGTTAATCAAACAAATCATAACCTTTTTTATATTATGTGAATACCAACTTCAAATGGAGCTCATTGCAAGTGTTTTTTTTTACATGGACTGCGTGTTACTCAACGTCTCCGTTTTAAAAGAGGGGAGAGATAAAAGGATATGGCTAAGTCGGGACTATTGGCAGGCTAATCGCTCTCACTACGCAGTGATTTTAAATTTGAATCGTTTGAATTTTGTACTTGTCCTTGAGTTTTAGCGATTACGACCCGTGATTCGCCTTTCGGTATCTTCAGGCATTTCAAATACACGAATATACTTGAACTTTATTGATTGAGTAGGCATTTACTTGGTAGAACTCCATTATAATACGGAAAGAAAAATAACAATGTACTTTAGTTCTACATAAATTATTTTATATATTTGTATAGCTATTTCGGCTTACGTCTTCGCCTAGTTCTGACGAAGGCGTAAGCCGAAATAGCTGTCAACAAATATATAAAATAATTTATGTAGAACTAAAATACATTGTTATTTTTCTTTCCGTATTACTTGAACTTTGTCAGTTCAAGTACATTCGTGCACTTAAAATACCTGAAGATGCCGAAAGGTGAAATCCGGGTCGTTAACGACAAAACTCATGGAAAATTACAAAATTCAAACGAATCAAATTTTGTTTTGAAATTCCATCAAGCGCCTTTAGTCTTAAATTCTAAATTAAATGATAGCCACTTTAAAATGGGTTGTTTGCATACCAAGCTTCCGCATATTAAAATTACTTTCAAAAAACATCTAATATTATAAGTAGGTACTAATAAATTGAAATAATATATATATATAGACTAGTTAGTTTAAAGTTATGAAATATACGAGATAAAAACAACTACCACGCCATCCATGTAATGCAGGGGGTCACAAAGTGTGTTCCGCGGGCCAATTGTGGTCTGCGAGACTTTTTGATGTGCCCCGAGAGTGTCATGTTAAATTTGTATTTTACATTATGCAAACGAAAATAGATCGAGCGCAGAAGTTTAAGTCGATAGCGAGAGCGATTAGCTAACCGATAGTCCTGTCTTAGTTCTCGTACCCTTTCAATGTCAACTGTCACTACTTGGTGGAAATGCATTATTTTAAATAACTATAAAACATTTTAGGGTCTACTTCGGCATACACTCTGATCAAGATCAGGACCGATTTCACGCAACCAGCAAACCCGGTCCTGAACTCTATCTGAATATTTGTCGAAGTAGAACTATAAAACGTGTATCTAACAAATCTTCTTTTTTCAATTGTTATAAGGAATTCGTTCGAATCATTTTGATGACGGGTGGATTTTTTCTGTTACCGTTGCAAACCTACCGGGCTCGAGTATTTGTACGAGCAGATTTTTCAGTCGATTTATCGATCCTGTACGATCAAATAAGCAGCGAGAGCGATTAGCTAACCACTTGTGATATCATAGTTCTCAGTATTCTTTCAATCCCTACTATCTTCGAAAAAAGAGAGGTTGAGCAATTGAGCAACAGGTCTCGTAGAAATAAACATGTTGAGATAAACTCCGGGGAGGAGTCCATATGAGGAGTTTAAATGCATAACCGCCTCTCTCCACAAAGTCAAATTGTTCAGCAATCGAAAAAAACGATTTTAACCTTCAAGTATAATATTAGAATAATTTGCAAAGGGAACACAAAACGTTTGTATGGTGAAAGGGCGGTAGGTCAGTGTTCCCTGGCTCGTGATTTGTGCATTTAGATTGTGGCCGTTTTGAACTTCACATATGGTGGAGAGAGGCGGTTGTGCATTTGATCGTCATTTTCTATGTCGATTTTAAATGGTTTAGAGGTAATTTCTTGATGGTTGGAAGATTGCAAGGCATATAACGTAAGAACCGGATCATTAATTAATCATTATCTCAAAAATGATAGTATATGGATAGAGGAAGTTATGATTTTACAACCCTCATATGCTCCAAGTTGGGAGCGAACATTTTTATTTCAAAATTGTCCTTCAGACGAAAAAGATTGAGAGCCCCTGATTTAATGAGAACAAATTTACTTCAGAAATACGGGTTTATTAAAGTAAAAAAAAAAGAATTGATAGTGTACAAATGAAATTATTTAAGCACTTTAGATTTAAACTACTCTCATAAACAATTATAATGATTAAACTACAAAGCCGTACATTCAATTTGCGTACAAAAATCATCTAATAAAATTTACAAAACTATCAATCATAAAAATTCACCATACGAAAGTGAATGTTTCGGTTACGCAAGTCATATGCATGTCTAATTATCGTTTGAAAGTATTGACCGATAATCACTGTAATCTCGAGTCGAAATCAGTTACTCGTTTTGCCACCAGAATTTTGACATTTTTTTACACAGTTTTTACAGCAAGCAGGCTTATAAATACAAAGTTAAATCATTTATTCATTTCAGCCGACGTTAGAATTTCGATTATAACTAATTGCATAATTAAAGATAAACGAAAATAATTAATCAAGAAATTGTACTGAGACTTACTACTAGAGACTCCAATTACTCGACATCTCAACTACTCGAGTATCGAGTAGTAAAATTTCTAAATACTCGAGTATTCGAGTATACTCGTGTAGTTTCAAATGTACCAAAATATATATTATTAATATGTACTTATAACTTTGATATAATAACCCTGTGGAAGTTCATTTTAATACGGTAAGAAAATAACAATGTATTTTAGTTCTACATAAATTATTTTATATATTTGTTGATAGCTATTTCGGTTTACGCCTTCCTCAGAACAATTCTAGAATTAGTTCTGAGGAAGGCGTAAGCCGAAATAGCTATCAACAAATATATAAAATAATTTATGTAGAACTAAAATACATTGTTATTTTCTTACCGTATTATAATGGAGTTCTACCAAGTTAATGACTACTCAATCAACAAGTTCATTTTAAATGTTATATTATATATTATTAATTCAAATTTGTGTTTAAATAAGCATATTTTATCAATACATTTATTTCAATTTATGAAACATATATTTCAAAAATAATAAACGTCTAAAATTTAAATTTGGTTCAAAGTTTTGTTTTTTTATTTCCGCGGTACAAAAACTTCTCTCTGTTGCCGAGGACGTCGGCTTAAAAGTTAGCAATGAATTAGATATCTAGTTTTTCTGTCCGCTGCAAAAATAAAATTCGGAAATAAATCTTCATTTATATATTAAGAGTATTACTCGGGTATATTTCAAATTACTCGAGTATTGAGTACTTGAAAAATGGAGGAGTATACTCGAGTACCGAGTATTCGATACTCGAATTGGAGTCTCTACTTACTACGCAAGACTTTTGATAACGATTCAAATATAAACAGTCGTTTTCCGCACAATATTTCTTATGTGGATATCAAAAGGTGATAATCTTAAACATATATAAAAATCAATATATGTTTGTTTGTTTGTTCGTACTTAATGCGACGTCACACGGTTCATCCTATTGCAACGAAACTTTAATGATTCGTTGTCTAGACCTTCGGTACAGTTTATGCATTCTCAAATCGTTCATCTGATTGCGATAAAGCTTTGGTGAATTGTTGTGTGGACGCCCACAAAAGTTTTTTTAATTACCTAAATATACTAAAATGAATGTTTTTTAGTCCCGTATGCAATCCATGCGATTGCGATAAAACTTTGGTGATTTGTTGTGTGGACGCCAACGAAGATTTCTTAATTATCTATACATATAAAAATTAATGATTTTTGTATGTCCCGTATGCGCTCCTATAATGTTTATCCGATTGCGATAAAACATTGATGATTTGTTGTGTGGATACCTTCGAAGGCTTTTGAATCAGTACAGCCATACACAATTAAAACATAAACACTGTCTTAATTTAAGTGGCATTGCAACGCTTGCCGGGTACCGGCTAGTCAATAAAGTTTTTCACAATTATTAGAAATAAATAGGGCTCAATTTAATATGTAGTTAGTTTAACTAATTTTCCAAACTCACCATTGTTATACTCCTTTAAATAAATATCATTAATTATAAATTCAAACACTTAATCAATTCTTTAATAATAGGTCAGATAAAACTCACGAATTATATTCATCGACATTTCCATGTTATTATCTGGTAATTAGTAGTTATTATATAGTAATTAGTAGTTATTATTAGTTGTTATATACTACATTGAATAATCCATTGAAACTCATTGACATCAAAATTTTCGCTAATTCAGGTAGATTACGTCAGTAACAATTAAACTACGTGATCAACTTTTATTGTTTTATATATAAACGACACAAACTGTTTATTTCAAGTTCATTAGTGCATTTTAAATACGTGATGATGCCGAAAGGCGAAACTCGGGTCGTTAGCGATAAAACTCATGGAAAAGTACAAAATTCAAACAATTCAAATTTGATTCTAATTTAATTTTAATTCAAATTTTACGGACCCTGGGTTGTATCTACTGCGCTGGTAACGTTTTTTACGATATTGATTAATTTATTCATCAAACTGACATATAATATTTAATTTCAAAATAACAAATTAGAACATCATAGTGTACCTGGGAAGATTTCTTTTAAAAAAAGACGATTTTTATTACGAAACGCCACAAACAAGAATAAGCACGTCTCCGGTCAAATGTCAATAATGTGCCAATAAAATGCAAGGATCAACGAACTTCTTGAGATAAGATAATAACGTCTGCAAACTTGTTACGATGTTATATGAATAATTAAATAAAAATAATTGTTCAATAATAATAAATATAGGTTAAGCTCAACACTAACATACGCCATTTAAATTGAATATATTAAACAAACACAAAAAAATAAGTAGGTATAAGCGATTTAGATTCTATCGAGAATACGTTATCTGTATTATATTATTTTATGTGTGAAGTTGTAAGACGGGTTTGAAAATTATTTCCTTATTAGATGGGTCAGTGACTTTTGGGTAAAATAAACGTGCTTTGGACAAAATCATAATTAATTAAATGAAAAAAAATATATATTCTAGCTAGATGGTTTTTTTTAGATATATATTTTGAAAGGGTTCCTACAAAATTATCTTATCGCGAGAAAAAGTGGTATTAACCGTATTCTATCATGTATATTTATTTAAGACTAGCTGCACACTGCGTGCGTTGCTACGCCAGCAACTAAAATAAATTTGAAAGAAAGACATTACACAAATATTCAATTCAATTTGAGTCAATTTATTGATTTCGTTCATTTTAAAAAAAATGTGACATTGCAGCTTTTCGTTTCAATTCGATATAATTTTTTAAAGGGAGGGGGGTTGTTTGGCAGGGTGGGGTTATGACAGAAACCTTCGAAGGAGCGAATTGTAAAGTTTAAAAAAAAAAATGTGGGTTGGAGGTTGGGAGGTGGTTGGAGGGAGGGGTTGGTAGGCCAGAAACCAATTTTAATAAATTTGTAAAGTTTTACATCGATCGGTCGAGCGGTTTAGTAGTATAGCGGACATACACACAGACATTCATTTTTATATATATAGATAGATTATCTTTTATTGTTAAAAAAATTTTGTTTTATTCAGGAGTTTTATTTGCACATTTTGTTTTCAAAAATCAATTTATTTGAACAAATCCTACGACAATCATCATTATTTCCATCTTTCCAACTATAAGATCATTTTGTAATCGAGGAATTCGATAAAACTGTAGTCTACCTATACAACTAAATACTGAACAAATTAATTGAATCTTATTACCATCAAAACATTTGCTAATTCATCCAGACTGTGATGATAGCAATTGAACTTTTTTTCTATTTTTATTCCTGAATTTTGCGTTAAAAGTATTTACTACGCGTCAATTCAAAGTTCATTTATGCACCTGAAGATACTGAAAGGAAGAAACCCGGGTCGTAAGCAACAAAACTCATGAAAGAGTAAAAATTCTCACGATTCAAATCATATAACTCTGCATATAGTGGCATTAATAAAACCCGGCAAAAATCAATTAGAAGTTTCTTTTATCAAAAGTGGCTGAATTGACACAATAAAATAAAGGTTTGCACGAGACGAAATTTCAAAGTTTTACCAGGCCCGAGTCCGAAAATTTCCGATCCGGCCCGAGCACAAGGATCATTTCCAAAAATCTTACCCGAATCCGAAATTATTCCGACATTTAAAATACCGTACAAAATCCAAATCGTAAAGTAATGTGTAGGTTAAGCGATTGACCAAAATCATACCCAGTTAAAATAAAGAAACACAACAACAACTAAAAATGTTTTTTATAATGCCATTCCACCAAGTATTGACAGTGAACACCTTAAAAGTAAACAATTAGGTGTCAAAATGATCTTCATTTGGTAACAAAAAATATTTTTTACGTTTAGAAATTGTCGATTAGCTTAAAACAATCGATACATAATAATTAAATGATACATTTGGTAGATTTAATCGCGATATGTCAAACAAGGATATGGCGACTGGTAGCGGATCGAATTCATGAATAACTGCCGTCAAATCAGGCTTGGAAATATCGCATTCAACTAGCGACACTCACGCGCATCTGAATTCGATAGCAACATTTTCACTTGCCTAGAAAGTTTATCAAATGCTTGCGATTCATTTAATATTCTAAATAGTAATCCGAGAGGGAATCACAATGCATTAGATATTATAGAATACACGGTTGTAAAATAATATTCGTAGTGGAAATATACTGATAAAAAGCTCATTAAATAGAAGCTCATAAAAAAATGTTACTGGTAAGATATTATATGAATAGTAGAATAAATAATTGATTGATTGATTGATTGAGTAGGCATTTACTTGGCAGAACTCCATTATAATACGGTATGAAAAAAACAATGTATTTTACTCGTCAGAACTATGTTTTAAACGTGCATTAGAACAAGCTTATATATCGAGGCTAGACAGGGTACACTATACATCTTCTTCTCTGTTCCACCATCTTAAGATTATATGGAAAAAATAAGTTATTGATTTGGTGTATTCATGAAGTGAAAACTAATCTGGGTTATTTTAAAGTGGGAATAAACGTAAAATTAGTAATGCATCAAGTGAATTTATTTTAAATTGCATTAGTGTTTATTAAAGGCTTAAGAAGTGGTGATGTCTTGATTGTTATCTGTTCATTAAGAATTTCATTGGATTGATTATACCTATTTATTTCTAGCTGTTCCATTCATGGAACCATAAGCTTTCAGCATACATATTCTATGATACAAATATAGCTATCTGTACCTATGAGTCAGATAATTATATTAACGGACTACGCACTATAGAACGCATAGCGCTTAATAATGGCTACGAGATAACGGTGATAACCTAATTATTATATAAAAAACGATTAAAACTAGCTAGAAAACTTATTTAACCAAAATTAATACAAGAAAACCGCTTCTTTAAATCAACAAATATATATAATAATTTATGTGGAATTAAAATACATTGTTATTTTTCTTACCATAGAATAAATAATTGCTTCAAAATAAAAGAACATATGTATCTTTTAGGTTTTGATGCGAATTGACATATTATTAGAATTGAAAATGCTTTCAATAGATTTGTTACATTTAAGGTATCCAGGTTCAATTGACGCTCGAAATTTGTAAGGTTATAAAAGCCATGTTTTCAAAGTGACATCTGTTAAATTCATTGTCTATTATAGCGTTGAATAACGTGTGCAAATAATCAAAACTTTACTATCAAAGTCACTGCTCCTTTCGAGAAACATTCATCGCTAAAGTCATCTTCAGCGATGAAGCCCATTTTCGGTTGACTGGATATCTGAACAATCAAAATTATCGGACATGAGACGATCTCAATCTATACGAAATACACTCGCACCAAATGCATCCCGAGAAAACCACTGTTTGGTGCGGGTTTTGGTCAGGCGGAATCATCGGTCCGTACTTCTTCCAAAACGAAACTGGCATTGCCATAACCGTTGACGGCAAGCTACAGGTCGCTGATCAGCAACGTCTTGTGGCCAAAGCCGGATGATATGAATGCCGATAGGATGTGGTTCCAACATGACGGCGCTGAGTGGCACACGGCACATGCCACGATGGGCACTCTACAGGAGCGAGTGTCTTTACTTAAAGACCCTATATTAGTTCTTTCGATGGATTCGGAACTTTGTAGAAGTTCATTTTAATATAAAATTTAAAATCAATTACGTTATTTCACGTATTGTATTGACAGAGTTGTTTTAATTATTTAAATCCAATGCATTTTATGATGAATTATCGTGACTCAGACCATTACAGAAGGATAATGCGATTTAACCTAAATCAACTTAATTTTAATACAAGACTGCTCTATCATAAATCAATCACAAGGAAAAACATAACTAAAAACAATCAATTAAATTAATTTAAGAAATGTATAAATGTTCCGTATGAAAAATCTGAATTTATTTTTGCGTGCGTTTACCGTTTTAGTGTGCGTGATGCACGCCGCGCATGCATTCCAAAAATACTTTCGTCGTTGCTCAAAGTGACAGAAGTAAAAATAAAAAAAATCGACGCTAATTGGTACGTCGAAAAGCGGATGCGCCTAGGTGGCTCTGTGACCGCATTCAAAGACATGACCACCCTGCAAATTATGCTACGGGAGCTCTGTCGATGAGAGGCTCCGATATAGCGACGTTCGGCGCTTAACGCCCCATCAATAATAATGTACGCCGCGACCGATCCTTGATCACAACAGTGATGTACAACCTGAGCCCACAATGACATTTCGTGCGGCCTGCAATGACAAATATCAATCACCTTTTTTCGTCAGAACTTTTTCCAGACGATGAAAGAACAATAAAAAAACATTGATATGTAACATTGAAAACAAACTATCTGGCCCTTTTCCAAAAGAGGTAGTGCATTGTTGCTTTACAAACTAGAAAGAATATGCGCTCTCAGACGGAATGTATGACAAGTCGTTTGCCTACCTCTGTCCGAGATTATTGTATAAAAAAAACTTCGGGCGTCCGCACAACAACTCGACCAAAGTTGTATCGCAATCGGATGAACGGTATAGGAATGCATACGAGACAAACATTTTTATTTATACATTTCACCTTTTTTTTGTGTGGTAAATGCGTTCCGCGGGAATCGCACAAAAAAATCTACAACTTAATATCGGAACATAACATGCAAAAGGACGCACATTTTAAGGTCACATTGATAAAAACAGGTGAAACACCGGATTTTGCACGTTCATTGTGTTAACAGAGCGCTGTTCATTACGTTATTACATATGGACGTTTATATTTAGTCTCAAAAATATATTTTAAAAAATTCCACCGTTCCACGAAAATCATACCATACCACTCAGATAAAATAGATAGAACATTGGTTTTCATGTGCGGCTTTCAGAGGATTCTGCGGCCACCAAAAGCTTCATATGAAATATTTAAAAAAAACAAATTTTATGTACTTTTCAGGACCGGTTTCGCTCATCGAGAGCATGAACTGAATTAGTTGATAATGCTCTCGATGAGTGAAACCGTGCTTGATCCTGATAAAGCTACTGTGGAACAAGTACAAAAAATGTGTTCGTATATTTTAATTCAATGCCATTCCACCGACAGTGAATGACTGAACTCTTACCACTCTGCGGGCCACAGACTCTGGCCGGAAAGAATCTGTTAGGCAACTCCGTAGGCCAGACTCCCTGGCCCAGCGCAGTTATAATGACAGATTAATTATTACATACTTTAGTAGCTTAAAATTGATCACGTGCTTCAACCAATTTTGAAGACTATTCAATGCCATTTTTTCTTTTAATTGTACATTTTTTTTAAATCAGAGAAGTTTTGAGAAAATTGGGTCAGAGTGCAAAAGGTTAAGAGTGAGAGTATGTTACGTTGAAATTCACAGTTTTGACAATGATTATAAATTAAAAACGGTTTACCGTAAATCGTAGATTTAACTTCAGTTTACCAACTAAAAGATAATGCCAATGTGTTAATATTTTACTAACAAAGTAGGGATTCACGTTTGAAATAATGTCAAAGAATTCTAAGCAAATTCTTGTCTGCACAGCGATGCAATTATTACTTCTACCGTACCACTTTCCTGTGAACTTTGACTAACGCGTAAGAGAAAAATAAATACGCCTTGTGCATGCAATTGCATAGCAAAACATTACAAAATACTTCTACGAAAAAAAAAAAATACAAAAAGCAATGCCTGAGTACAAATATTGATTTAAAATGCAAGCGATCATCGCTACCTCATAGCTGTGAGTATATTTGCACATACGATGTATTTATATTTGCGGTTTAGAGAAATTGTGGTCACACATTGTGGTAGTTGCGATTTTTTATTTACTGTGAGCCTCTAGCCTCTAGAGCAGTGGTTCTCACGTAAAATTTGGCTGTGGCCGCATTAGGAACATCAGCGGTCCTACGGATATGTCTGGTGGCCACACATCAATTTTGTGTTGTTTTTTTGTCAAAAACATATGCGTGTTCGAGTTTTTTCTGACTATCAATTCTTGATGCAACATATACAATGCATACGAAACATTTAAATTTCAGTGTTTTGTTGACAAACTAACATGTAAAAACAAATTTTTACGAAACATCAAATAATCTATTCAGCTTTTGGTGGCCGCAGAAATATCCTCAGGTGGCCGCACATGAGAACCACTGTTCTAGAGTATATGTATTAATTATTGATAAGTTTTTATTACATAAAACAACAATCTTATAGGGTAAATCGTCACACTGCATTTCTTCAGATTACTCGTTGAGATTAGGCTAGTTTTCATTGTATTTTTTTTTAAATAATCAATATTTAAAATAGTCGTCTTAATTTTTTGAGCCACGATACATAATAATTTGATGCAATTATAACATGGAAACATGTTAGTAAAAACAATAACACATAAATTGTTTTGAGATAAGATTTATAAGGATCGGGACCGGGTTCGCTCATCGCCAGCATATCCATCTGATACAGCGTTCTTTATTCAAAACGTAATAAAAGTTGGTGTATAAATAACTCTTTATATTTCTTATCAGTTGAAAATAATCGCAATGAGCGAAACCAGTCCTGATCCCTACAACGCTATTCCACCAAGTGAAAATAGCCGACCTTTATAATGAAAGAAAAATTAAATAAGTGTTTTAGAAGTAGCGAGAGCGCTTAGCTTACCAAATAGACTTTGCCTAGTTCTATACTTTAAGCTACATGCTACGCGGTTATCACAGGAAACTCCTGTTGAGATAAACTCGCGATGAGCGAAACCGGTCCTAATCTTTATAAGACTACATATGTAAATATAACTATATAATCTTTAATTTATTCAAATAATGGCTTTCCACCAAGAAGTGACAAGTTAGTTAACACCTTGAGACGTCCCTTTTAAGTCCATATCCTTGAAAATGGGAGAGGAAATTGTTAACAAAAATAGCAAAGATGCCCATATTGGTGTTATGAATCATTTAAAAAAACGAAATAATGCTATGTATTGTACATTTTATGTAATAACGAAGCGCACTGTTTACTAAATTTTGCGCGGCTCTTTTCAAGATGTCCGGGTAGTGTGTACATGATCTAAATATTAATTTAGCCAAATTTTGGCTGACCTTAAAACAATCTGTCTTGGAAGACTTTGTGAATAAGTCACATTAAAACATCGCAGTATTACGATGTGACAGAGAGGATGCGAATTTTATAACATGAATTCAAGGTAGCGCATTTTAGATATTCATATTGTTAATCATTTTAAACGAGTTAAAATTATGCTATTTATAACAAGATTAAATTAATAGAAGATTAAAAAAAATAGAAGGCTAAATAGCCTAGGCATAGGTAGAAAGATATTATCTATATATAAATATGTTACAGTGAAACTGTATTCTCAGTGAAAATGAATCATGTAATAGATTTGTATGAAAACATGATTTCACTGGTCACGATCATTGAAATTATTGGCCCAAGTCGATGATTTGCCAGCCTAAAAAATTGGTTTGCTTCAATGAAACAAAATCAACAAGCATGCGTTGTTCCCAACCACCACCCGCCAGTCCCTTTCATAAAACGAGAACGTAAGTTTTGAAACGAGAGCAGAACAAAAGGCTTGTATAGTGTGCTGATTGTCTCTATCATTTAAGTTTAAAATATTAAAATGCAAAACAGTGAAATGACTCTAGTTTCCGATCGCGAAGCTGGGGACTATACGAATAGGTCCCTGAGAAGAATATATTTTCACTGAGAATACTGTTTCACTTATATGTTTATTTGTCGCGTATGCATCCGATTGAGATAAAACTTTAGTGAGTTGTTGAGGGACAAAAGACAGACGCCTGAATGGTTTTCAATTCTTAAGAATAATTTTATTTCACTTATTGTTTATTTGCCGGGCATGCCTAAACCGTTCATCCGCGATAATTTTTGCAGACGCCCGAAAGGTTTCTTCTTAAGAAATTCTTAAATTTACTTGATTTGCCGGGCATGCCAGAATTTCAGTGAAAAGATAATTAACAATTTCAATTGAAGAATTAAATTGAAAAATATTAAAAATCATTTTAAGGAGAAGATGTACTGTTGCCACGCATCCCAATGATTCCGACAGATATGCCATTCGAATTAAAGCTTTTGCAGTTTCCGGTGCGACTTGCATTTGCAATTACTATCAAAACAGCACAAAGACAATCGCTAAAAGTGTGTGAACTAAATATGGAAAATCCATGCTTCTCACATGGACAAGCTGTATGTGTCCTGTTCACGCGTTGAAAAACCAAAAGAGCCAAATGAAATCTGTGTGATAGAAAGGTTGACTGTGTTCAGAAGCCGATCAGCAATGAATGGACTTGCGAAGGTACGTATCCTGATTGTTTGAAATGGCACCGTTCAAGTAAGCCATTAATTATTGAAGATTTTCCTCGGCAAGGTTGGAAGCGCCGACGTGACCGTCAACGGTCGTCTCTGTGATGGGGCAACACAAAACAATTTCGAATTCCTTCACGCATAGCGCACTACTCGGTCGAGTACGGGGCACGCGCTCTCCATTGTCCAGTGCTACCAGACATTTTTTGAGCCCATCACGTCACGGAAAATACATACACTCAAACCTCTTTTTGTGCGATTTCAGAGTTATGCGGTTTTTTATAAATATATTTTTAGGACTACATTTATAAACGTCAATATGTAATAACGTAATTAACAGCGCACTGTTCACATACTGTACGTGCAATCAAGTGTTTACAATACAACCTGTTTATAACAATGTGCGTCCGTGTGCATGTTGTGTTCCCATTGTGAGCTATAGATTTTTTTGTGCGATTTCCCGCGGAACACACTTACTGCACAAAAAAGGTTTAGGTGTAATCTGAAAATAAAAATGTTTGTCTCGTATGCATTCCAATACCGTTCATCCGATTGCGATACAACGTTGGTGAGCTGTTGTGCGGACGCCTCTTTAGGAGGTTTCTTAGTTTAAAAAAAACAACCTTTAAATTCATTTGATTTGTCAGGCATACCGCCAAGCGTATGCAGTTTCGGGTGCGGCTTGCATTTGCAATGACCATCGAAAAAGCACATGGACAATTGCTACAAGTGTGTGGACTAAATTATGAAAATCCATGCTTCTCACATGGACAGCTGCATGTGGCCTTACGATTTATTCGCATACGCACCAGACAGAAAAACCAAAAATATTGTGTATCCAAAAGCACTTCAATAAACAGAATTAAAACACAAACAGTTTATTTTCTTTGGGTGGCATTGCATCACAGCAAAATAAGAGACTGGGAAAATAACGTGATTGTGAATGGATTCATTTATTTTTTATTATTTATATTTCGTCCGTTGGGACCAGGGGTTCTGCAGAAGACGCTCTTTGCATGGACGATTTTCGTCTCTTCGGAAATAAGCTGCAATTGCACCTTACCTCAAGCAGCCTTATAACGCCGAACAAACCAGGTTTTGGAATTCTCACAATATTTGGCTTTACATACATATATGTATGTACATGCGAACAAACACTCTCAACTATGAATAAACTAAAAAATAAACGAAGAAGCAGAATAACCAGATGGTATAACAGTGAGATTATTTTTTCCGTTGATATAGCGTGTTAACATCTATCTATCTACCTTAAATTCATACCTTAAAACACTGCCAGTATATCGACGATTCAATTGTACAAATAACATACGTTAAAAAAATCTACTTAACGTATCTCGGCGTTGGTCATGATGATGATACGTGATGACTTTTGCCATCCCTTTAATTAGACATCCTCGAATCTTACCTGTGGAAAAGAAATAAAATATGTTATAACACAAATCTTTAATTATATATAAGTAAATAAAATACATAGAGTATGCGGATGTTTCTTAAAAAAACGAAACACAGATATTTTTATATACATACATAGCATATAATCCAGTCAGCATTTTTTACCACATAAGTTACTTTGTACATGTTTTTGACAAGTATTAAATTAAGTCAATGTCAATAGGAGAAGTGGATACCAAGATATTTCAATGTGATTTAAAATCACTTTCTTGTTATTGATCGAGTAGTCATGCACTTGGTAGAACTCCATTAAAATACGGTAAGAAAAATAACAGCGTATTTTAATTCTACAGAAATTATTTTATATATTTATTGATAGCTATTTCGGCTTACGCCCTCGTCATAACTATCACTTTCTTGTTCATATCTCTACTAAACCTTAAAACAACGCATAATAAAAATTAATTAAATCTTATATATAAAACGAAACGGGGGATGTATGTCTGTAATTCCCTTTTGCATTGTTGTTGCAAGTTCAAACAAACGAATTGATTTCGCTCGCGAAAGTTTCGACGGTAAATTTGTTTCGTTATCAATGTGTGTGTAGAGACTCCAATTACTCGAGTATCGAGTAGTACATTTTTCAAAATACTCGAGTACTCGAGTAGTTTCATATGAACCAAAACGGCGTATGTATGTCTGTGGGTCTGTAATTCCCTTTTGCATTGTTGGTCATTAAGTTGCCAGTTGTTTCAACTTGGCCCGTCTGAATTTACGCGCCGAGGTGAACATAACCCCAAACTGGTCCGAGCGAAGCCGGGTTCGAATACTAGTATTTTATATTTAACAAATAAATCAGAATGCAAATCATCGCCTTTAAATATAGTGGTAATCCATATTCTATGTGAAGCGCATTAGAAATGAAATTGATAACTCAAATGCCTTCAGAAATGATTTGACGTATAAAAGCTCTTCTAGACTTTATTTTATGCACAAAACAATGGAAGTCTAGGTATCATTTATCTACGAAACTACTGACACAATTTTAACACGAAAGACGTTGTTAAATTGCATAATTTACCTTATATGGGTGCAAATCCGAAACAGTTTAGATGGTGGTGGCTTTAATTAAACGCATTGGGGAATATTCGATGCAACACGAAATACAAATAGAAGTCAGAGAAAAAACAAACGGTTCAATAATAATTTACTTGACAATAGGCGACTTTTGACAAGCATAGTGATGATATAAGTGGTGATCGCTCCTTAACTCGGTTAAGAAATCAACGCAATATGCGTTCATACACTTACTTACAGGCATCATACGTAATCGATGCAATTTATAATCACATCAGTCCGATTACAAATAGCTTTGCTTATAGCCGTGTGACATAATTAATAAATATTGTACTATAAATAAACAGTTGGAATACTTCTTGAGCTAACATTACGAGCTACTTTTACTGGCGTCAGTTTACACAGACGCTCGCAGATAGTAAAGTATTCGAAAAGCTCTGGAATTGCTCGAGTAGTTGGCATCTTAGTGAATGGAAAATGGTTGAATTAGTTTTTCATATTAGATACATATAACGGGTTCAACTCGCAAAATACTAATCTGAGTAGCATAAAATAAAAGACAGTGAAAGATAATGACATAATCCAATCAATTTCAGTATATGTCATTGATTTGCCTTCTTTTTACACATATATTATTGTTATCAAACTTGCGTATCTTATTGGCTACGGGGTAAATCTAAGCACAATGAGAAACGCCGCGTATTCCAAGTTTCCCGTTGTCCATGTGTTTAGAAATAAAATGGTACAGCGTGCATGGCTAAAAGATCAGTCCCGTGCAGCTCTGTCTCGGGCCAAGTAATTGAGGAGTAAATTCGTTTCTTTTCTTGATCGTATAGCGTTATGGAAGGCGGCTGTGAAAAACGGCTGCACACACATAACGGATGGGTGGTGGGACAACCAACTTGTTCACCCAAATATATATCCATTTCATGTATTTTCAGAAACACGGTAAGAAAAATAACAATGCATTTTAATTCTATATAAATTATTTTATAAATTTGTTGATAGCTATTTCGGCTTACGCCCTCGCCAGAACTATTGACGAGGGCGTTAGCCGAAATAGCTATCAACAAAGAGTTTTATCTACTGCGGGAAAATTATAATACTAAGAAAAACCGTATTTATGTAGAATTAAAATACATTGTTATTTTTCCTGTGGAGTTCTACCAATTAAATGCCTACTCAATCAATGAAAATAAGTTCATTCTTCAGACTTCAGACTCGAAAAAAATTTTTAATGTATTTAGCTACACCCCGCATACAGGGTCGATCGGATGGATGGGAAAAAAAACCAGTATATTTTGTAATTACTTTTTATATTTATTTATAACTCAATTTTTGTCAATTGGAAATTATCACGATGCGCGCGAAAGTGGTTCTGGCTCATACAAAAAGTTGCGAAATTATTGCTAAAAAATAATGTTTTACTTTCATAAATTTACCATAACATGTGTGTAGATTGAATTTTTAATTTACCCGAAGACCTTAAATTACTGCCATAAAGAAATTAAATTAGTTCATCTGCATTTAAAATTTTAACGAGTTAAAAAATAAATAAACACCACATCTAAATTTTAATTGTATCGCTTAAATGAATATGAAGACATTGAATTAAGGAAAAGTCTCGATTCGAAATCGGAATTAATTTGACATGATGCATTTAAGTGGTTTACCGAAACGCATTCGATTGTGTAAATATGCATACTAATTATTAAAAAAAAGATATAATTTTATCACTTTCTAGTAGACTAGAAAAGCGGATGTCATTTAATATTTATCATTTGGCTCATAACATTTGAATGCGAATTAATTAATTTTAATTAAATGTAAATGTTTAATGATATAATAATGACGAACAAATATGAGAGCAAGCAGCGTTACATTACACTAACTTTGTGATGAATCTCTACTAAAAGTTATTTCATATCGATGAAAATTACTTTGATTATTTTATTTCAGTACCACGCAACCGCTGTTAAGTGTACCGCAGAATATTGACGAGTTAGGAAAAAAACTTTTTTCATTTACATTCCATATCCGCTCCCTATTCGGAGCATATGGCCGCTACACGGTGCCTCCAAGATTCTCTGTCTCCCGCCAACTTCCTCGCATCTTCCCAGGTCATCCCGGCGTCCATTTGCTCCCCTGAGTACATCCTATGGATGGTCATCAGAGGCCTTCCGCGGCGTCGGGATCCATCAGGTTAATAGAATAGGCAAGCAGGATTCAGGCTCCCCTAGGGCATCCGCAGCACATGTCCAAGCCAAGTCCATCGTCGCCTTTTTATTTTGGACGTAATACGGGGCTGGTTTGTCCGCTCTCTTACCTCCGTGTTCCTGACAAAGTCAAACCACCGTACTCCTAATATTCGCCGCAGGCATCTGTTTTCGAAGCACAGTATACGGTTACCCTGTGCTTTTGTGATGTGCCATGACTCGCAACCGTAAAGCAGCACAGTCAGTATGCATGCGTTGAATAATTGGCACTGAGTTCTGACCGAGTACAACCGTGAGTCCCAGACTTTCCGCATTGAATTAAATGTTGCTCCAGCTATCCCTAGTCAGATCGCGAGCTTATTACGCGGGTTGCCATCTCCCGTGATGTTACTCCCAAGTACCTACAACCATCGACTCTCTCGATTTCTTGCCCCCTTTTGACATTACATTGATGTATTTAACTATTTCAAATGAAAATCATATTTTTTTATTAAATCACGAGAATTTCGACTGAAGGTGTTTGATGGAATTTCAACACCGATTACTGCATGGAATGATTTACATTGATTGATCAAGCTATATTCTCGATTACATACGATATAAAAATAAATTCACAATTTGGAAAAACGCGTAAAAAACAAATCAACATAAATAACAAAATATTTGTGATTGAATAAACTTTGAAACGCTTCTTTAATCCTTGGCAAAAGAGGGCCTCCAAAATTATATTGCGCCTGGGGCCCCCAAGTGCTTTATTAGCCACTGGACAAATAATACGTGGAATAATCTAAGTTACTTTAAATTGTATACTCAAAATGTTCATTTGTCTCATGTGAACATATCACTTAATAAAAGATTGAACTGTCATTTTTATGTTTACCGTAACGACGTCTCAAATCGAAGCGTGATTGAAATGCTAAAACAAAAAAAAATATATGTTTACAATATTTCACGTTTCAATACAGAAGACGTGATGACGATAAATCATCACAAGTTACATTATCACACGGGAATATTATATCACATCCTTGTTGCCGTTAGTATGACATATCAAATGTGTTCGGCGTATTCTTTGTTACCATTAAGTTACTTTTGAATGATTCTCGGTTTTTTTTTTTCATTTCTAACATACGAATGGAAAAATAATTTAATTAGCATACATTTTATTTATCATTCATTAAAATGCAGGGTTACGACCGATTTTTTTTTGATTTGCATTTTTAACAGCGTTAACTTATTGATTTCATTTGTACTTTCCAAAACAAATGTGTTACTAGGAAACTTTACCGTATATTTGATTAAAAATTATCGCTATTTATTTCCTAATCAGTCTTTCGAAAATATTTGAGAAATTTATATTTTCTTGACTAAAATTAAAGCCATACTTTAGTTAGAAAGTGAATAATTTTATACTATTTTGGCTCAAGTGTTTTTTTTCACCCATTTACGTCCCTAAAACTACCCGTTCAAGGAAGAAAGGCAGTAACTGGCAAAATTGCTGAAATTTAGTTATAAATGAATATTTTTGAAAGCTATCTATGGTGAAAACTATCATAAAAATATAATAACTAAAATCCTTTGTGAAAAAATTGGCATCTGATAAAAGAATAAGAATTTCTTAGCAAATAGGCAGTGAATGCAAATACTTTCTGCTTGTTTACAAAGAAATTAGTTCACGTGCGCATTAATCATTTGTTATAAATTCTAAATACTAAAACACATTACGTCATTTTTCTCAAAAGTTTATCTGAGTCACTTACTGCCTTCTTGCTTGCAACGGCAGAACAGATTGCATTTAGAGCAGCTCAACAGAAGTTTTTTTACGACAACAAGTTGCTATTTTCAACCTCTGGTTTTCGGATAGGGTTAGAATAGATGTTCGGAGGTATTGAATAGCTAAATGGCTCATTTGCATGTCATTGAACACAGATATATAATATGATAACATATTATCTATAATATCTAGAAGATTAGACAATTTAAAATCACTAATACGTGATTTGTGCTACGCTTAATAAAATAGACTTTCTGACTGCATAAATTAATAAGGCACTCTCGCGAATAAATAGACTCGACACAATGTCATCTTTAATGAGGACTGAACATCGTTTTACGTATTTATTAATCTGTGAATTTTGTATGTTAATAAAGGCTTTATGAATAATGATATACTATGACGTTGATCGATCGCGTTATCAGTGTGGCAACCACCAAAGAGCTTTTGTTTTGCTAACCGAATGTAAACTTAAGTTTTTGATTAAGTATTAACTGCGAATTACTTCTAATTCGCGTTAAATCTAAAGAGGAATCACAAAATTGCACTTACTCGAACGATTCACAATTAATAGATAGATGTTTAGCCACACGTTAGGCGCCATAAAAATAAACGTCAGTATTGAACCGTGCAACGTGAAGTGCGTAAAGCAATTCTTTATGAATAATCATAAAGAATTGCATAATATGCAGCGTCCGATAAAGCAATTACACCTTCAGCGGACAATATGTCACAACTCATGCCAAAGCAAGCGCCCATATTATGTTGCTTGTAAACTGATAATAAAAACAACATTTAACCTGTTAGGAATGACAGAATTGTGCAACGTCCAAAGGTAGATTTCTACGGCACACAAATTTGGGCGACCAATGAAGGTATCGGCATAAATTTCATATGGACATTAATCCTTTATTGCAAGGTCGATAAATCACCAGAACGAGACTAGACGATAATTAGCACTCTGGCTTAAATAGATTACAATTCAGTGATTTTAAAAATTTCTACATGGGATAAACTACCCGAACATTAAATATAATAGTGGCTGAACGTTTAGCCGCTTTTGGATTAAATTAAGACAACTCAACATTCGCCAATCATTTTTTATTTCACTCTTTCACTATGTTATATTACAACATTGGACTAGATAGTAGATAGTACCTTCAGGTAAATATTTCGATTGACTGATTTGAATGAGCAGCTTTGAATTTTTGAATGGCAACATTAGAGAGAATGGTAAATTCATTATGATTATGGATCCGTAGTATGAACTTAATTGATGCAAAAAGCAAGATATACAAATCACATAGGAAATTCATTCATGGATACAATGTTTCTACATTATAACGTTATGTGATTTAATACATATTATCTGATGATAACTACTGCATAGATAATATATATAATGTGATGGTAAAGAATCAGTAAGAGTAATGTTAAGGAGTGAGTTTCATTTCTAATTAATTATGTATAAATTGATTATTTTGAAGATTTGAATTTTGCTCACGCTCTCTGTTACGAAGGGAGTAGGGATTGAAAGGATCTAGGATTAGGATAGTACTAGTGGTTAGCCAGTCGATATCGCTACGCGTAGTTTTTGGAATTGGGAAAGGTGGGAAGGGTTTTTTTACAACACAAACACCCATTACCCTTTGCCTTCAAACAGGATCGATAAATCGTACTGTGCTCGTAAATGCTGTCACGAAAGCCAACGACGTTGACCACTACATCACGGACACTGTATTACGTATTTCGGTTGCAGTAAAAGATTTTGAGGGAATACTGCACATTGGTCATTCAAATGGTAAGCCACAGAAATTAAAAAATAATTTATTTTGAAACAAAGTGCATTTTAAACTTAAGTCCCCCCACACAGAAAACTCAATCTGAAAAATTTCGCAAATGAAAGGCCAAAATATGCATCGGGTCGATTTTTAAATAATGAGCATAATTTAAAATTCTACAATGACATTTATAGAAATGCATCGTTCGGTCTGCATTTTTTGTGTTACGAAATAGTTACAGATTAAATTCTCATGTCATTGGCATTTACAAGCTTATTGTCAAATTTGCGAGGAGAGATTATTCACATCTACATAATTTCGATTTCATTACACAATAACGACATTTTAAAATTTGTTTTTAAGCCATGTTTCTCATTGCCTTTTTTGTAAGAGATTTGTAACAGATCTTAAACATTTGAGCTATATTCTATTAAATGTCAATTAAGTATATTTTGTATAATTTTCTATAGATTGTTCGTATATTTCTGTTCCCAGTTGTTTGTTATCCTTAGTTATTTTATAAATAACTCATTTTCAACTTATTTTCACTTGAAAGTGCCCACGGTCTGCGAAACGTGATCTTCTTAAATTAATTGTGGAATAAGTATAAAAAATGTTTTATTAAGTTTTTAATTCGTCTACTGGCAGTTAACAAAGAACTTCAAAGTTGTTAAAGTGGTAGTGTTGTACGTTCAGAAACACCTAACAAACTTGTGCAATGGCTAAATAACAACTGTTTTTTTTTCTCCATATCCGATCCCTATTAGGAGATATGGCCACCACACGGTGTCTCCAAGATTCTCTGTCTCCCGCCAACTTCCTTTGCATCTTCCCAGGTCATCCCATACTTATTTTTCATTAAAACACTTAATAAAAAAGAAGTACTATAACCCCCTCCATGCTTCCCTTAAAAGGGAAAAATCCCAAACTTCATTTCGTAATTTCATAATTTTAAAATTTTAGAATCAATCTTGCTTTATTTCTTAAGCAAACTTTACGATAGTAAGCCCGAAGATGCCTCTGAAAGAGGCGAAACACGTGTCACAGTTAGTAGCACAATACGTGGAATAATTAAAGTTATTTTAAATTTTATATTAAAATGAACTACCAATAAAGTGACCGCCGAAGCCATCGAAAGTATTGAAATAATTACAGTTTAAAGTGGTCGACTTAGGTTACATCACGGCTTGAAATGATATTTCAAGAAGATGGTTCAACACTGCAATTAAGTACAAAAAGCAGCAATGTATACATACAATAACAGTTACTGTTCCCATACATACATAGACAAATCCGGATTATCAACCAACGTTTGCAGCCGTATTGAGTATTGCGTTTTCCTAAATGGAAAATTCAAAACAGACTCGCAGGGGAAAGTACAGCATCCGGGATGGAAGCGCACGTCACCGATTATATTATCTATTGCAAAATTTCTCAAGGAAATTATATTAAATGACTCAATTTTTTTTACGATTTTGACATTTGAGACAGGTTTGGAGACATTAAAAATATCAATTTAAGAATTATTTAATATTTTTTTTCAGACATTTAAATTTATTTAAAACATTTAATAATTGTTTTTAGAAAAATTTCGGATTTAGAAAACAAAATGATCTAATCAATATATTGGCAAACTATACTTTCATCAATTGAATTATGTAAATTTTGACATTTTTAATCTACTATTAAAACAAATTTTAAAAAATGCAGTTATGAATGCAGTAGAAATTGAGATTAACACAAATTTCGAATAAAACAAGACCCGTTTTTATTATAATAATTTGAAATTTCACAGTCGCGGAACTTAAAGTCTTCTTTAATAGTATCTATCAAACATATTGTAATCGTCATACCGAATTAGATTAATCCCAAATATATTGCTGACTGTATTGCGTGTCTTTGCTAATTTTCTAGGTTCGTGGTAGATTGTCAACGTCATAGATCTTGCGCGTTTAAGTCGCACTGTTGAGAAATTTTTCAATCGATTTATTAATTTCTGTTCAAAAGCATGGGTGTTTAAAATTCCTTTATTCATCCATACCTAAAACGGACGAGAGCGATTACCTAACCACTAGTTCCGTCATAGTCATATACTTATATTCATGTACGTGACCCCGTATTTCTTACGGCTTATCCGAATGTTAAATTGAACGTTCCTGATAATTTTTTGAGGAATCGTGAACATGCGTTATGTGTTCTTCCAAGGATAAGAACCAGCCTGCCAATGGGTATGCCACTAGGAGGACTTTAGCGATTTTAAACGGTATTGCTTTGGATGTCGACATATTTCACATTGCGAAAGCAAAAACTAATGAATGAATAAAATAAATACATTACAAAATTAAATTTGAACAAACAAAGTGACAAGCGGTTCTCATAGAGCATAGAGCAAACCTTCTGTTGATATTCAGGGCGAACATCGTCAAAAAAGGCTTAATCTCTAGTAACGAATATTTTGATGCCTTATTTTGAAAAAGAATTGTATTACAGTATATTTTATCATATCTGATGGATTGTGTGATCTCATTTTTGGAGAAAGTAGAGATTTTCATCAGTTCTCGTTGAAAATACAACTGTAGCGTTAAGTTAAGGAATGAATCTTTATCTATGCTTCATAATGGAAGCGGACATGGTAAAAACAACAATTGTCCGCATTAATAAAGATTTAATTGTAATACAAATTATCTGAGCATTGTCATCAGTTGATAATGCTCGCCATGAGTGAAAACGGTCCAGTTCTAATAAATTTCTATCTAATGAACACCTTAAAAGTGAAGATTTAATTGAAATAAATACAATGTATAGATAGGTGGAGAAGGCGTTTATATCTGCAGTATTTATGCTGATGGGTGTAGAAATTCATAAGGTACTAAAGCACCATCATAAGTCAAGTAATTCAAATTTCACTCCAGCGTAATTATTAATTACAACATTCAACAAGGATATCTATTGTATTACAATAATGAAAATAAAAAAAAACACATTAAAACAGAAGACGATACTAAGTTGAATCAAGTCCTTGAGAAAGTAAGAGTTAGTCAATTTATAACTCGTATAAATTACTGACGTGTCAGATTAACTAATTATAATCTAACATTAAAAACGGTTAACCTAAAATGCAAAGTGCCAAATACGAAGTTTTTATTTTAATGTTACGACCTTTGTAACCTCATTAAACTTAAATACTTCAATTGGCAATCGGAAAGTTTTAATTTAAAAGCATGGCAAGATCTCGTGTCACATGAGGATTCTTTCATTTACATAGTAAATATTTGACATTTTATCCCGGAGTAATTTCTCTTCTCTAAGTTAATCTTGATACAGCAAATAAATATTCGTTGAATTTATATCAAGTGACAGAAGTAAAATCAACAAGATAATATGGAACAATATTGCTGAGCTGCAATCTGTGATACATAAATAAAACGTAGACTTGCAAAGATACCGTAGCTCAAAAAATGTAATATTTTTGGATACAATAATTTATTTTTTATCTTTTTAAATATTTGGCATTACAGGTTATACCAATGCGCCAAATATTTTAATTGTGTAAGTCATACGAGATAAAATCGATGGCAAATAATTACTCCGTCGTTTATTTATATGTATGTACATAGCAAAAATCACAAATTATAAGTAAAGGGTATTTCAATAGGGACGCTCAAAATATGTTACTTTGTCCTGCTGAGTAGATTATTCATTGTTTAGTGGCCAAATTTGAGTCAACCAGTTTGGTAAATAATTGGCCAACACCACCTGTACGTCATCAAAAATACAATATCTGGTGAAAACATTGAAAGTGTACAGGAAAAACCAAGGCAGCTTATTTCTCGTTGTTCACAAGAACTTGGCTTTTCTGCGACTTCAACTTGGCGAATTTTGAATCGGGCCTTCGTCTGCACCCGTATAAAATCCAACTAACCGAGGAACTTCAGGTAAACGACCACAGACAACGCCTGATTGGGTTCTGGAGCAGTTGGAAGTTTACCCAAATTTGTCAAAAAAGTCAACTTAACTTTACCGACATGGCCCATTTTATAATGAATGGATATTGGCAGACATTTGATGCTATATTCCATATTTAATGCCGTAAAATATACTTACAAATGAAATTAAAATTTAGTCGAAATCTCACAAACAACTTGTTTTATTTACATTTCAAAACTAAGCGTCCTTATAAAAAGACCTTTACATATATTGCTTTTTCAATGTGATAAAAGATGAAAACATTGGAAGAAAAAATTACGTGGTTTTCAGATATAAGAGTACAATATACATTGAAAATTGGCAAAGAAGTCAACTGAGTGAGTTCCGTGAAAATCCATTTCCAAGATATACTTTTCAATTGAAAAAAAATGACCTTGCCGGGAATAGAACCCGGACCCACTTGATCGCTAGAGCAAAGCTCTTGCCACTAGACCAAAGGGCAGTCGGTACTGATTGTGATGATGACTAATAATGATTGGATGTATTAATTTAGGAGCAACAAAAAAAAACTTAAGGTACTGATTAAGTCTCTTCAAATCAATGCTCGGAGTAACCAAGTTTTCCGAATGTTTTGTTTTGGTAGAATGAAGATCAGAAAAACCAAATTAATGAAGGTTGATACAGACTTTGAGGCAGAGGATTAAGGTGTAATGTGTTCTGCTTTTAAAGAGGCTATTTGTTAAATACTTACTGATATAAATGTAAATGAGAGGTTTCAAAATGTCGCAAATCCCAGGCCTCAAGAGCCTCCTGTTTAAATGTGGCCAACCTTATCAGCAGCCGAGCCAAGATTTTAATCCAGCCGTTTAAAATTCTAGATTTTTGAATATAAATTATTTATTTAGAAAATTTCATTATATGGTTATTAATTCACGACAACTGTTTATTTCAATTCATCATTTGGGAAAAGAAGATAGTGGACTCAAAGTGAATGAAGTAAAACGTTTTTTTGGAAGCGATCAGATTTTCGTTCACTCGATAATTTCTTGGATATTTTTCATTTATTGAAATTATAAGAATGCAGCGGTCGTATTAATTTATATTCTAATTATATTCCAATATGAATTTATTTTTCGTCCGGCTCGTTTTCTAGTTATACGCAAAATAGAAATGCATAAAAATATTTTATCCGAATTTGAAAAATTGTGTTTTTTAGCTTGCCGTATATTATTAAGAAAAGGTTATAATTTACATTTTTCCCAAAATGACCTTTTGGTCGGAAACTCTTTAATTTACTGCATTCTATCATATATATGAATTTCAGAATTATCTATGGTTGAATAACGGAGTTAACAGAATTCCGGAGTTGCACTGCATATGCACACTTTTTTTACTAAATTTATTTGACAAGGTTCTAAGACTGTCATCATTAAACCCATTATTAGATCTTTAATATAATTATTTCTCAGTAAGGGTGTGAAAAAAAATTTGCTTAACATTTACTTATGTAATTTGAAACATTTTACTTGCTCATTGTTACAAGTGAATTTTAATCAATCGAAACTTCAAACGCTCAAATCTCAAAAACAGTGTCGAGAGCAGTGAGAACCTTTTCAAAGTAAGGTGTCGGTATGTGAAACAGCTAACTGTTTTCACGGTTCAAGTAACTTTAGCGAGTAAATTTGCAAACGGACAAGGATGTGTAAGTGAGCAAGTGTGTTGATGAGGCGGACGGGTGGCTGGCATTTGGTCTGCGGTCGGCTCGCTCCAAACCAGCCATGGGCAAAAGTAAAAGTTACTCAGGCAGGCTAATGAAAGTGATAGCGAGATGCGAGCTGGCGACATCGACGCTCGACACAATTGGCGAGCGCGAAACCCGGCCGGACGAAATACAACGGGGTTTTCCAAAGGATGTACATAATAATGATTAGCGTTGGTTTCAGATGTGGAGCTATCACGTCAAAATTCCAGTTGCATGTTCAGAAAATAGATTAACGTTTCGATCTATTGACCGATTTCTAATGGAAGGCAACTGATTTTATAAACAAGTCTGGCGGTATTGTTAAGCTTACCAATCTCAGTTTTTTTCTAATCCCATCCTTTTATACCCACTAGCTTCGAAAGGGACAGGTTGAGCGACAACGTAACGAGCAGATTTTATGCGAGGATGGTAAAAAAAACTACACTGATTATAATTTAAAAAATTTCGATATATGTACTATAGTGTTTAATCATTTATCGAGTCAAGTAAAAATAAACCATTTGAGTATTATATTATTGCTCATTTCCAACTGAATAAAAGATATTACTTACTTAATTACTTTTAGCTAGATCATAAACAGACGAAATTACATTTAGTAATTTTACTTTAAAAAAAACAGATATTTTTTTTTCCATATCCGCTCCCTATTCGGAGCATATGGCCGCCATACGGTGCCTCCAAGATTCTCTACCTCCTCGCATCTTCCCAGGTCATCTCGGCGTCGGGATCCATCAGGTTGATAAAAGAGGCAGGCAGGATTCAGGCTCCCCTGAGGCATCCGCAGCGCATGTCCAAGCTAAATCCATCGTCGCCTTTTTATTTTGGACGTAATACGGGGCTGGTTTGTCCGCTCTCTTACCTCCGTGTTCCTGACAAAGTCAAACCACCGTACTCCTAATATTCGCCGCAGGCTTCTGTTTTCGAAGCACAGTATACGGTTACCCTGTGTTTTTGTGATGTGCCATGACTCGCAACCGTAAAGCAGCACAGTCAGTAAAAGATATCAGATATTTATCTTGCTGATATTTATCAATTATCAGAATATATCTGGAGGTAGAAATATACAATGTGTTTTATAATTTAGATTCAATATAAAATTTGAATTGTTTGAATTTTGTACATTTACCTGAGTTTTTTCGCTAACGACCCGGGTCTCACATTTGGGTATCTTCAGGCATTTCAAGTTTACAAATGTACTTGAACTGACAAGTTCTGTACATTGACAAATGTTTCTTACACAATACAACATCTTAAACAATCGATGAATAATTTTATTTTGCCTTTAATTAAACATTGCCCTACTTGGAACCGACATTACTCCTAACATTTCGCACTCAGTTCCGAGTTGAAATATAACATGACATACGATATGAAATATTGCAATACCCACTTTCTGAAATAACGATAAATATGTATTACACTCGAGATTAAATACGAATATGTATATCCATATGCGATGCGTTCTCTGTTGGAAAGGGTATGCTTGATTTATTGATTGGACTTGAACGAAAATTAAATTACCATTCAATAAGAAAGTGTATTTTTCGATGCGTATCCCATATTTAGTACCAAAACAAAATGCAAACGAATCAAACTGTATTAATCATTCCATTATATTTTATTTTACCCGGGTCCGTGGTGAAGAAGTCAACGTCGTTGGCTTTCCGTGACGGACGGCCCGGGACTGAGTCCCAGTACGAACAGATTTTGTCAGTCGATAAATCGATTATTTTCATAGGAAATGGGTGTTTGTGTTGTTAAAAATCCTTTCCCACCTTTCCGATCCCAAAACACGGCAAGTAGCAATTAGCTAATCACGAGTCCTGTCATATTTCTCGTATCCATTCAATCCCTTCTCTCTTCGAAAAAAGAAGGAAAAAACATGTTGCGATAAGCTCCGTGAGGAATGACAATGACACGCGCACACTCACTATATGACGTGTGATATACGCGGTTCAGAATCTCTAAGGCTTTAGTTTGAGTTGAATTATTCGGTCATTCACTGACGTTATTCATGTTATCAGAAAATTAGACTCTAATTATACAGCATTTCGACTTAAATGTGTTAAAACCACTTCTATTAGTATTTCTAATTTCCATTATGTATATGCTTTAAATCACTATAAAAACATCCTCTTTACATGATGTGTTATGACTACACATCACCGCCGAAGATGTTTTTTTTGTACCGTAAAGGAAAAGTTAAAGGTGTTAACTCTCAGTTATTAGTGAAGAAGGTATATTTAAATATATAAAACGCATATTTTTGCATGATCAGGGCCAGATTTTTTTTTAATACACAACTTTGCGTCGTATTTTGAGCTGCATATATTGCGAAACTTTCAGAGGTCAGTAAATAAATATACGATCGGTTTACAAGCACCTTATTACTAGGAAGATTTTCGCAATACTTTGAACACGGGAATCAAATGATATGGTATTATATTGTACGGTCTATAACAGTGATGAACAAATGCGGCCCGCGGGCCGCATTCAACCGAAAATGGATTTTTATGCGGCCCAAAATAACAAATACTTCGTCAACAAATTTTTCATTATTTAAATATGATAAAAACTAGTATTCGATATGTGAACAAATTATGCAGAACAACGATCAATTGAGATCGAAATATCAGGAAGGCGATCTGCAGAGTTTTTACAAATATCTTCCCGAAGAGCAGTTTCCTACCCTACATAAAAAGGCTGCGCTTTGTGCAAGTCTTTTTGGAAGCACCTACATTTACGAGCAAGCATTTTCCATATTAAAACTAAATAAGTCTCAACACAGAAACCGCTTGAACAATGATAATCTCAGTGCTGTACTGAGGATAGCAACCACAAACATTAAACCCGACATCAAAATGCTTGCTGCCAGTATACAGTGTCAGAAGTTCCATCGTGCAAATCTGCATGTAATGTGGAGCGGAGAAGGATCGAAGTTACTGATAAAATTATGTAATTATTAAATTAAAAATAAAATATAAAATTTATATCTCATATATCAATATTTTTCTTCACTTTTACCCTTTGCGGCCCGCGAAATTTTTTAAATGGATTAATTTGCCCTTCTCTCAAAAAGCTTGTGCACCACTGGTCTGTAACAATCATTACGGGCAATTTAACGACTGAAGGACTTTTCGAAGTCAAGAAAAGTTTAATGGATCCGTCATTGAAAGCGTAACTTGCGACAACGAAACAATAAATTGGCATGAAAAAGATACTAGCTTTAGCTATTTTTATACTTTCGATAGATTAGGAATCTTCGAACTTACTATCGCAAAGTTTGATTATTCATGTAATAAAGCAAGATTGATTCTAATTTTTTAAAATGATAAATTACAAAATGGATTTTTCCTTTTTACGGGAAGCAGGAAGGGGATAATAGAAACAAACAAACATATAATTAAACTACTATTGACGTTATCATTATAAAATTATTAACTTATGATATGCTATCAAATAAGAAGGGTAAAACCCATTGTGTGCACAATACGTGGAATAATCAAAGTAATTTTAAATTGTATATGATAATAATTTTAATTACAAAAGAAAAACAAAAAAGCACTGTTTTGGTTTCAAATATGATACATTGATGAAATTATGCCGCGCATTTGTTGGATTGGCCTTCTCGGCATTTATTTTTTTGCGCAGCTAACCAGGGAACATTGATCTTTAGGAATCAATATGTTGCGCATCGGAAGTGGGCATAGAACACACACACATAAGTAGTTGTAATTACCTCATATTTTTTTGGAGTCGTTATCTTTTCGAATATGTTATAAAATCATTTTTATATAATTTCATAAAAAATAGCAGAAAGGAAGCATATAGTCTTTTAAAATAATAACAGGCGAATGTTTTCATACGACACGCGAATTATTCTGCGGTAATCTCATAACCGTGTCAACCTTCCACGACAATTAACAATCTCTTTGCTTACGAAATTATTATATACATCAGGGGTAGCCAAAGCGTCGACCACGGTCGACATGTCGCCCGCGTAACTATTACTCGTCGCCCTCTATAAATCCCATGCATAAATCTCTGATTCCTTAAAACTATTAAAATAACATGATATTTTTGGTCTGTAGTTAATATTTAAGATTGTTAAACTAATTAATGGCATAATAATCATGGCTATGGAGTCGGAGTCGTCGCGGCGTTATGGCCGGAGTCGGGACTTTTAAAAAGTTTGAATTTTTTATTTTTGCATATAAATTAATTTTAGTTAGGTAAAATTTGGCTATGGGCCGGATTGGTTGGTTGATATGTTAATACATTCACATAAATAGGAAAGGTAGGAAAAAACGTGACGAAATTAAACTTTAGTCGGAGTAACGTTTTTGGTATATACTGGAGTTGGAGTCGTATTTTTTTAATTACTCCACAGACCTGATATAGTAAAAGGAAAATATAAAAAAAACATCTTTTTAATTTACATACTATTGTTATGTTTGTGTGAAGACATTATTAACAGCTTTAATTTAAATGATATTGGTGTTGATATTATTTATGTTTGTTTTCAATGAATTATATTTGACTTTAAATTACTACTTTTAATGTAAGAAGACCGCCGCCAATAATTTCAAAAGGCAGGTAGTGGTTAAAAGTTTGGCCACCCCTGATACATGTACCACGAAAAGGTAAATTCGCACTAATTAAGCAATTAAAAAAACACGAGCAGGAAAAACACACATAACTGTTTAATTTTTTAATAATATAACAGTCTAAAATTATCAAGAATAACCGCAAAGGCGCTGTTCTTAAATGGCACTCGATCATAATTGCACTGTTTGGCAACTGTTTAATTATGAACGTTGCATTCGAAAATGGAATTTCAACAACACAAAACTATATTCGAGTAACATTTTCATTTGCTGAAAATCAATTCGTTTTTTTAACATGCGTTTTCTCTGTATTTAGAGACGTTAAAATTAAAATTATAGAATAATCAATACTATCTTGAAATGCAGTTAGCATCGTTTTTTTTTTTGAAAATTCAGAAACGGCTTTTGGGTCTATTTTTACTGTCAGGTCCTCAGATATGAATTGTAATCAACTCACATTAATTTGTAAATTCGTTGTTTCTACAGACAAACAAAAATAAAAACGACATCTATCACTCCATGAACGTACCAAAGAAGTTGTCACAGTAATTTTCGATCGTATCTTGTTTCGATTTCGCAATATTTTAGATTATAAATAGAAATATTCGCAAATGAATGGAACTGTGAAGGGTGCGCGAATTTATTTTGTCGTGATTGTATGTACATATGTAAATAAATAAATAAATAACCAAACAGCCGCGATAAAGCAGTTATTGATAATTACAAGTACGCATTATAAAATACCATTTGAAAAGTTGTTTCAGTTTCCAATATTGAACTGCGGTATTATCCCGCCAGTTTTGACAGTCGCAAATAAACAGCGAGTGAAATGTCTATCTAGAGCTGAATGGCGGCCGCGGTCACATTTTGAAGATCAAAAACGAAATCATTGTACGAGAGAGTCGTGAAGATAGATTCGTGACCATTGTGCCATGTTATGGTGTTATTGACCGTCAAAACCGCTCGTATAAATTTCGTATCAAACGCATCACGCATAAATACATACACAATTTATATGCTTCAGATATTATGATAATGCGTGTTAAGGTAGGAAACAACTGACATAGAGTCCATAGACTAAAGAGAATTACATCTGATTTTATTTTGTGCATTGTTATATGCATATCTTTGTAATAAAAACAATTTAAATATTGTAACTAAATGAAAAGGCAGGAAAGAATAATAGAGGTTGGCGAATGTTTAGCTCCGTGATGGATATAACGTGGCCGAGTGTCAACGTAGTTGGCTTCATTTTCGGATCGCGCGGGTTCGAATGCCATTCCGAGCAGTTTCATCTTTCAACCGACTTATTGATTTTTGTTCGGAGTTCTAACCACTAGCCATATGTCACCTACTTTCTTATAAAAACTTTTAAATATAAAATCCATTAAGAGTCGACGTGGGAGCGAGTATGTCTCCATAAAAAAACTGTTATTTACTATTAATTATCAAGATTCGCTGTCCCCTGTCAATACTCAGATAGCAATATAGCAGTGAATAGATTTGACATTGCAGACTGACATACCAATCCAAATGTATATTATTTATTATACTAGCTTACTCTTATAGGGCGGATAATTACTGAAGGCAACAGATAAAACTTCTACCATCCTAATAGGAAATCGCCAAGACTGCAACACGGATATTATCTATTCAAATTACTATTTTCACTGTTTTCTTAACACGTAATCCGGGAGATTAAATTTTGATTTAAATAATTGATCGATATTTCTCATTAATCCATTTACATATTTAACGCAAACAAAAAACAAACACTTGTTAATTCATGGTCGCATAGTAATCTTTGTTTTATTTTTATTTGAATTACTACAATGAAATAATCAGTCACGACCAGTTTCAAAAGATCGGCATTAAAAAAATAAACGTCAGGTGGAAACAAAAGCTTGCATCCGATGCATTCTGAATTGAAACTCTCCCCAAGGTAAACGTGCTTCGCAAAGATGCACCAGACACAATATATTGCACAATAATACATTTGTCCCAAATTCGAAATCGATTATTGACTCACGGCGTCGTAAAATATAATTATATTTACAATAACATATATGGAAAAATTCCGAGATATCTCAAGTATTTATTAGGTCAGCGTGAAGTTTATTACTTTGTTTTAATATATTTATATAATCAGTGTGCGAATTTTCAATCGCTAAATTAAGCAGCCGGATCAAAGAATCAGTATTATAATTTCGAAAATACATTAATTTATATCCTTAAATTTACCATGATGTGACTGACTGAGAATAATTAATGAAAGTTTATAATTTTAACATGACCATTTTAAAAGTAAGTTAGTGGCCCGCTTATATTATACATTTAGTGACTGAGCAAATAATCAGTTAGCTTAAAATGACTCATGCAATGTTTACATATATTTTAGATTTCGTGGTACATATTTATATTCACGATAAGTTATCATGAATCAAATGTTTTGTACAGTAAACGAGGTATAATGTATTATTTAATATCGGAAAAATTTTACTTGGCTAACTGATCATTTTCAAGTTTTCAATTTTTTTTGATATTTTTGTTAAAAGTTTGGTACATCATCTATATATATAAAAATGAATGTCTGTCTGTCTGTATTTCCGCTATGAACTACTAAAACGCTCGACCGATCGATGTGAAACTTTACAAATTTATTGAGTACACTCCCGCAATGGTTTCTGGCCTACTACACTTTGTGTTACTATTTGTGACACGTGTTTCGCCTCTTTCAGAAGCATCTTCGGACTATATTCTAATAATACCTATTCGTTAAATTTAATGTTATATGTGTCACACGATTTAAAACATAATTATATGTCGAAAGAAAATAATAGTAAAGTTATTGAAATAAAATCTTTTCCTGTTTATAAATTTTCCCTGCTGGATATTTCAGAATAACCTAAGGCTAGTAGTACCGTAAAACGGGGTGAATAGAGACACTATTTACCCTTAATATGTATCTTCATACCTGCGCCACATAATTCAAATATGAATGGCTTGAAATTTGTTTCTTTGATCCTACCACACATTCATGACAATATTTTTCATATGTTCAATATCGTTATTAAGACACGGTCAATTTTGTTCGATGACTGTATTCACATTGAATCGAGGTGAATAGAGACGGGAGAAGGTAAATCGAGACTTGGCAGGTGAATAGAGACAAAAATACAGATTGTAATGATTGGAATATATGAACCTCTATTCTATACGATTCTCTATTCATTCAAGTTTTTAAGGGGTCATAAAGTAAGGATGCAAAGGCATCGAACTTAAACACATTTATTTCAATTTGACCAATCATTTAGTTGGTTTGGTTTTGTCATTCGAGAGATAGAATTATAGTCATTGTAAAAAATTATATATAAATAGTAAAAATTATATTGGATACTTAGTAAAGTTTTGCTAAAGTTGAATCCATGTTTTACCGGTATATGATATTATTTTATGGTTTAATCATTAAAGCTTAAAGGGTACAAAGATTTATATTTAATGAGGTGATGATATATAAGAATTTAATATTTATTTCAACAATACACATGAACGTGGTGCTCAAATAAATAAAAATAAGGGCCAGTCGTTCAGTGTTTACAAGGCAATAAATGATTCGTGGGATGAGCCTGACATTTATGTTGTGTCTCAAGGTAAATAGGGCGACAATATTGCATCGGACAATGCCGCAATATGTGAAGCTCCAATGATATAAGAATGTATAACGAAGAGAACAATGGGTCGATTTAGATTTTAGATTATTTGCAAAAAGAAAAAAAAATATTTGGCATTACAGCTTACGCCAATGCGCCAAATATTCTTAATTGTGAAAGTCATACGAGATTAACTCGATGATAAATAATGAATCAGTTGTGCACAAAATCAACGATAAATAACATACACCCAGCCCAAGATCTCTTTTTTCAATTGAAAAAATCTGACCTTGCCGGGAATTGAACCCGGGCCCCCTGGTCGCTAGGACAAAGCTCCTGCCACTAGACCACAGTAACCGACAATCATGATATCAATATAGTAAATTTTAGTGGTAATATTTATCAAATTTACTTTTCACTATAATTTCTCTTTACGAAACTGGTTGCAGCTATTTTATTGGATTTGTTATATTTTATTTTAATGTACCAACCAAATAAATGAAGAGTTATTGAGGAGATTACATTTAGTAACAGGAGATCATAATATACATCGGGTAAATATTTAGTTGTGGTGGTATTAAAATTCGCGCGCGATCTGCGTTTTTGTAATTTATAAAAATAGAACACATTCAAATTGTCTTTATAAATATTTCAATCAACATGGGGAAATAAATAATTTAATTTCACAATGCGTGAGTTTAGTTTAAAATATTATTCTGACAAATGGAAAATTTTCACAACGGTGTGATAATTGACCGTGCAAAAGTTTTATTGATTAGTCTGTCTGTAGGATTTAAAGAAAAAAAAAACTATCGCGAAACAATAAAATAAATTACGAGGCGTAGAAATTGATCGGGAGACCATGATGTGGAATGGGTAAATGGCAATCGTAACATTCATAGCGGCGATGTGTTAGATTGTTGCGCGATCGAGTCGAATGGCCTCGATTCAATAACATTATAGTAAAAACTGAACGGCAAAAGCAAAAGAAAGTGATGACAGCGATTCCTTATAAACAAGCGGTGCGCCGTTTCGAGAAAGTCGAATCGGCTCGCAAGCCAATTAATACCTGCCATACATACCTCGCCAACCATATTATTTCATGTTTCAAAAACGAAATATTGCCAAACGTTAGTCTAGTAATATATGAGCGTTTTTTAGCAGCGCTTCTACCGCGCCTTCGTCATTTTTTTCTGGTATACAACTGTACCACTTTTAACGTCAAGAGGTATATCTCGCAAGTCTTAGTAGAATTTATTAGGGCTGTGGAGTCGGAGTCGATGAGGAAGTCGTCGCGGCGTTTTGGCCGGAGTCGTAATCAGAGTCGGAAATTTTGAACTTTTTTAGTTGCATATAATATGTTAAATTTGGCTATTGGCCGGATTGGTAGGGTTGGTTTTGAATTGAATACACATAATTATGAAAATTAGGCAAAAAAAGTGACGATATTAAACTTTTTTAGTCGTAATCGGAGTCGGAAATTTTGAAAATTTGAACTTTTTATTTTTGCATATATAATAATATGTCAAATTTGGCTATTGGCCGGATTGGTAGGGTTGTCTTTTAATTAAATACACATAAAAAGGAAAATTAGGAAAAGAAAGTGACGATATTAAACATTTTTTAGGCGGAGTCGTGTTTTTGGTCAATGTTGGAGTAGGAGTCGGAGTCGTGGTTTTGGTAAATGCTGGAGTTTTTTACCGCCCTGGAATTTATACGAAAATCGATTTTAAGAATTCCCGAGGATATTCTCAAAGGTCTAAGAATGGTTCAGAAAAAATTTACTCGATACTTCAAGCAAAACAAAATCTATTTTAAGATGCATTATTTAATTGCATAAACAAAACACATTATATGGTATTATTTCCACATATATTCTGATAGAGATCATGACCGGTCTCGTTCGTCACGAGCATTTGACAATGCGGACCAGATCGATTATTTGGCAATACTAGCGATTTGGACAAGATCTGATTTAAGATTCCGACTGAATATTTCAATTTCAAATTTGAATCGTTTCAATTTTGTACTTTTCTAGTAAGTAACGTAAATAACGAACCTGATTTAGCCTTTCGACATCTTTATGAACTACTCAATAACAGTAACAAAACTTTTGAAGCAGATATCAATTTGAGTATTTTCTAAAAAAATATATAAAATATCGGTTAATACTTCATGGTTATTTTGGCTAATCCCTTCAAAAAAGTTTGGCCCTTAAAGGGTTAAATCACGAAGAAACATAAGAGCAGCCCAAGTCGATCCAACTTTCTTTTTGGACCGATCGGCCACGCCAATAAACCAAATTACCACCCTTTATGAAATATGTGACGTCATATGACTCATATGGACAGCGAGTGCACCTTAAATTTTGTTTTAATTTAGATATATACATTTTATACACGCTCAAATGCACACTATACAAACAAAAAGTTATTGTGGCGGACACATCGGAAAAGGTTTTCAACACCTGTCTGGTGTGGAATGTAGAACCGCGGCGTAAATTGTTAGCATTGAATATAAATTGAGTTGATCGAAATGCATGGCGCATTTTTGAATGCAGTTTTTAGTCCACATAATTATGGCTGTGTCGACGAAAAATGTTGTCGATAACCTACATTTGAGTGGATTTTTGAGCGGCTGTTGACCGATGAATTATTCAAGTGTGATCAACATAAGTACATATTATTGAAACTGTTGGATGTAAAAAAAAATGGAAGTTTTATCCCTTTTTAAACCCTATCAAGGTGAGTAGCTCTGTGTCAGGTTCAAAATCACATTTAAAGTTGATGAATTTATTTAAAAAAATATTATAGATGGTCTACCGAAAACTGGAAAAATCGTCAAAGTGAGAAAAAATGAGTTTAGAGACCTCTGATGTACATCAATCCATCAATTCCTGTTGGAGATATCAAATATCCGAATATCAAAAAAGAGCCGAAAATATTCTAATATTCCATTGGAGCCCGTACGTAAAATTGTGCTGTGGCCGCATTGTAAATATAAACGGTCACACAGAAATGTCTGGTGGCCGCACCAAATTTTGGTTTGACAATTTACACAATACAATGCACACGAAATTTTTCATTTTCTTTTTTGTCAAATTGACTTTTAAAAACAATTTTTTTAATATCAATATTTTCTCTGACACCGCAGCAAAAGCCTCTGGTGGCCGCACATGAGAACCACTGCCCTAGCCTCTGTCGTCATCATGGTGAACGATATGCAACGCGGTGAACGAGAGATTAAAGTCCCATTCTACCAGCACAAGGCACTTAACAATATTTATGAATGAAACGACAATAAATAATGATGTACGGAATCGATTTGTAAATCTCTATCATGACATGAAGTCTCGTGTCTTTTAATGGTATTATTATTTGAACACCTTGAAGGTGCGTCAAGTATTAAATAATTAATGTTACTGTAATAACGCGCGTCGTCAATATTAAATAAGTCAACCGTGCTAATTGCACAGTCGCATCACACCGAACCTAATTGCTCGAGCAAATATTTATAATGTAATCTAATTACGTCCATGTTTACGCTAAAGCGGCGGTTTCCAAGCTGGAAGCCGTGAGCTACCGCCAGGGGAGGCACCAACTTTTTAACCACTTTACGCCGGGCGCCGCACCCGTGCGGCATGTCGTTTGTGAATATCGGACGATCTATGAAGACTTCACTCATGGATATAACCTTATGGTTGAGTAAATTTTGAAAAATAGTTCAGGTATGAAGAGTGGTTAAAGCAAAAACGAAATTTTTACAACACAAGATGTACAAATAAATGAGTCTTATTGAATGAATTTGCATTTACTTGTTATAGAACTCCATTATAACACGGTGAAAAAATAGCACTGTACTTATTTTAGTTTTACATAACTTATATGACATATGGTTGATAGCTATTTCGGCTTAAGCCATCGTTAGAACTATAAACAGTTTTGACGATGGCATTAGCCTTATCATATAATTTATGTAGAACTAAATACGACTAAAGCATTAAAAAATAACAACACACCGTTTGTATTCATTCTACGTTAGATTTATTAGGTTCAGGATCTCGCGAGCAATCATCAGTTGAACACGGTCGCGATAAGCGAAACCGGTACAAATAATAATAAATATAATTAAAAAAAAATAAATCATTTTTAGTACTTTTTCCACATAAAATTTATTAGATCAGGACCGGTTTCGCTCATGGCGAGCATTCTCAACTGATGACAAGATGTCATTGATCAGTTGACAATGCTCGCCATCAGCGAAACCGGTCCTGATCTAATAAATTTTATTTGGAAATGTACTAAAAAAATATATTATTATAATGCCATTCCACCAAGTATTGACAGTGAACACCTTAAAAGTGATAAATATAATTTTCTTGAATAAAAATTTGTCTAGTACTTAATTCTTTGCTTTCGTTGGTTCACTACAATCTTCCAAGTAAACGTCAACTCGGTCAATGTAAGGATCTTTTATTCAGCTATATATCAACAATTATACCGTTCCTGTATATCTTACCAAACGAACAAACTGGATACGACCGTTTGTGTCCACATAATCACCATCGAAACGGAGGTATTTTAAAATGTCGGCTACACCATTTTAATTAACGCCCTCCACCTATGCCGGAAGAGAAATCGTTTTAAAAAAATACTCGCGAGCCTCATCCAAAAAGTGATCTGGTTTCACTTACTGTGGATGCTGAACAGATTCACGAAGATTCCAAAAATAATTCATCGTTTACTGTGTAAAACACACCCATGAAGTAAAAATAATAAAATATTTTTAGTAGGTACTTATTCCACATTAACTTGTGGTAAATTACGGATATATGGTCACGGGACAAAATTTTTGTAAAGATTTATGAAAAATAAGCACATTAAATGAAATGAATGTAAGGCTTACGATTTTTTTTTTAAATTATTATAATAGAAGATCCTAAAGAATGCTTCGCAATAAGTATGAAATCGAGTTGTTTTAATTTACAGGAGCAAAAATGCAACCGCAAACTAACTACACAAATAAAATTATTGTACAGATAGACAGTCACATAGGTTAAAAATAAAAAGAATAATTTTACTATAGGCTAATATTAAAAAACAAATTCTTCTTTCAGAACTAATACAATAATCAGTAATATTCTTCAGATTTAATCATTTTGATTCCACATTTTATAATAATCCACAAGAACTCAAAGAGTAAAGTCAAAACATAAAATTATAATAAAAATAATAATACATTTTTAGTACTTTTTCCACGTAAAATTTATTTGATCAGGACCGGTTTAGCTCATGGCGAGCATTGTCAACTGAGTTGTCATCAGCAAATAACAAGAAAAATAATTGTAATTAGCTTCAATTTATTTGCGTAGTTGTTTTACCAATTGTTTGTCATACCTTAATTTTCTTACTTAACTTTTGTATAAATATCACTGAAAAAGTACTAAAAATGTATTATTATTTTTATTATAATGCCTTTCCACCAAGTATTGACAGTGAACACCTTAAAAATTAAATTATAAGCCAGTATGTATACATTTTTAAGCTTAGCTCGAGAGGATTGGGATTCTGTCCTGTGACCATATATCCATAATTTACAAAACTTGTTAGATCAGAACCGGTTGCGCTCACCGCGATCATTGGCATCAGTTGATAATGTTCGCGATCAGCAAAAATTCAATGTGGAATAAGTAATAATAATTTTCTATTTTTTTATATAGTGCCACTCCGCCAAGTATTGACAGTGAGCACCTTAAAAGTGACACTCATGGAGGTTATCAGACCAAATAGTCTGACGATCCAAGGAAGAACGGAGTAACTCGATAAAGTTCTGAATGCAATTTTCTGATTCGAGCCCGAGAACAACGCAACCGAAGTGAGCGACGTTGATCATTTAGCATTTATTATTTAAAATCAATAAAGTGATGTTTTGATCGAATCCACATTCTGTATATATGATTCATATTTAGAAACGGTATTTTTTATTAAAAATTTTAGATATTAGATATAACTTTTTAACCGCGAACTGGTTATGAAGAGAAATAAAGACGTCACAAACACTACATTTCTTAACATATTTTTTTGAGAGGGTAAGAATGAAAGGGCTGGTTTAAAATCGTACATTATCAATAAAAGGTTGTATGGCATACATATTATAAAGGGTATTTCAAACGCAAAGGGACGCTCAAAATATGTTACTTTGTCCTGCTGAGTAGATTATTCATTGTTTAGTGGCCAAATTTGAGTCAACCAGTTTGGTAAATAATCGGCCAACACCTACCTGTACGTCATCAAAATACAATATCTGGTGAAAACATTGCTGCTGTGTGTGAAAGTGTACAGGAAAACCCAAGGCAGCTTATTTCTCGTTGTTCACAAGAACTTGGCTTTTCTGCGACTTCAACTTGGCGAATTTTGAATCGGGGTTTATGTCTGCACCCGTATAAAATCCAACTAAGCAAGGAACTTCAGGTAAACGACCACAGACAACGCCTGATTGGGTTCTGGAGCAGTTGGAAGTTTACCCAAATTTGTCAAAAAAGTCAACTTTAGCGACATGGCCTATTTTATAATGAATGGATATTGGCAGACATTTGATGCTATATTTCATATTTAATGCCGTAAAATATACTTACAAATGAAATTAAAATTTAATCGAAATCTCACAAACAACTTGTTTTATTTACATTTCAAAACTAAGCGTCCTTATAAAAAGACCCTTTATATACTACCAGCATGAAAATTACTTATGGTCGATAAAATCCATGATTCTATTTTCAAAACGTCAATTAACGGACGTTAATTAAAACAAAATAGTTTCAATCTTATTCGATGTGGTTAAATCTAGCATCGACCATTCAAAAAAACATGAACATATAAAAACTTATTTACGGGTGTAAACACTTTATATCAACATTTACAGTTATCAATCTATATATATTTTATGTCTATCGGTATAAAAAAAAACGGTGTAACAAGCAAAAGTATAATATTGAAATGCCGCGATTTTTACATTCAATATTCTGGCATTTCATGCATTCATTGACCGCAGATAACTAAATTATATTATATCCGGAAGATTATTGCTGTTTTATTTGAGGTTTATATTGAACGAATGTATTTATTTTTGATCGTATTGAAAGTAAACGCTGTCTTTATTTAAATGAATCAATATTAATCAAGATCGTTTTAAGCATTTCTACACATCAGTTAAATATTAGAGGAATATTTCAACATTGTTTGAAGATATGATTTCTTTCCATCAAAACGTTAACACATGATGGAGGTTATTACTAACTTGTACATTTTAGGCGTAAACTCTTAATCTTTTCAACACAATAATAAACAAATGAGTGTAGTTTATAAAACAATGCAATAGCTAATTCGATTTTTAAACATTTTCTACGTAGGTCATACGAATGTGAAGTTTTCTGTATCATTACGACAGTCCCATGTGCCACTATATTTCAAATAATACATTCGGATTTATGATATACTATGGATAACTCATATCATTGAAAAAAGATAAAGATTATTTACACACAGATAAGAATTAATCGGAAATCACTCAGTCAAAATATCTAAGCCTAAAAAAGTTTCGTTTTATTGTCAATTAGGCGACAACCACAACAACGATTTAACAACAACCACAAAAATGTGCAAGGATTGTTAATACTTTGAGCTGTTTTTATAGACAAACAACGGGACATATATATTTACATTTAGGTATTTTTTATTTAATTGAAATCGTAAAACATTTATATTTAATATTTATTTTAAGCGTAAATTATGAAAATATTTTTGTAAGTTAAGCCATAAGTTTTATTTGAATTATCCCGTAGGAATAATTGAGGGCATTATTTTCAAACGAGGCTCGTTCGCAAAACTATAATTCTGATATAAATATTTAATATACGACTAATAAGTATTGTTTTCTAGTTGATTTTTAATATACATAGAATAGTTATAATATATTACAAAAGTGAAATTACTCATTAATAAAAAAAAGTGTATTTTTCTTTCACAAAATTTTTTTGAGGAACATTTTTTGAGGCCAAGTTTGCAAGTAATAAATACCCTGAATAATCTTATTTTATAGAAAGTGTAGGGTCAGCCATTGATAATAGATACAAAAAAACTAGTTAACATTTTTAATTGGTATTTTTGATAATCGCGAATACATAGCCTTAATAATTTCACTGAATTAAGAAAGCAGTCTGGCTTGAAAGGCGGTAAGTATTCAGTTCAAATAATAACGTCATATAACAGTAATTGCTTTGAATCCAATTAATTATAATGAAATAGCTCATATGCGCATTAATTTGACGACTCATGGATTCGCATTTAAGGTATGCGTTTTACACTTTCACGAATTTCTTTAAAAATATGCGAATAATAATAATTTCACTTGATTATGTATTTATTTTTTTGGTAAATTATGGATATATGGTAACGGGACAGAATCTCAATCCTCTCGAGCTAAGCTCAAAAAATTTATACATACTGGCTTATAATTTTATGTTTTGACTTTACTCTTTGAGTTCTTGTGGATTATTATAAAATGTGGAATCAAAATTGAGAGATTATTGTATGAATTCTGAAAGAAGAATTTGTTTTTTAATATAAGCCTATAACAAAATTATTATTTTTACTTTTAACTTATGTGACTGTCTCTATCTGTATAATATTATTATTTGTGTAGTTTGTGGTTGCATTTTTGCTCCTGTAAATTAAAACAACTCGATTTCAAACTTATTGCGAAGTATTCTTTAGGATCTTCTATTATAATAAATTTTAAAAAAAAATCGTAAGCCTTACATTCATTTCACTTAATGTGCTTATTTTTCATAAATCTTTACAAAAATTCTGTCCTGTGACCATATATCTATAATTTACCTTTTTTTTAGTACCCATACCAGCATAGTATTTTATATCTGCATAAGTATTATGAATCTATCTGGCTTTTTTTTTGACTCTATCTAATTAGTTTTTAATATCACAATTATTATTACGAAGACAATCTCTCTCAGAATATATTCTTAACGTTAATTTTAAATTTCTTACTAATTAACTTAACAACTTGCACAATTCTAAGAATATAACATTTTGATATTAAATATTTAACGTTTAACGCATCTTACCAAATAGTGTAATGTTAAAATGACTTATAAATTAGTGTCAATTGGAATTTTGTGCCATTGATTTATAGTTAATAGTTGTCGTTTGAAAATTAGAAACATTTATCTCTGGTATATCGATGTTTTGTGCAATTTGTAGGGAATTCGCGTAAGTCAATATCGAGTGCCGAGCAACATCACGTTGCGGGAGAAATGTGAAACCGCTCTGGTCGGCGAGTAAAAGTTGCAAATGTATTAATTTTGTTGATTCGCTAACCGAGGCATTCGTTCAGTCCACTTATAAAATGAAATACTTTGAATACCTGTCGCGATTAACCAGCTGCCAATTGCATGACTTTTTCTAATGATTTCACTTTCATTCGATTCGCGAAGTAACGTCGTAAACCACTAAAATTGTATAATTTTAAGGTTCACACAATAGTTCGACTTTCTATCACATAAAAACTATAACGTACATCTGACTTTGAAAACTGACAAACGTAAAAAAATATTTTCGCGAATCCCTAACGAGCGACATGCAACACAATATAATGTGTGTGCACAGATATATTGAAATGTAGTTTATGTAACCGTTTTGAACTTCAATCTAAACGACTATCTCGTCAATTATCGTCGTTCTTATGAAATAAACACCACACATTTTCCACTGTAGACGAGAGATGTGATCTCAGAAAATACAATAATATCACTTTAACCGGGAAAATTGCAAGAAATGAAAATCTAACCTGACAACTTTGCACCAGGCTCCTCGAAGACTGAAATCCCGGAGGTTTGATTTTCACAAGTGTCGCAGGTTTTCTTCTTAGCGGTACGACTTGAGTGAACTGACACAGAATTTTCTCTTGCACGCGAGCACAAAGCCTACTAGACCCTAAACACGCCATAGTCAAAACTGTTATGAACTGTCTAGAATATAACATTGGTCGGCCACATTCGCCGTTCCATCCCCACTCAGCTGTTTCAGCTGCTGTCTATGGCGCTATATTACCATTAGCATAGACAAGATTTTCCTTACGTCAGTGTGGCATAATGTTGCAAGAAAAAAAAATGTTACATGGAAAGGTATAGATATTTGCAGAAAAAAATACTTTTACTGTGATAATTCTAACCGTACTAAAGCTAACGACACACCGGTGTGTCGCATAAGAAAAAGCTCTGACAGCTAAGAACTCACCGGTGGGTAACTTAGTTTAAAGCGTCAAAAAGTAATATTTCTCAAATTATCACATCAAATATGTATTTGAGATTTTTAAAGGCTCACCAAATCAAAATAAACTTTTTGTTTTTATAGTTTTCTTAAAAGATATTCAGGAAAAAGTGTATAAAGATATCAGGGCTGTCAAAACAAATGATTAAATATTCATAATTATAACTTTTATATAATTTTTCATGTTTCAAATCATTTGAATAAATACAAATTATTCATAAAATCAAGAAAAATTCATTTTTTGATCACCAATCGGGATGCAAAATTGACATAATGTTATAAACTGTGTGTTACAACCCTTATCGAGGATTCGTAAATACGCTCTAAAAGCTATGTGGTACCTATAGTAATTTACATGGGATTGCTTTCATAAGGGATCAAAAACATCTAAGTCTTTAAATTACGTAAGTCGTTTTAAAATATGAATTTTTGAAATAGTCGTAGCGTACAGGGCAAAAGGTGGGGAATTATTCTAGCTGGTAACAGGTTAAAACAAAGATAGATTTTCATTTTTATTATTTTACTCTAGCTTTGAATAAATAAATGGAATTATTTTATTTATTTCATGAAAAATTATTTTTTTACAAATTGAATGTAAGATACAATAAGTTTTTTTTCAGCTTTCATGATATGGGGTGTTGTTGTTTTTTTAAAACATACATGTGGAGTGCGCGAAGCGAGCTTATAGTTTCCTGGCTATTTTTCGTGCAGTATCAGTTGAATAAATATATAATAATTGTCTGTGATTTTTCATGTGTGCTCGTAAACTTCTGTCAGACTGACTAATTGTCTCTGATGTTACCTTTTTTCATCTTAAATTAATGCAATGGCAGCTTCAATAATAAAAGAATTTGCCTGTACTTTCCAAAAGTTCGAGCGTGCATTTTTCTTCACATTTTTTGGAAAACATTTCCCACCACCAGGTCTGGTTCAATTCTACAACTCGACAATATTATAACTAAATAGTTTTACTTTCATATATATATAACCTCAAACTGAATTCCGAATTTCTTATCTAATTGATATTTGTACAACTGAAATTGCTATTGCAAGCAGATTGAATACTATTCGCACCATTGGATTACCGAGTGATTGAAGAAGAATGTTGTCATCTGTGTTGAAGTGATTAGACCATTACCAATGTGAATTAGGGGAATTTCTCATAGAATTAATCTTTCGAATAGACACGGACAATTTGTGCTTATAAGACATATGGTTTTTACATGCCGTCCCACCCATTTGATGCTGGAATAATGGATCATCGCGAGAGTGATTAGCTTACCACTGATCCTGTACTAGCCCAATCCTCCTTTGCTTTATCTTTAAAAAAGAGATTGAGCTACTGTTCCTAAGAAAAACTCTCGGTAAAATGCTCTATTAGAAGTTCATATGATTCACAAACTGAGAGGAAAGATTTGGAAATAATCAACAACCATTCTAATCACTTTTGCCATGTGCAACAGAACATTCATTCGTAAACTTATGTTATTAACTTGCATTTTCAGAAGCGTTCTGCGTAGCTGTCGCTCAACACAATGGACCAATCGTGAATCATGACGCTAATAAATTGACATTGAAGGATATAATAGGAGATGGGTTTTTATATGGTGTACCTAAATTCCGACGAACTGTTGAAAAAAAATGGAAACGCAAATTTGGTGATCCTGTGCTCTCTTGGAAGTTGATCAGACCGAAAACAAACTTACGAGACTGCTTCACTTGTGGGAACCCTCATGAAGTTGGTGTACTTTGCCGTAATTACACTTTCAATCTTACAAAACCATTTCACACAGGTGGTCCTCGCTATCCCAGTCTCTGCAGTTTGCACATTTTAGTGCCGAAAACAAATGCTGTGGCATATATCTCTGTTTCACTGAACAGACTCGAACAAAAAACTTTTCTTCTTCCAAATCGTTTATTTAGCAGTATTTTAGTAGAACATTGATCTAATCTTAGTTTCATAAACATTGAATTGTTTAAAAAGTCATTAGCTGCTACTATAAATCTAACACATCAATGTTCATATCACTTAATATTCTCACCTTGCTGGCCTGCCTCCTCTTCTTCCATTCACACACTGCAATCTCACACCACATTCGCAAACAAAAATGGGCAGTGACACATAAAGTTATCATCTTCTAGCAGATATTGATGGAATCACTAAAAGCATCCTGGTAAATGTAACATATGTTTACAAGATTAATAAATATTTTTTGGTGCGTAATAAGCACATAATCACACAGCTGTACCAATATTAATATTTTTATTACATTCTGCTTATAATCCATTGATGCAAATTTCACTGGCTTAAACCAGCATCCACATTATGCCAATATGTATATTCAACTTCCTGTATTTGAACCACGGAGATATATAATGTCTTGATTTCTGGATTATTTAATTTTTATTCCAGCACATTGCTATGCAAAAGTAAAAGAAGAAACAAAACTAATGCAAGACAAGATTCAAGAAGAGTTGGGCCTAAGTCCTGTGGAAAAAGATGTAGTTGTTTTGTATGATGGCGAAAAGATGGAACAGGTATACACCATTACATTATTATTTTATTCATAACATGTTATCACTTTTTGTTATCCATTTTAGTGGTTGGCAATTTTATTACTATCTCATCATATTCTAGGGCAGTGGTTCTCAGGTAAATTTTTACTGTGGCCGCATTAGGAACATCAATGGTCCTATGGAAATGTCTGGTGTCTGGAGGCTTTTTTGTCAAAAAGACCGAAACATGTTTGTGTTTCGAGTTTATGATGACTAAAAATTCTTGTTGCACAATACATTGCATACAAAATATTTCATTTTCAGCCTTTGTTGACAAATTAACTTGTAAAAACCAGGGCTGTGGAGTCAGGGCTTTTTGGCCGGAGTCGTACTCAGAGTTGGAAATATTTTTTTTTGCATATACATACATAATTTGTCAAATTTGGCTATTGACGGATTGGTAGGGTTGATATTTAATTGAATAGACATAATTAGGAAAATTAGGAAAAAAAGTGAAGTGAAAAAAGTGAAAAAATTTTTTTAGTCACGAGTAGTGTTTTTCGGTCAATGTTGGAGTCGGAGTTGAACATTTTTTACCGACTCCACAGCCCTGGTAAAAACACATTTTTATTATGAAGGTGTTGGTGGCCGCAGAAAAATCCTCTGGTGGCTGCACGTGAGAACCACTGTTCTAGGGAGTTGACATTTTGAATGCCTGTCCTTAATTATTGAATAATCATTTTTTTCTTCTAGCCTGCTGAATTTTGGGAAGGTAAGCGTGTTGTAGAAATGCAAAAACCCAGACCACAATGGTTCAGCAAGAACTTACTACAAAAAACTACCCAACAACCTGCCACTTCTACCGATATCAAACCAACAGAACTCGCTTAAACAATTTTACAATGAATGCCACAGTGATACCATCTTAACTATTAGCAATATGATGTAAAATTTTATTAGTTCATTTTGAAAATACTGTCAACTGTACTGTATTTTGTTTGTTTTTTTAATAGAATGTATTATTTAGAAAACCTGGATTTTATCATTTACCTTCATGACAATCAGAGAGTTCCTAAAATACTGTCAAACCTAAATATGCTGCAATATTCATGTGCATATCGTTGGTAGCAACTTATGAAAACACTGAAGTCTAAAAGATGAGTTCCTGGCGCAGTTCAATCAATCATATCCAGGAAATTACGTTGGCTAGACTTTGTACACTGTTTAACTGAACATCAATCAGGTAAGTAAGGATTTTCTAGCAATTTGTTTCCGAGTATAAGAAGCAAATCTTGACTCAAATACTCAACGTTATACCTGCCAAAAACCACAACAGGTCCATACTGAGAGCAATACTTGGGTTTATTATTCAATCGGCCAGATGCTTGATGTAACATGAATATGGAGGTGTAAGGGTAGGAAATTATTACTGGAGGACATAACCAATCACAGGTTATCCGCACCTGCAGTAACGATTATGTCACTTACAAAGAATCACTTAATAAAAAACTCACCATTGTTCATTGATACTATCAATTGAATTGCACAAAATTTCAAAGACTTTATTTTAAAATAAGAATCTCTCATATAGTAATACTCAATATATAACAGATATAATACATACTCAATTTGATATAAAAAATTACTTAACGTATATGTAACTACATACTAATAAATATTTTTTTAAGGCAGATAGAATTAATTTTCTTAATGTATTTTATACTTAAAGGGCTAATTTATTTTACACCAATCTATTATATCGTGGAATAATATAAATTGATTTACACTAAATATGATAGATTAAAATTTCGGGAATAATCACATTGATGAAGACATGAAAGCAGAATAAGGAAATAAATTCTGTCAGTCAGCTAAGGATTCTGAATTGAAATAACCCAAGAATTACATGCTTTCTTTCTGGTCTCGATTCTTGGAGTATACAAAAAGATTAAGCCAAGACTCAAGACTGAATTTTTGATTATATAATTTTTTTAAATTGTAAATTTTATTCATTCAAATTAACCATAAACAAGAACTATAGCTCAGAACCATGTGAAAATTTTCCTCTTTCTCCTCCTCTTGTTTACAAACAATTGAGACTATGTGAAGGGCATAGAAAAATATCAAATGCACCCTGATGCTGGACATTCCATAGATTGAATAATTGGGCGGCAATTACACGCTTACATGTTTTTACCTGATCATATGAACGATCGTAGTTAAAATTATGTTTTATATCAATATCAGAAAATATTAACGTATAAATTCTTAAAATTATTTACTTTATTCACTATATATATAATGGAATATTGGTATGTACAGATATCAGAATGAAAATAAACGTAGTTTCTAACTATAAACTATGTTGATAATGCTTGCGATGAGCGGAACTGGTCTTGATTATCATAAAATATGTGAAAGTAGTAAAGAATATTGTATTTTATTCATTGAAATCAACAGTTGATTGAAAACCATTATAGATAACTGTACAGATATCATACGGAATGAAAATAAAATGTAGTTTTTAACTATAAATTATGTTGATAATTTGTTGATAGCTATTTCGGAACTGGTCTTGAGTTATTCATTGAAATCAACAGTTCTACCAAGTAAATGCCTACTCAATCAATAGCTTATCAATTATATCATATTTTTATTTATTTAATCTAGCGAAAGCAAAGGAGAAATAAGATATCTATTAGTATCTAGCAAATCACTGATTTTTACAACTGTTTAAAGTTGGTATAGAATAAATGTGAATTAGAATTTTTGATTATTAACATATTTTGAATGACACCTGAAATATATCTTGTTCAACCGTATTTAATTGAAAAAAACCTTTTTTTGTGTCTCAAACACAGTGAAAAGTAACACTTAAGATTCAATCAAAATTCTTTCTTCAAACTAGCACATAATCTATGTATATCCAACATAAAAAATATAACATTTAACAGTAATAATTTTCTGTCAAAGTATAAAAAGATTGGAGTCATCAATAATATTGACAATGATTTCTATTTACTGACAGTAAAAATGAGTTTTATGCATTATAAGATGTTGAAATCAATTGACCACCTTGGTAAGAATTAGGCCAACAGGTGAACCATATATTAATGATTAATTGACATTAACTGGCATTCTGAATCACATAGTTTAAAAATCGACAGAACGCAGGGTCGAAACCTGAGGGAATGAAGTACATAGTGGCTTTGGTAATCTGAAAAGATATTTCCGTTCAACTAACCTTTACAGGCAATGAAAAATAGTACCTGAAAAATTCCGCATCAATATAAAGCATACATCACAGACTTAGAAGTGAACTACCTAATTCCACACATATTTCATAGATGGGTTTCGCCTTTCAGCATCTTCAGGCATTTCAAGTGCACGGATGTACTTGAACTGACACGCAGTAAACAGTTTGTATCGTTTATATACAAAAATAAAAGTAGATCACTAAGTTAAATTGCTATTAAAATGTAAATTAGCAAAAATTGTTTGTAATTGTGTATGAGTTTCAATGAATTAAGTGGGTTTGTTATAATTATCAGGATTTTTGAATGTAGTATCGCAAATACTAATGACCCCAGATAATTACATAGGAATATTTAAAATAAATCTAGGGTTTTATCCAATCTATTATTACTGAGTTGATTGATTTAAAATGTTTGAATTATTAATAAATGATAATTTTTTAAAGGGGTATAACAATGGCGAGTTTGGAAGATTAAGTTGTTCGTTTAAAATTGGTAAACTATTAAGCTGAGCCCTGTTTTATCCAATATTTCTTGATAGAACAATTTATATTAGCCCTTATATAATAATGTTAAATCAATGCCCGAGTCTATATTGTGAATGAGTGATTCTCAAAAAGTAAAAGTTCAAGTACATCTGTGCACCTGAAATGCTTGAAGATGCCGAAAGGCGAAACCCGGGTTGTTAGCGACAAAACTCATGGAAAAGTATAAAATTCAAATTTAATGCAATGTGTTAGGAACATTTTTATACAATACTGCAATCTCATTCCCTTTAGTCTAGTTGCTGCTTTAACCAATCATTGTTGAATTTCAGTGTTTACTGAATCAATTAAAATTATTACCCACAGAGTTTGTGATGACTTCGTAATTATCAGAGATTGAATCAAAATCTTCTTTGGCAGTAAAATGCGCCTCAACGTGTTCTTGAAACATTTCAAATGTGACCGTCAACTGGAAACGTTCTCCGCACATGGGGCAAACGTTTTCTTTCTTGTCTGACTTTTGATCATCTCTTGACATTTTGCTGAAAAGGGGTCGGACATTGAACACATCGTTGCTTTTGCTGCTGCCAATATGATTGTTGGTATCGCTTGCATTGTTCAAGTGACTGATGGGGGACATTCCTCCAGTATCGTCTTGGTATGACGTGGAATTCGCTGGCGTAGCCCACTTTGTTAGACTATCAAGCAATTCTGTCTCGCTTGTATCCTGACATTCATTATGCCTCTTTTCATTTGTCAAGTTTTTCGGGCCATCGTTGGTTTTACTACAGTTTAGACATGTTGTTTCTGAAAGAAATTTTTTCATAATAAAGTCAGAGATGTTTCAACATTTATTTAAATAAGAGATCTCTTTGAAAATTCGGGGATCCCCTGAAATTGATTTAAAAGATAAAATTAACGCTTACAAATTAATACATATTTTTTGTTCAATTAAATTTAAAAAAAAAAATATGCTACAATATCTGATAGATGTGAAGTACTTGTTCATAGATGAAGAAATTATGAGAATTTAACAAAACTTTTAATATTAGTTTCAAATTTCTGTTTACTGGCAGTTTGAGTTTGTCTGAAGACTTGAAGGTGAACATGATTGAAGAACAATTTAAAATTTTATATACACTAGAAATATTAATAATTTAATCACTTATACCCATGCGGCCCTCAATCTATCTGAGAATTTATAATCTGGTGCTTCTCCCAAAAAGGTTGTGCATCACTGCGCTGTAGTATAGAGTCAATATCAGTGGTTCTCATGTGCGGCCACCAACAGCTTGATAGTTAATATTGATATTTAATAAAAATGTGTTTTTACAAGTTTATTTGCCAACACTGAAGATTTAATATTTTGGATTCATTGTACTGTGCATAACGAATTGTCAGTTCGCAAAAACTCAAATACATACATGTTTAGGTCTTTTTGTCAAAAAGACTCAACACAAAATTTGGTGCGGCCACCAGACATTTTTTACGTGAGAACCACTGGTATAGTCTATATGAATAAAACAGGGGATATTCAGCATATACCCTCCAACACAACACTGGTAATTACATTACATACATACCTGATTGAATAGTTTCAAGATTCGATAGACAATTTTTTAAATCTTCCTGTTGCTGCATTGCTTGTTTCTTAAGATCGTTTAACTTGTCAGTTTGTTCTTTTATGTTCACCAATGAACAGTTACTAAAATCTAAGTGAGGGAATCCAATAGAACCAGTATTGAAGAACTTATCATCATCCATTTGGAGCTGTACCATCTGTTGGTATTGCTGAACTAGTTCACTTTTTTCCGCTAAGAAACTAGTTATGACTTTGAGGGAAATCTCTTCCAAGCTCGCTTCCAATTTTTCACTCCCCTCATCAACTTTGGCTTTCAATTTAGGATTAGGAGAGTTTTGAGTGAAGGTTTGCGACCTAATCAAGTGAGGAACTGAAAAATTGCTATCTTTTAGAGGTGAAGAAGCAGGGCTTGTAGGCGCATTATCTATTAAATCTACAGATAAGTTTTCTTGAGAATCAAAATTAGTCAATTTGGACAACCGTAACCACATTTTTTTATTCTCACGTGAAACCATGAATACATGATGAGCTAATTGGGCTTTTTCCTTGGTGAGTTGAGCGACGTTCGCATGTAACATTTTGACCTCGGCATTCGAGTACTCGCTATTTGGTTTCGTTCTGTTACATTTTATACTTAATTGAATATTTTCCTCTTCCACTGCCCTTAGTCTATTTTGTAATAAATAGCACCGCTCCCGCATTGTCCTCATTGCGATATTTAAAGTATTAGGACTTGATGATAGATCAGAGACTTCGTCCGGTAGATCCATTCTCAGAATTACTCATATATGCCGAAAATTTATAAAACGCAATAACACTTGACATACGATATTGTGCAAAAAAATATGTTTTTTTCTATTCAATACGCAACTTTTGCATTGAAATATCTGGCTATGCCTATTTAATTTCCGTCAATATGCAGGAACGTATAACTTTATTTACATTACAGGTCGGTGATTACAATATTCTCTGTATATTAACTGTTTATCTATGATATTAACTGTCAACTTATCCATAAACAATGAAGATGACAGTATCATAGTCTATGGAACATCACATCTACGACCTGGTTTCAATATCTTATCTCGTTTATCTTTAACAGTACTAAAGCTAACGAAACACTGGTATGTCGCAAAAATAAGAAAGCTCTGACAGCTAAGAATTCACCGGTGGGCAACTACGTTAAAGGCGTCAAAAACAATATTTCTCAAATTATCACATCGAATATGTATCCAAAATCTTTTTAGGCACAAAATAAACTGGGTGGAATTGAGATTTTTCTTTAGTAAAACTAACAGAAACTCATATTGTTTTCTACTTATCTCAATTTTGCTACAATACTAAATTTTGAATAGAAATACAGTACTGTTAATACTTCAACAACAAAAGAGAGCTATCGTTGAGAAGTGGGAAACAATATAGTTTTTTTGGTGAGTTGATATAAGATTATGATTAATTTTTTAAATATGTTTGATACGTCAATAACTCTATATAATATTCTTTATTATTATTTTGCCATAATTGTAAATTTAGTAGCTTGTCTATGATATGAATTCAGAACCCAATGGTCATATACATACAAGAAACTAGCCAAAAGTCTATAAATCCATGGATAGCATATATAAACCATAGACTATGATCGAACTGTCAAAACACACCACGGTCTTGAAGTATAATAATTAATATTTAGCAAAACTAGCTGTTGCGCGTGGTGTTAAACATAAATTGAATCTATTTCATAAACTTATCAGCATGGGTGATTTAAAAGTGGGTTCATTGGAAGAAGAAGCACTAAAAAGACAAGAAAGATTAAAGTCATTTAAACGGAAACTCGATTCTGACAAAGACGAAACCACCACTACTAAATCATTGGAAAGTCTCCCTAAGTAAGTGTTTCCATCTTCAATACTCTTTACTTTAATTCCTTTGATGGCTGAGATAGAAGATGCGTATTAAGTTTACTTTTAGTATTCCATGTTTAAAAACATATAGGAATATCCTAATGAAAGATTTGTCGTATAATAATCCAACATGGAGTAACTTGTGAATTTTACCTAAATATTATAGTTGTCACATATAACCGTCAAAAATATTCCAAATATAGCGCCAGAGGAATGAAACGAATTCCTAAACGTAATTTCGGCCAAATAGGAAGCGAATTGATCGCGATTTGTGCCAAATTGTCATTTAAGTTTTCGTTTTGTTCGCATCCACATATTCTAAATGTTTTGCGTTTGAATTTCACTAGCGTTTGGATCCACTTAAGCGGTCTCAGTGAACCACAAACGAATGGGTTTAAAATCCATCTTCAATCCGTGAAATATTTCTGCAGCCGTCCGAAATTACTGGCAGTATATGTTGGAGTATTTCTTCCTGTCATCTAATTGCTAAGCGGTGTAGGACAGCAATTAATAAACATCTTCGGATCGTCATGCTCTCTATTCCACCGAAATCTTAGTTGCCTGGATGGTACCATCCATAATGGTATTCACGGTGGAAACATTTTAGTGTACTGGTATCACTGACACGGTGGCCATGCTGGAATATACGTCAAATTTAATGGATACTTTAAAGGCAATGTTTTGGCTTTCTAATTTACTTTTTAATATAAAAGGTAATTTATTCTAATGTGTTTTTTTAAGAATTAGTGGAGCTATAAACAAGAAAGTGATTCGGCGAAAAATAGTTCTTCTGATTAAATAATTTTGTATTATGTTTCAGGCCGAAATTTCGTAGTTACCGACCTCAAGATGAAAAATTAAAAGAATCTGTTTTACCCGATGCTACGCCAGGAGATGTCATCTCCGAAGTCAAAGATCAACTTGATGCAGCCAACACAAAGGCAAGTACCACTTACTTTGTCCATTTGTAGATCTTTATAATCAAAAGCTAAATTTTGGCCCCTTAGGTTAAAAAACAAATCTCCACATTTGACCGTGTCGAGTTGTGAATGCCACTAGATACAAAATAATATTTAACTTAATGTGTCAAAGAGACATATCAATAGAAGAAGTGGATATGATGATAGTTCAATACTTATCTATTAAAATCAATCGCGACTCGTTAAAATCAATAACTATTTTATATTTAACAAATAAATCAAAAAGCCAAAGCATTGCCTTTAAAGTTAATCGAAAGACAATTTGAATTATTTGTAACGACCCACTGAGTAATTATGTAATAAGTCTTTTTATCTTGCAATAAAAATGCTCGCCCTCAAATTCCGGCATTTAAAAGGTTAAATAATTCTCATTTCAATGTGTTTTTAGGTGGTGATAGAAGAATTAGACATTGCAAATTTAGCCCCACGTAAACCCGACTGGGATTTGAAGCGAGACGTCTCCAAGAAGCTCGAGAAACTTGAAAGGCGGACACAGAAAGCAATAGCAGAATTAATTTGGGAAAGATTGAAAGAAGGACAAGACAGTAACATGGGAGCGATGGTCACATTAGCAGCTACCGAACCTACAAAATCATGATAACTATAAGTGTTAAACTTTAAGTCCTAATTTAATTTTTTATCTTTATATCAATATTTAATTGAAAAGCTTAGTAGATATTTTTCAAATCTGCTTTCAGTACCTTTATAAGTGACAAAAAGCTGTTCACTTCAGAAATAAATTTGTTTACAACAGTTCAAAATATAAATGTATTTAGTCAGTTCAAGTACATCCGTGCACTTGGAATGCCTGAGGATGCCGAAAGGTGAAACCCGGGTCGTTAGCGACAAAACTCATGGAAAAGTACAAAATTCAAAGAATTCAAATTTGATAAATGTTTTTAGTTCTAAAAAATCAGTAAATTTGTTGTTTACATAGTTTCCCTCTGACTAATTTGTATCTATTTTTGGAAATATATGTTACAATATCTTTCTACAATTATTGATGAAATACAAAATAAAAATTATTTCGTTTTGGTTATTACTTTTTAATTTTATTTCTTTGTAAAATAGTGCCACAGCGATAAATAAATAAAAGTTACGAATAAACTAGTTTTCATTTTTTGATTGATTAATTCAGGGCTGTGGAGTCGGTAAAAAAAAGTTCGACTCTGACTCCAGCAATTACCCAAACCACGACTCCGACTCAGACTCCAACATTGACCAAATGCACGACTCCGACTTCTTACAAATCAGTTAAAAAACATTTTTGATTTGGATGGGTCATAAGCGGTTTCCAGGGAGATGTAATTCATCAGGTTGCAAGAAGAAGGTTCAAGCTTCCCTGGGACATTCGTAACTCACGTCCAAGCCTGGTTCACGGCTCCTTTACCAAATTTATTTTGAACGTAATTTGATACTGATCAGTCCGTTATCCTACAAAAATACATATATTATAGTAAAAAACTCTTTTATGTATAAAATACGTTTATTTATCAATCTTCATTTTTAATACAAGACTTTCCATTACAACTACTCTTCATGTGTTCATGAATCTCAAAACAACCACTACTCGTTTACCATGTGTTATTTTTATGATGAATACCATTAATATACGTCTACATATAACAAGGGAAGTGGATCAAACAATAATATTAGTCTAACACTTCTCTTCCTGACTATCTTTTATGAATGACCACTTTGGATTTGATGTTTCTACTCTTCAGAAAAAAAATACATATACATATTCATACATGTATTCATAAAAGTTTTTTGACTTTGAATCAGCATGTTAGGTAGGTATTGCAGTCATAAATTTAAAACATAATCAAATTTCTGTGACTGTTGTACTGCTATAATTGAAATACTTTAGATTTTTTTTTTTAAATTGAATAAGAAAACTTTTTTGTGATAATAAATATTCATGCATCATTTGTTTTAGTTCAATCTTTGTGCATTTATATTTTCTCAATAATGAAAATAAACCTCCATCATAAGTCTGTTATCTGGAGGTTCTTCTATTTATATCACACATAAAATGGAGTCTTCTCTTTTACAAAATTTTATGAATAAATTAAATGTAGTGTCAAAAATATTTTACGATAAAATCCACTGAAATGGTAAAGGAAAAAATATTTAAATAACAGCATCATTGTGTAAGACTTAATTGTTGGAGTGCGGTGGAGCATTTTATCTATGCTTGACAATTTAAACATGTTTTAGAGTCATAACCGCATTTAAGTTTGTAATGAAAATGACTTTATGATGTGACTCTTAAATTAATGGTATTCAAAATATCATTAGTGTTAACACCAAAACAACGCCATGCTTTTATAATTATCACAGTATTATCATTAGATAAATTGATTTCAATAATTTTTTAACATTCTATTATAAAGTGGTGTATTCGAAAAGAACAGTTTTAAGACAATCATAAAAATTATCTTCTCAACTGAATGGCAACACACAGCACAACAATTGATAACTTTATGGTTATCTGGTTGTTCCAGCAGTAAGTCAGAGACAGTAGATTTTTGAATTACTGAACAGCACTGAATAATAATATTTCTAATTTTGGATACCTTTTTATGACTATCTCAAAACTGTAGATTAATGGATACACCTTTTTTAAGACATTCATAGAATTGATCCTTAAGTGAATAACAGTCATAAACATTAATGTATTATAATTATGTGCAAAGTAACCAGTGTTTAAAAAATATAATATACTCAAATTTCTAAGAATGCGAAAAAGCTACTAACAAAATCAGTGATAGGAAAATGTTCTTATATCATAATATTAACACATTGGTTACTTATTTTTAAATTGTTTAAGTGTTCCTTCATATAATGGGAAAATAAACATATTTATGGTAATGACATCACCCTGAAATTGCTTAGAATCTATTACGAATCCAAAAAATATTATTATTTGTATATTTAAATCTCGAGTTTTTACAAAAATAATATTCATACAAAAGTAATTTGAAATACTCATAAATTCTGTGTTTTTTTCAAATGTTATTAAAGATTATTTCCTAAGCTGTCAGAGCCTGCATTTTTTTTTACGTTTTATTCAATATGAACAGATTTTTAATATAGAAAATAGTAAATCAAGGAGACAAGGAATAGACACTAATGACTGCAGTTATTTTTACTCTAAAGAATTTATTTAAGTCACGACTGGGGTGTAATTTTTTTTTATTTTATGTAATGTTTTGATGTATGATCTTCAATGATGAAATAATTCAATTCTTGTAGAAAATTGCTTCTTGCTAAATTTGATGAATTCCACAAGCTAGGAAAACTTATTTGAGACATTCATTAAATTAAATAAATATTTTATGCTAATTGTACCACTATTTTTTTTGAGAATGTTATTTATTTACTGAAGTGAATATACAAAGGAGTTTTTAATTGTATACAGCTTGAAGCATGTGAGAATCGGGTGATTTAAATGATATGAAAAATCTTTCATAGCTACAAACAGTTTGCAAATCTAACCATCTCATTGTTTCAACAATTAATATAAATACCATTTTTCTATATTCTTTGGTCACAGAATCTCATCTAATTTTTCAAACACACAAGCTGTAGAATTTGCTCAAGAAGAAGAAAAATAAAATAAACTGAATGCTGTTAGAGAGGTGCTGAGGTGATGCGCTGTTCCGCCTCGAATGCACATTGTTATTGACTTTGGTCATTTGGTCCATGTTGCTCTTAGGTGGGTCTATGGAGTTGTCGAAATACCCTTCTCTTTCGGTGTTGTAGAAGACTGTTCTATCTCCGAGAGGTTGAACAGGTCTAAAGTTGTGGGTGATACGACCATGGTCAGAGCGAAGCTCACGGAAACTTTCAATCTGCAAAAGAAAAAATTTCATTTAACATTTTGCAATGAAATTACATGACATATGTTTTTATGTCCACTATTGTTGTTTGCTATGTGATGTTATGGCTAACACATCAATGGCAGTTATTTAGTTTACTCTTAACATCATTGCTTACTTCTATAGATGTACCATCATTACTTGACTGCCGCTGAATTCAGAACTAAAATTATCTCCATAGAGAAGATATCTTCTTGCCATTTAAGTTGTATTGTTATACTAAAAATATATGTATGTAAAGATTTATTTTCATTTATAGCTTGCATATAAAAAAAAGTGTAAGTAAATAAACAATTTTAGGTCACTCACGGGTTTGTGGCGCCCTCGCTAGCAGTCAAGTTACACTGGTACATCTATTCACATGTTTATTCATTTTGAATGCTTGTCGTTTAAATAAATCGCATGTATTTAAGCGTTTCGTTTTTGTTTTATTTTGTTGTGATCTAATTTGAAATAAACATTAAATGTGTCCATTTGCAGTAAAATCAACTTTTAGTGCCCCTGTTGCTAGCTTCTAATTTAAGATACCTGCATTATTAGAAAGCCTGCAAACTGCAGATTTTATATAAATTTCTTACGTGCCAGGAGACATATTTATTAGATCTGATGGTGCAAAACCCTTACCTGATCGTGTGATAATCTGATCGGCTGCTCGAAATCAATCCATGTGACAACTTCGGAGCACGGAGGTGTTGTCAAAGATCCACTATAAGTAAAATAGTGCTGCAGGTCATAGGGCAGGAGGGCCAAGAGACTAAGTGGACGTGCAAGGGGCATGTTGCTTTGTGGCTCAGTAACGTTACCCAGAGCAGCTGTCACTAAATCGTATGCTGGGTGCCTATGACGATCCAACTAGAAAACAATATGAACAATTGAAAATTTGCTTTCACAATCCTTAGTTATTATATAGTCGTGAGTTTAGGGACATACGGGCGAAACTACATAAACAACGAACTGAGATAAATGGCAAATCGGTTCTCAATGTTGATCTTTGTTCTTACGGATTTGCAGGAAAGCCGAGCAATATCTGGTAAACCACTCTTCGTATTTGGTTCATATTTTGATATCTTATAGAACTTTATTTAGAGCATGACAATGCCACATTTAACTCAAAAATGCCATTTTTGTTGTTTCGCCCGTATGTCCCTACACCCACGTATGTTGGTCAAAAGGACAAAAATTAGGTTTTTTATTCTGAGAAAGGAAAAATAGATTAATTAAGAATTTTGACTGAAGGTGCTCAATGAAATTTCAATATAGATTAATATGACTTCCTTCAAATGTAACTAAATATGAAATGCTTTAATATTATATATTTACTTACAGTATTTCAGTTGTTTGACATATTTCTTTCCGCAACTTACATCTCGATTTCAATCGGAATATCAATTTAAAAACTAACTTACTTTTTTTACAAAAATTGTGTGTTTTTCTGTCAATATAATGCCTTTATTACTTGACGACTTGAGTAAGTGAATCGAAACTGGGCATGAGTATGAATACAAAATGGTCCCTTTAAAGGTGTTAACTGCCACTTCTTGGTGTAAAGGCATTATTTAAATAAATAAAACACATGATACAACCAAACCTCTTTTTGTGCGATTTCAAAGTTTTGCGATTTTTAAAAAAAAAAAAATTTGAGACTATTTCAATGTACATATGTAATAACGTAATAAACAGTGCGTTGTTCACATACTGTAAGTGCAAAATCCAGTGTTTCACCTGTTTATTACAATGTGACCTTGGAATGTATGTCATTGTACATGTTATGTTCCCATATTAAGTCATAGCTTTTTTTGTGCGATTTCATGTGCAGTACTACTTCCACATATATTGTGATAGGTATCAGGACCGGCTTCGCTCATCGCGAGCATTTTCAACTGATCAGTTAACAATACTATATATTGTGTTTTATTTTATTTTATACAAAATAATAAGTAGTGAGTGAATGCATTAGTAATAATTTGGGACAAGACATCTCTTTCGATATTACCTAATTGATAAATATATGAATGAATATTTTAGTACCTCATACAGGAATGCCATTACTGCGAGTCCATCGTGGAAGTCAAGAGCGGATTTAGCATCACCATATTCTTTTTTGAAGAACACCATGTGAAGCTCCATTGGGAAGCTGAAATAATTTTTAATTTGGAGCCATAAGTACATATATGTTTTTACAATGTTACAATTTTCTCTTTGGAGAATATGGACTCAAATCAGAGCTAATCTAAAGAAAAGCTTTTTAGGGGCTAAGGCAGGGTTCGTCAACCTTTTCATGCCTACTGCCCACTTACACTTATGTTTCATGGTAAAATTTCCTTACCGCCCACCACCATCGCTAGATTTCAAACCAGTTCATGGGTGAAAAAAATTGCGATTAAAGCAAAAATCGCCCACCGCCCCCCACGGAAGCCTTTATCGCCCACTAGTGGGCGGTACGGACCAGATTGACGACCCGTGGGCTAAGGGGTCACGCCAGGACGCCACAACAAGAGGCTTAACTCCTACGACATCGTATAAACGCCAAGTCCTATGTCGAGTCTGGTCCGACATTGTAGAACTTGGTTGGAAAATATTTTTTTATTGATTTTAAAGTATCCATATTTCAAAAACCGTATTTTTTGGATTGTGTGCCTTAGTTCAAGTTTGGAACATGTCATAATGTGGTATATTTTTCGGTATTTCGTTTTATTTACTATGGTAATTAATAAGCAAAACCTGTGTCATTAATCAATTTCTCAAATCTTATGATGAGTTGACGCCTGACAGCTTTACACTCGACTTAAGAAAAATCTGGCAACTAAAAATATGATTACATATCTCGCAAAACACAATGATAAAAAACTCAATTACTAAAATGAATTCAATGTCATTTTGTGGAAACATAATGGAATATTCAATATTGCAAAAAAAATGCAAATTCGTCAATACTGGTTTGTTCAGATATTTTGCTTAATTATTGTAAAGCATTGTGTTGTTTTAAAGTCAATTAAACAAACAAGCCTTGGATGCCAGCCCAGTATGGATGCATTGTCGAAAAACAATAGCAGACATGCAGCAAACTAAATTGATATAGCAATGGGTTGAATCAACTTATGTTGTCATTATGATCACAAGTGACAGCTGACAATTCAATATCAATTGATCATTTTAAAAACAAAGCAATAGTACCAACGTAGAAAATAGCCATATTTATACGTCATATATAATAAATTATCTACAATTCATTCAGAATTGATAATATCAAATATAAAAATGAGCTGCTCTTACGGGTCGTCTTAGGTGGGCGAAGCGATCCGGCGCGCTTTAAAAGCGGCAGAGTTTTAAAATATCAAACGGTCCTCGCCCATGCAAGTGTCATATGTGGGCGACGCGATCTGGTCAGGACGGCATATGTCGTAAGTCGCCTCAAGTGCCTGACTCATGGCGCGCGCGAATCGCTTGAAAATATCAAACGGTCCAAGCTCACCAGAGCGTTAATTGCGTCTGGCCGAGCGATGGCACATACGACCTTTAGTCCGCTACGTTTCAAATTAATTGGTTTTTACACGTCGCCGCAGCGCACCGTAGCGCTTCGTCTCGCCTACCTAAGACACGGGGTTACGGTCCTTGCTATAGCTTATCTTTGAATGGTAAATTTTATGACTGTAATGTTGATTTTAATAGGGAATCATTCATTGGGATATGGGATTACAGTAACGAATGAGGAGAATTGAATCCAGTGCATGGATATTTACAATAGTGCAATTCTTATGGATTACCAGTGGCGGATTAAGCACTTGCGAGGCCTTAGGCGACATAATCTAGAGTTTATCTAGAGTCGAATTTCGACTGAAGTGTGGTATTAACCTTCGTAGGACTATCTTTGAAAAATGACTCTCAGGCCGAAGGGGGGTAAAAAAAGACCCCAGTGTTTTGGCCTTATTGGCATAGACTGCAATAAAAAAATGATTGATTATGCTTTGACGTATATTTATACATCTTTCTGAAAAAAAAACCATATAAAAATCCCTATTTTTCCTATAATTATTCATATTTAAGTCACGCATGAAAACGACGACGTTTCTACTCCAACGGCTATGGTGGACTAACAAGCCAATAACCGTGCACGAAGATACAATATTTTATCTCTTATCTTATCGCTTATCGCCTTTTATTGTTGCCAGATATGAAACACAATGTCCATGCTATCTATGACTCACTATGGTCACGTTTTCTTATCGCTTATGGGCGTGAAATTTTATGTTAGCGCTTCCCAGGAATTGTTAAGATTGACAATTAGACTGAAAAATTCCGACTTTTTCTCGTTTTTAATGGATTACGGCGGAAGTAGCCAATAAATATCATATTTTTTTTCTGCAAAGTAGTTGTTGGCACAAAATCTATACGGTCAGGGACGGCTAGGTTAAAATGGTTAAAAATTACTATACCTTCTACTGTTAATTCTATCCTCGCTTCCGTATGTGTCATTATCTCCCCAATGGAAGTGAAGTTGGCTGAATATGTATTCTCCAGCGAGTGGACCGTCTGATATCTTCGGGGGCTCCTTGTTCTCAACTTTGAGCATCACTGAAAGTAAATCATTTCATTAATAATTAAATTGCATCAAAAAGTCATCATTATTAAATCTATGGTACATAGAAATTGCCAAATCAGTATTTTAGTATTTCAGCTGTTCTTTTAATCCTGAAATACCAGGTGCTTTAAAATGTACAATGAACGAAAATTAACGAGTTATGCCAATTTCACGAGATGGCGCGCTGCTCTGGTGCGCTCCAATCAAATTTGAGCTCTATAATATAATTCAAGAAGATTGGTAGATTGCCTTTTGTAATATACATCTCTCATCGGTTCTTATCAAAATTCACTCGTGGTTTAGTCAAAAAATGTGAGAGACAAGAATTAATGCAACTTTCGTTTCATTGACGCAAAAATAATTAATTCTGTAAAGCTGATTTGTTCGATATCTTTTAGTTTTTTAGTTTATCGTTGATCTCGTTATTTTCAATTACTTTTGCTGAGATTATCCTTATTTATGGTAGGTATGCCAAAATTTTAAGGAATTTTCATTTACAACGGAGGCGATCGGTTGACGACTTTTCCTCCATTAGTTAATACCAAAAACATCAATTATCTATTATCCACGACACATTAATTTGAATTGTTTTAATTTACATTACTTTGATTGTATTAGCTATCAATCTGTCGTCCCAAATTCTCTGTTTTACATTATCTGAACATTTACTTTGACAGAATGAATTCGCCGTCGAATTTCCTGTCCACTGTTCGATATTTTACATATAATACAAAACTTTAATTAAAGTTAAGTAATTATGTAGTTCGTCCGGTCCGTGGCGTAGTGTCAACGGCGTTGGCTTGCGTGCCGGATCGCCCGGGTTAGATTCCCGGTACGAGCGGATTTTTTCAGTCGATAAATCTGTTCAAAGGCATGGGCGTTTGTGTTGTTGAAAATCCCTTCCCACCTTTACGATCCCAAAAAGAGCGACGCATAGTGACAGCGATTAACTAATCACTGGTCCTGTCCCAGTCCTCGTATTCTTTCCATCCCTACTCTCTTCGAAATAAAAAGAGAGGTTGAGCAACTGAGTAACAAGCAGTTCTCGTAGAAAAAAAAAACAAAAATGTTGAGATAAACTCCGTGAGGAGTCCATATGCTCCAAGTTTGGAGCGGACATGGTTAAAAAAAAATAAAAAATTATGTAGTTCGTATCATGTATCGTTATACTATGCCATTTTAAGGAGAAACTTTTGACCTGTTACATGCACTTCAGATTGAATAACAAAATACATTGAATTAAAATACCGATACATACTGAATTGTATTCACATAATAAATGGGTGACATTCCAGTCTTTCCTATTTCCCATTTGAATTGTCAATTTCTATCGACTGATTAGACAACGTAATTATATACGCAACTTTTTACAGTTTTCCATTTCCGGTTCATTGATTTACTAACTGTATTTGCTTTACATCGCGGTAATGTAACTGCATTTGTGTATGCACATACAAATAATATCAATTCGTTAAGCCCGATGATAATAATATAACAATAATTAATAAACTTTAGTCAAAATTAGTTGTTATATTCATCCGCATAAAGCTCGCATAAATGTTGAATTCCGAAATCCCGACTGGTTACAATAAAAAAAAACAGCTTTTGACACTAATCTTGAAAGCTTATGTTTTAAAGCTGCACGCCCTACATTGGCTACTTTAGTTCTGATTTCTACCAGCAGCCAAGATATAATATTCAAACCACAATGACAAATGACATTGATATCTGTATCTTGAAATTTTAGTACAAATCAAACTGAAATATATCGATTTTGAATTCGTGTGAATTTTGTACTTTTACATGAGTTTTGTTGCGAACGACGCGGGCTTCGCCTTTCGGCATCTTCAAAAAGAGGTAAAAGTACAGACAACTTTAGTCGAAATCCTGAATTATAAAGGAGACCTATAGTATCAAAAATATAACTAAGGTAAATTTACCAGTCGTTGACCATTTAAGAGAAAATTTCAACAAAAATAACGATTAAGGTTTAGCATTGTACCGAATAAAGGCAAAGCAAGTATACTCATATTGGATCATATGTCTTAATTAATATTATGTAACAAAAATTGCGAAAGGGCCTGTTTAAAAAAAGTTTTGTTAAATTATTTGAAGTCATGTTTTTGTTTCAGTAGTTGACCATCTCACAAATTGAAAAGTCTAGGTGTTGACCATGTCTAATCAGGGGGCTTTATAGTGAACTTTCTTTCAGGGTTGCCTCAAGGCTTTCTGTCACACCATTCTTGGTTGAATCAAGTAGCAATGGGTGGTTCAGGAACAACGTACATACCGTTACTAGATTGATCACCTAAGAAATTTGAAATAATAAACTTTCCTCACTAGGTGTTGTTTTCAAATGGCCACCCTGGTACTCCATTGGCTATATGGTGATGTGTTGCTCATTCCGACCAGCAATCCAGCATCTGCATTTCTTATTTTGGGCCATTTTATTCTCAAAAGGTCAACTACTGGTACATGGTCAACGACTGGTACATTTTACTTATTTACTTTTCGAGAAAAATACGAAAAACGTTTTGCTAGCCTTTGAGCTAGTTAATTTATATTTTTCAATTTTAAAAACAGTCCATAAAAGCCGGAAACTTAAAATTTGTATGATTGGTCACATTGCATCCGTTTTTCGTTTCTTTTGTCTCCAAAGTCGTGAACCGTTCTGATTTTGATACCAACCATCATTTACATTTACGTTTTTATACCAATTATACATGTTTTTATACAAATATTTTATTGCCAGCCATACACTATGACCAGAAGAATAATTTGACAGCATTATGTCAGTTTCGAAAAATATGGGATATTTCTACTTTTGATACTATACCACTCAAATTATATATACATTGTATTTTTTTTAAATTAAAAAATAAACAAACCAGAAGTAAGCCGGACTATTAAATAACAAAGTTTTCTTGGCGACTAAATTAATTAGCTTATTTAAAAATGGAAACGTAACAAAGTAGGCACAAAGAACATAACCGTTTCCAGTCGATTGAATTTAATGTCAAATACGAGTGCATATTTTATTATGCAGCTGGACCCAATTTGGTTTTGATTCAATTAAAATATTTATTTGAGCAAACATCTATGCGTTACGATGCTGTCCAAATTAATTTAATTTGATTGATTGAATGGTGGCTCGAGTATGACAATTCGTAAACAAATATTTAAAAGTAAACAGTTTCCGGCTAACTTCACTACTAACAAAAAAATGTCAAATTACATCACGACATTCTTGTAAAGGTTATCATAATTTAATTAAAATTTATCTCAGGTATTTTTGGCAAACAATTATTTAATCACCGCAATCGAGTTATTTTGGTTGTCGTGGTTGATTAATAATGATGTTATATAAAAATTCTTGACTAGGTCAGTAACCTGCCAAATAATTTATGAATTTTAAGCCTACACCACCATATTATACCACATACTGTTTTGGTACCATATCCGTTCTCATTATGAGTATTCTTATCTATTTAAAAAACAAAGAAAATGGAAATGAAAACCGATAAATTAAATGCCGTAAATCAACGGTTTCCAACATCCAAACTTTCGGCTAATGAATACACTGCATGTTGAGGTGGACATTTTCAACCGTGAACTTGGTGCATTGTTTATTTTCTTTTCTTTATATGTAATTAATATGTTTATATTTAATACGGTAAGAAAAATAACAATGTATTTTAGTTCTACATAAATTATTTTATATATTTGTTGATAACTATTTCGGCTTTCGCCTTGGTTAGAACTATGTTTAAAACGTGTATTAGATATAGCTTATATACTTAGGCTAGACAGGGTACCCCATACATCCCCTCTCTGCTCAACCATACCAACGCCACATGGAAAAATTTAAATAAGTTTAAGTTATTACCTGGATTAAAGTTCGCGAACTTACGCCAGACCAATAATTTAAACTTATTTAAATTTTGTGGCGTTGGTATGGTTGAGCAGAGAGTGGATGTATGGGGTACCCTGTCTAGCCTAGGTATATAAGCTATCTCTAATACACGTTTTAAACATAGTTCTGAAAAAGGCGAAAGCCGAAATAGCTATCAACAAATATATAAAATAATTTATGTAGAACTAAAATACATTCATATTTTTCTTACCGTATTATAATGAAGTTCTACCAAGTAAATGCCTACTCAATCAATCAATAATGTTTCTATTTATATTTTTTTAAATGTTGTGTTATATGTTATATATTTGTCTACTGGCAAATGCATGGCGCATTGGCGTCCGCTGTAATGCCATGCGCTGTATTTTTCTTTTCGGAGACAAATCAAATTTAAAAACAAAACACCAAGTTCGTTGCCGAATATGTCCACTTCTTAAAGCAGTTTATTGATCAGCCGAGCAGCCATTGTGACTCTTGACTCAAATTACATGTTTGAATAGAAAAAAAAGATATACTACTTTCATAAAAAATGGTAGCTTTCATAAATGAAATTTGATTTACGTCTTCAATAATATGCAATGTTAAACATAAGTGGAACACACCTCGTTAATCATGTTTTTACAAACGTCAAAAGTTCGGGCACTAATAAATTAATTATGCAGTAGAAATAACACAGACAAAGTATGCCATACCCGTGTGTCCATTATTGCTGACGACCAGTCCATCAATCAGCTCGTGGAACCCGTCGAATTTGATCGGCGGCAGGTTCACCTCCTTCACCATCAGCAGGTTGATATTTATCGGACTCTGGTGCTTTCCGAAGCACGAGTCGAATGTCTCTCCCCAATGTGTTGGACCTGGAAACAATTAAAATTAGTAAAAATTCATTTTTTAAAGAAATGAAAAAAAAACTGGGCGACAATTGGTTACCCTTACTTTGAAAAGGATGTAATTGAATTTTTTGCCTAAAATGACATTTTGGTCGGAAAAGCTTGTATTTACCGCATTCTTTCATATATATGAATTTCAGAATTATCTATGGTTGAATAACGGAGCAGAATTCCGGAGTTGCACAACATCTGCACACTTTTTTTACTGAATTTAGTTGACAAAGTTCTAAGATTGCCATCATTAGATCTTTAAGATCATTATGTCTCAGCAAGAGTTGTGAAAAAATATGCTTAAAATAAGTAATTTGAAACATTTTTACTTGCTCATTGTTACAAATGAATTTTAATCGATCGAAACTTTAAACGCTCATATCTCAAAACAGTGTCAAGAGCAGTTAGAATTAATTTCATTATCGTATCTTATTTAAGGTGTAAGACGTAGATTCAAAAGAAGTGATTGACGCATCATTCATTTATGTATTAGCTGCTTTTTGAATACTTTAATGGTGTCTACAATTTCTTCATCACCCACCCGATACCATAGCGAGAGTGGTTGGATAACAACTAGTCTAATCACAGTTCCATCCTTTATATCCCTACTCTCATCAAACTAAAGAGAGGTATAGCGACTGAGTAAAAAGCAGTTCTTGTAGAAAAATACCTCTTTTAACCCCTTCCCGGGCACGCCCGAGTATACTCGGGTATTGAAAGTCGTCAAAAACAGACATCACGAGATAACTCGGCTAAACTTCATACGAAAATTACGAATTTGATCTAGTCCAAGCAAGAGCTGGACACAGACTAACAGATTAAAAAATATTCTATCACAAATTTGTTTGTGTATTTTGCATTTTCAAATGTGTGCATATGTACATATGCACACATTTGAAACGGCAAGTGGTTAATTAAGGGATGATCCACATTGGGAGCGGGCATGGATTTAAAAAAAGTTGAAGAACTACCGGAAACAAAAAATATCTAGATAACAGTATCACCTGAGTTTCATATGCTTTACACTATTTTTTTTACCCATCAATAGGGAAAGAACAAGTCTTATAAAAAAGTTAAATCTCAAAACAAAATCCAATGTAAATCAACTGACAGCTTAAACACAACAACATCGATAATTTAAAATTTAGAATAACTTTGATTATTCCACGTATTGTGCTACTAACTGTGACACGTGTTTCGCCTCTTTCAAGGGCGACTTTGGACTTACTATCGCAAAGTTTGCTTAAGTAATCTTTGCGATAGTAAGTCCGAATATGCGATAGTAAGTCTGAAAGAGGCGAAACACGTGTCACAGTTAGTAGCACAATACGTGGAATAGTCAAAGTTATAGTGTTTTTGCCTCGCACCTCTATCTGCAATTTGAATTCATGTACCCCACAATATTATTATTAAATATAATAATTTCGTTGTACAGCTGGGTTATAATGTCGAATAAAATTGGCAACATTTTTGTTTAAATTCTGTCTTCAAATATTTATTTTAAAAATCATGTGATCACGACGCGTAAATTGTGTCGTAAATGAACCAAGGATTATTACGTGACAATTCTGAATTTATTTATTTCTTTTTTATTTATCTAAAGAAATGACATTCGCCAGATTTCATTACCGCTGCAAATAAACGAATTAATTCTCAATTAGTTTTTTGTGGCAACACTTTAGTTGAGGGAAGTAATTGATTTGAAATAAATAGACAATTATTATTTCCAAGCGTAAACTGTTCTATGGAAGAGTCTTTTGTTGTTGTTGTTCTTTTTTTATTAAAATATATTTCCAGATGATCTACCGTCATTTATTTAATTCTGTTTGTAAAGCACTAAAATAAAAACACACACCAAATTGATATGCTCTTTTTTATTTCATGCATCAATCAATTCCTTACACAAAAAGAAGATATTTTATTTGAACGATCCGTTTTAACCCTTTTAGCCTCAGCCGTTTTTGCGGGTACTTGCGAAAAAGCTCAGAGCTATTTTTATGAAAACATAGTATATACTTTGGGTATAATATATTTTTTATTTTAAACGAAAAAAAATTGAAAAAATTCGGGACACTTCAATAAATGAAGGAGAACATTTTTAGAGAGAGAAATCAATAATTCTTTATATTGACATACATAAAAAAAGATAGTATATAGTATTCGCCAACGAAGGCAACTTGCTATTTATCAATATTGAGATTTTGCAAACAAAAAATTAGGGTACCTGCATACAAGCCCATATATCAAAACATATTTTTATTGGTAAATGGTCAGTCTAAGGTTTATCAAAAGTCACGTCGACGGATAATGATCATCGGAGCGAAATACACGCGCGGAACTCAAAATATAACTGTTAAAAAACTCGAATATTAAAAAAAATAATTCGTAAATTAGTTTATTTGAATGATAAAACCTTTCAATGGCCCTTTTTTGTTTCATTAGGTTTGCTTTCTCTATATCTCGTATATGATATTTAAAAGTAAGCGACGATAGATCGGCGCTCTGAGGCTAAGAGGGTTAATTATTAATTAATATTTTCTTAAGAAAAAATACTCGGTCCATTAAATTATTTTATGATCAAGGTTGGTACCGCTTACTCTCAAAGAATTAAAATAAATTCATCGATCACTTTTAATGTGGAATGGTATCATAATAAAAAATATCACACATTTTTAGTACTTATTGGATTCTTTAATATCAGGACCGGTTTCGCTTATCGCGAGCAATACCAACTGATTAGATTTTTTATTCTTTATCAGTTGATAATGCTCGCAATGTGAGAAACCGGTACTGATCTTAATAAATGTAATGTGGAATAAGTTTATGATTATTTTTATTCATTGCACTTAAAATGTGTAAATTTTTGGCAGGAAGGCATATTTATTAAAAGAAAGCTCATTTTCTTTTCTTGATCACAATTAGGACCGGTTTTACACAGTCCTCGCATTTATAATTTTGTTGACCGTACAAATGAAGGTCAAATTAATAGTGAAGACTATTTAGACGGACAATATTTCTAAAACGTGTATTTAGGTATTGATAAAAACTACCCAAATACCGGGTACCCACTTTCGGTTATGCATGTAATGCAAACCCTAATATCACAGATATTCATTTAATTAATTTAAGACTGCGCATATTTTTTCATTTCCATAGTTTAAATTGGGTTTTTCCAAAATCTATTATTAAATTTCTTCACGTCGGTCATGTGAGAGGTGGTAAATGCTTCAACTGTGCAATGCAATGCCTTGAGGAGTGGTATTCAACCAGTGGTCCGCGGACCGACATTGGCCCACAACAACATTCACGCATCGAAAATTTTCATTACAAGAAATCAGCAATAGATGTCCCATGAAACAAAGTTGTGATTTTATTAAATTTAATCAATCAAATCTATTCTATGTTACAATGACTGGAAGTTTCTGTTGTGAGTTATTACATTCAAAATCGTAAAAAAACATGTACGAGATTAACTTTGCTACCCTGAAGAATATGCTCTAAGAACAGTGTGACACCGTAGCGGGAGTTGGTAAGTACAACCTAACATATAATAATATACTAAGAACCTTTCTTCTTGTTCAGTTGTTTTAAAAAAAGCTTCTGTTAAGATATGCAAATTGGGAGATGACATGACATACATTAAAAAATTATCTGATTAGTTATTTTTGAAAAAAAATGTAGTGTATATAGATATACATAGATACTTTAAGACGGGGGTTACCAACCCAGTGCCCGCGGGCCGATTTGTGTGCGCCAAAGGTCTCCTTTTTTATCAATCCTTTTACTTGCCAAATGAAAATAATGGAAATAGCTGCATATATTGCAGAGCTTGTTCAAGTAAAGGCAGAAGAACTGGAGTTGGAGATTTTGGACCTTCAGAGTGATGTTATGTTAAAATCCTTAATATCAGATGAGGACTTCTGGAATACAGTGGACGGAAAAAAGTTTCCATTTAAAAAAAAAAGCGTAAATTAAAGTTTCCATTGATTGCTTTGAAAAAATTTGGTGCCCGCCGCCCTACCGATATTTTAAAAATGGTACAAAAAGGTTGGTAAACCCTGCTTCAAGATATAATTTTGCTATTGATATTAGAACTCATGAAACGGGTTATTATTTATTTATTGTAAAAAATTAAAGAAAACACATGGCATTACAGCCGACGCCAGTGCATTTGGCAAATCACAAAACATGTTTTATGATAATAATTATTTAGTTGATAAGTGGAGTAATAAACACGGTGAAAAAATAGCAATGTATTTTAGTTCTACAAAAATTATTTTATATATCTTTTGATAGATATTTCGACTGACACCATCGTCAGTACTATGTTTAAAGATGAATTTTCTTATGTATATACTTTTTTTTTGCCCAACCTCCACCCGCCACGGCCGTACGTTCTGGTATGTACTAGCAAACGTGTCCCGTGGCGTAAACAACGTGAGGCGTATCTGTTTCAGTTTTTAGCGCAGGAATTGTTCGGGAGCAGAAGAAGCTCAAGAACTTGGAGGCTTTGCACTAGAGTGTGCTGACTGTCTCAACCATTTAAATTGAAAACAAATGAAATGAATTGAATCCCGAATCGCGAAGCGGGGGGACTATGTGAATAGATCCGCTCTGTTTCCGTACGACGCCGCAAATTTGCTGAAGGCCGAATAATTTAATTTGCATGCCACCAATTCCGCATGTCCCGTGGGTCTAACAGAAGGTCTTACCACCTTGAGCATCTCTACCCTTTCACCGTCCATTAAAGGACAATTTCAGAGAATGTGTTCAGCATCCTGGATTTCGCCACAATTGCATGCCGGCCCATCTACCCTCCAGCCAAGCTTGAAGAGCTTGGCAGCGAAACCACCATGCCCAGATATGAACTGGCTGGTCCAATGATCAACAAAAAGTCCTCTCGAGACTTGCATTCGCCATTTGACGGCAGGAAAGAATCTGTAGGTCTGACGCCCCTTTAGGGAGGCGTCCCACCGTTGCTGCCAAATCCGAAGCGCCTCGTCCACCGCATGGGCGCTAACCGCACCCAGGCGGAGGTGCCTGTCTATGTCCGCAAGCCCCGGAGGGCGAGTAATCAGTTTGTCTCCGATCATGGCAGATCTTCCCTCCTTACAGTAGGTCGCAGCGCCTCGAACTTGACGTGCAGATCCAACGGCAATACGGATGCCATTACCGGCAGGGCGTCGTTGCTGGTTGTGCGGTAAGCTTTTGTAATTGCGAGAAGCGCCGTACGTTGTCCGGTTAATAGTACTCTAGTTATAAATCTGAACCGACATCTGTCAGACCACGCACTAGCTGCTTAGCCTGCAATGCCCATAAATATGGCGTCGTAGGCAATTCTTAAGGCTCTCTTGTTCAAACCCCAGTCGCTCCCGGACAACCGCCCGACCCGGAGGAAGGCCCGACTGGCCTTACACACCGCGAGCCGGTATATACTGTTGTAGACAAGGTGCACAATGCATCTTCTTTTCTGTTCTACCATCCAAATTTTATATGGTAATAATAAGTTATTAAATGTGACACCTGAAGTTTTTACAATAAAACATTTCAAACAATGTATCATTAACACACGGTATGTTTTGCTGCGAACGTAATAAAATAAAAAAGTAAACAGTCAATATTTGTGCATTTTTTTTTCGATTCAACAAAGCTGTTATGCAATACCAATCATGCAAAATAGTTAAAAAAAGATTTTATTATTATTCCAGTTCAAATTTTTTCGGCTATATGTCTCGCAAGGCCGCTCCACGATTGAACTATTTTTGCGATTGTCACTGACCAATGCGGAAAGTAATATGCCAATCTGCCACACCGCTTCAGGGTCGGATCAGGCTGCAAATAAACGGGTGCTGTACGAGTGGACGACATATCGCTTGATGGACAGCAATATGCTCTAACTAGGGTTTCCAATTCCGGGATCCCGACGACTTTCAATACCTGATGAATCCCGGGATTAGAAAACATGATGATTGATTGATTGAAAAATAAGTGCATTTAATAAATTTTTGGCTTTTACTTTATTAGTGATAATTCATACTTAATTGACTTTTGGTGTAAAAGCTTGCGTTGCTAAGAAGAGGTCTATAAGACATTTTAATTATAATGTATTTTTCTTGAATTTTGCTTCAATTTATTTGCTTAGTTGTAATACCAATTAATACGGTAAGAAAAGCAACAATGTATTTTAATTCTACAGAAATTATTTTATATATTTGTTGATAGCTATTTCGGCTTACGCCCTCGTCAGAACAAAAATATATAAAATAATTTCTGTAGAATTAAAATACATTGTTATTTTTCTTACCGTATTATAATGGAGTTCTACCAAGTAAATGCCTACTCAATCAATAAGTAATACCAATTGTTTGTCATAACTTGTAATTCTTACTTAACTTTTGTATAAGTAACACTGTTTCGTTGTATTTCTTATCACTTGATAATGCTCGCCATGAGCAAAACCGTTATGTGGAATAAGTACTAAAAATGTTTTATTATTTTTATTATAATGCCATTCCACCAAGTATGAAGATGTTGTGGATACCTTAAAAGTGATTGATTTATTTATCAAGCATAAACGATTTATTATTTTAAGAAAATCGTTATATAACATGTTCTTTGGAACACAGGATGCTCGTGGATGAGTGCAAAACACATGCAATTGTAAAATTGATCCTATCATCCTGGATGGTAATGGACTTGTCATCAATAAAAACTTTAAACACTTCCATTATCGCATTCGAACGAGACCGATACTCTCGTTCTTAATATTTCAATAAATCATCTATAATGGAAAAACAACCGATATATCAGCTAAACTATTTTTCAAAGAGAATTAACAAGGCATAAATATGAAAATTAGCGACCATTTAACAAATATTCCAAATCCCGGGAACGGTCTCGCAATCCCGAAATCTCGTGATCAAAATTTTGGCCCAGGATTGGAAACACAAGCCGTCACCCACGAATTGTAATTGGTTATTTATGACACATTGCTGTTTTCGAATAATATAAAGAGAATCAGAATTCCTTTATTCTTAAGAGTCAACTCAATGTTACTTGATATTTTTTTTTGAAGATTCTTGGACATAAATTATTTGTTCTGCATAAGTGTAGAACTGCCACTGGAGATGCCACCATTAGAGAGAGCTTTAAAAATGTTAAGCGGCATTGGTTTGATAAAACGGGGTGAATAGAGACAAAAACAAGGATTGAACTTTACTAGCACAACTTTACTAAGTATCCAATGTAGTTTTTACTATTTATATATAATTCTTTGTAATGAATATAATACTATCTCTCGAATGACAAAACCAAACTTACTAAATGATTGGCCAAAATTATTTAGTTGGATTGGCTTGGGAAGAACTTTTTGACGCCTTATAAACTTCTCTTTTATTGCACGAAAAATAAATTAAACCAGGTTTTTTTTACTTAATAAGTACCGTAAAACGGGGTGAATAGAGACTCATATAGAAGAGAGGTTCATATATTCTAATCATTACAATCTGTTGTTTTGTCTCTATTCACCCCAATTCAATGTGAATAGAGAAATCGAACAAAATTGATTGTGTCTTAATAACGATAGTGAACATTTGAAAAATATTGTGATGAATGTGTAGTAGAATAGAAACAAGTTTCAAGTCATTCATATTTGAATTATGTGGCACAGGTTTTAAGGTACATAGTCGTGAAGGGTAAAAAGTGTCTCTATTCACCCCGATATTTTACGGTATTTAAAACAAATGCGAATGCACATAAATAAAAAATTACGTTATTTGAAGATACGCGGATATTATTTCGATATTTGCGCTGTTCACTGCTACTAAATTAGACCGACATGTTGCGGATGCAGAAGGTTCCGGGTTAAATTACCGTCTGGGTATAAATAAAAATAGCTTGTACATTCACTAAGTTGATTATGACTTTTTTACTACGGCAATTTTGTAATTTTTTTCAGTTATGATGATTGTTTTGAGTTCATGTGCCATCAAGCCCGACTTTGGCCCGGGTCCGAACCTACGCTATCGTTACCCGGCCAACGGGCCTTACCCGAGCCCGTGCAGACCTCTACGTGTGGGAATTACCTTACCAGTTGGACAAAGCGAATGCAATTTAATTCAAATCACGTTTTGTTAGATTTATAACAATGGCCGTCAAAATAAATAACCAATCAGCACATTAATCATAACCGCTTATAATTATGATGTACCACAATAATTATCATAATTATATTATATTGTAAACACTGACAATGAAATCTTGGATTGCTGACAGTTAAGAAAAAAATGGGCCTTTTGATTGTTTTGATTCTTGATTTCATTTCTGATTAAATAAGGTAAATGTACTAGTAGTTGACCATGTTCCAGAAGTTGACCGTTTGAGAAGAAAATGGCCCAAAATAAGAAATGCAGATGCAGGATTGCTCTAAATTGTAAAGTTCAGACAAGTTAACGAATCTGTGGTCGGAATGAGCCACTCACACATCGCCATATGGCCAATGGAGTGCCAGGGTGGCCATTTGAAAACAACACCTATTGAGGAAAGTGTATTATTTCAAATTTCTTAAGTGATAAATCTAGAAATGGTGTGTACCTTGTTCCCGAACCACCCATTGCTACTTCATTCAACCAAGAGTGGTGAGACAGAAAGTTCACTATAAAGCCCCCTGATTAGACATGGTCAACTACTGGATTTTTCAATATGTGAGATGGTCAACTACTGAAACAGGAACATGGCTTTAAATAATTTAACACAACTTTTTTAAACAGGCTCTTTCGTATTTTTTTTACATAATATTCATTAAGACATATGATCCAATATGAGTATACTTGCTTTGCCATCATTCGGTACAATGCTAAACCTTAATCGATATTTTTGTTGAAATTTTATCTTAAGCGGTCAGCTACTGGTACACTTACCTTACTTCGGAAACAAGTTAACAAACGAAACTGATTATTTCTCAAATTCTATTGTTTGCACACCACAATTTTTTCAAAATGATAACACCCTGAATTCGAGGACTTCGACTGTCAAGCTTGATGTTGTTTCAATAAGGTTAAGAACCCCTGATTTTATTTATTTATTTATTCAAAATACGCCATGCGTTTGACAGAATTTATTTACATATACAAACATACTTGTATATGTTACAGTTAAACTGTATTGTCAGTGAAAATATATTCTTCCACAAGCTGTCATTGAAATAAAATTTGACCGCCCTATCTTTCGCCCTATGTTTGTCTGTGTTTTTCTTTGGTTCTCTTTTTATTAAAGAGACCACTTGCTGATTTTGTTTCATTGAAGCAAACCAAAATTTTAGGCCGGCAAATCATCGACTTGGGCCAATAATTTCAATGATCGTGACCAGTGAAATCATGCTGTCATACAAATCTATTACTTGAATACAGTTTTACTGTAACATATACACATAATAAAAATCACAAATTGTAGCCATAAGAACAGAAAGAAAAAAATCATAAAATCACATTAGAAATTTTAAAGACGTCAACCGAGTGAGTTCTGACAAAATCAACTTTTATTCATAAAATAAAGTATTTGTCTGAATTCACTCTCATTTATATGATATTGGCCGTCGACCGCTGATCTGAACAATTACACAGAAATAGATTTAAAAAATGTGTTTTTTTCTTACCGTTGTGCCCGTCATAGCCGAAGTCTTGTGCATATGAAAAACTCCAATCTGAAAGTACAAAAAGTCACTGAATTAATAATTGTGCAATTTGAATTATATCTAATACTAGTATTGCTACCCGGCGTCGCTCGGACTAAGCGACTAATAATTATTTAATGTTATATCATTCGACATAATTATATCACAAAATCTAACATACAAAATAGAGTTAAAATAAAATCACAAACTCTATTTAATTTGATGACAGCCCCATTCTCGCCCATTAAAACGTCCAAATTCAAGGAAAGATCTAATTTGCTGTCAAATTAATGTCAAATAATACTTTCACGTAAATAATAAACATTATTATATTAATAAAAGCCAGGAAAAAGCTGCTAGAAGACTAATTTATTACATTTTGACTAAATGTCTTCGCCGATAAAAATTCAAACATATTTTCTTTCATATTTGTTTTTATGGCAACTTGCAACAACAATGCAAAAGGTAATTACAGACCCACATACATACATACGCCGTTTCGGTTTTATATATATAAGATTCTGACGATGTGAAGAATACTCATAAAAATTACGAAACCAGCATTTAACTTGTGTATACTTTTGGCAATTCTGATATATATGTAATCTTTCAATGCCAAATATGTTGGCACAAGAGAAGTTGGTTACAGTTACAGGGCCACAGAATCAAGTACAGGCATTGAGATTTGACAATTCAATAGATTCAAATTTCATGCTGAAAACTTCATTCATGAAAATTCAAAGTCATTAAATTTAAATCGTTTGAATGTTGTACTTTTCCATGAGTTTTGTCGTTAACGACCCAGGTTTCACCTTTTGGCATCTTCAGGCATTTTAAATGCACGGATGTACTTGAACTGACGCGTAGTAAACAGTTTGTATCGTTTATATACAAAAATAAAAGTAGATCACTAAGTTAAAAGGCTATAAAAATGTAAATTAGCGAAAATTTAATGTATGTATACAAGTTTCAATGAATTAAGTGGGTTTGTTATAATTATGGCCAATTTTAAACGTATAACTTATTCTTCCAAAATTCACATTTTTATACCACTTTAAATACATATTATTAATTATAAACTCAAACACCGTAAAATCAATAATTTCAATATTAATTGGTCGGATTAAACCCTCGAATTATTTATCGATATATCTATGTTATTAGTATTTGCGATAACACATTCGAAATACCCGATAATTATAATTTACCCGCATAATTCATTGAACTCATTTACATTCAATTATCGCTAATTCATATAGATTACGTTTATCACAATTTAACTTAGTGATCTACTTTTATTTTTGTATATAAACGATACAACCTGTTTACTACGCGTCAGCTCAAGTACATCCGTGCACTTGGAATGCCTGAAGATGCCGAAGACAAAACCCGGGTCGTTAGCGACACAATTCATGGAAAAGTAAAAATTCAAATGATTCAAATTTCAACAAATATTGTAAGAATATTTCATGTTCGTTATGGTTTTTACTGTCATAAATCACCATTCGTTATAATGTTATTTTTGACTCTACAACACAATGATTCATGACATTTTTATTGAAAAAGCATGTTTGTTTGATTCGCCTGTTTTATAGTAATATGCCTCAAGGTCATGTAGACACATTACTTGCATAGCAACACAACTAAAGTGAGTCTTAATGTATATATGCAGTTTATATATTATTATAATAGTATGCTTAGTGGGTCACAGTCAGTGGCGGCTGGCGACAGAGTATTATGGAGTACAAAAAAAGATTCAACTATTTTTCCGTATTACGGACAGCCAAAAATTCATAAGACTGGCACTCCGTTGGTATTGCGAACATCTGAATTGAAAGTCCATGTTATAGAAATGTTTTAAAATCCAATGAATAGGAAAGAACTCTTGCAAAAATAGTTGAATCTTTTTTTGTACTCCCTAATACTCTGTCGCCAGCCGCCAATCTGACTTTCGTATCTATCACGTAGAATACATTTTATTATTACTTTCGATGGATTCGGCGGTTACTTTGTGGAAGTTCGTTTTCATACAATATTTAAAACAACACAATTTGAATCGTTTGAATTTTGTACTTTTCCATGAGTTTTGTTACTAACGAGCCAGGTTTTGCCATTAGGCATCTTCAAGCATTTAAAGTTCACGAATGTACTTGAACTGAAGTGAAATTCCATCAAGCACCTTCAGTCGAAATTCTAAGTTAAAACAAATTAGTTTGTTCCACGCTTATTGATTCTGAAATAGGCGAAACACGTGTCACTATTAGTCACGCGATACTTAATCCGCAAGCCACAGTTTGGGAAGCACTGGGAAAAATAACAACCGGTTTCAGTAGCTTCTTTTAAGGTGATTCTTAAAATAATATTTACTAAACATTGCGACCGGATATGGCGCAAAAATGAATTTATAATGCTATCAATTTTCAATTACGTATCAATTAACTTAAAAAATAAGATTATTTTTTTGCTAAATTTGTATTAAACAAATTTTTTTTTATTTTCACAAAATTTTGTATTATCATTTAATTAAGACATCATCAGTTGCAAATCTCGTTCAGCGATAGCGGTCCTGATCCAAATAAATTGAATGTGGAATAAGTACAAAACAGATTGAAGTTTTGTATCGGGATAGAATATTAAATTTGTTCTGCAAATACCGAAAAAACTACACTCCTCAAATAACAAACGTAACATTGAAAATAATAATACTTTCTCGTTCCTAAACTCTGCCAAACAAAAAGAAATGATATTAGATTTCATTTTAACCAGTTGTATGCCAGAAACGTTTATATACGGTCTAGAATTCCGTGAGCGCAGTGCCGGCCATAGAAAATAAGCATATATCGGTAAATATTGGATATATGGTCACAGGATAGAATCCCAATCCTCTCGAGCTAAGCTCAAAAAATTTATACATTCAGGCTTATAATTTTATGTTTTGACTTTACTCTTTGAGTTTTTGTGGATTATTATAAAATGTGGAATCAAAATGATTAAATCTGAAGAATATTACTGATTATTGTATGAGTTCTGACAGAAGAATTTGTTTTTTAATATTAGCCTATAATAAAATTATTCTTTTTATTTTAAGCAAATAATAAACTTATGTAACTGTCTCTATATGTATAATATTATTATTTGTGTAGTTTGTGGTTGCATTTCTGCACCTGTAAATTAAAACAACTCGATTTCATATTTATTGCAAAGTATTCTTTAGGATATTGATTGAGTAGGCATTTACTTGGTAGAACTCCATTATAATACGGAAAGAAAAATAACAATGTATTTTAATTCTACATAAATTATTTTATATATTTGTTGATAGCTATTTCGGCTTACGCCTTCGTCAGAACTAGTTCTTTTCTCTTTCCGTATTATTCTTTAGGATCTTTAGGAATAAATTTAAAAATAAAGGACGGCACATTTCAAAAAAAAACGTAAACCTTACATTCATTTCATTTAATGTGCTTATTTTTCATAAATCTTTACAAAAATTCTGTCCCGTGACCATATCCATAATTTACCCATATATCTACGGTCCACTTTACACCCACTAATACTGGACAAAGTCAACGATTTTATAATTCAAACATGTTATACACATAGTGACATCTCTTAGATTCACAGTCATATACTTACAGTTGACATATTTTGTATTATAATTAATGTAATATCAATTTTAAAGAAAGTTTCCTTGTATTTCAGAAATCCATCACTATTTTTTCAAAGAAAATCGCGGTCCTCAGTGCACGACCTTTCAAAAACCTACCGCATATAAAGGGTTGAATATATTCAAATGGAACGTACATAATTTCACTCGATTCATTTTATCCAATTGTTACTTTTGGTCGGTTCTAACTCAATATTTTGTAATAATTGTGAATGCTTGATAAGAAAATATTCAGCAAGAAACGTATTTCCAATGTTGTCTGGAGCAAATTTGAGTTGAATAATATTTATCTGATAATGTATTCAAATGTAATGATGAATCGATAGAAAATTATATAGCCACATTATCATATCCTCCGCTTTGATACGTTATTTGTTGCATAGTTGATATCCCTTCCCCCACAAATCGTTTGACCTTTTCTTTCAATTCCAAAATAGATGATAATAATATATTAACGTGGCACAAAAATAAGCATTTTGATTTAGTATGTCTTGCTACCAGTGATGTAGCGGAAAATAAATAGGTACCAGGTCTGTCATTGATTTATTTCCTATTTTTTAAATATCCCTCCGAAATTAAATATATAAAGGGTATTTCAATAGGGACGCTCAAAATATGTTACTTTGTCCTGCTGAGTAGATTATTCATTGTTTAGTGGCCAAATTTGAGTCAATCAGTTTGGTAAATAATCGGCCAACACCTACCTGTACGTCATCAAAATACAATATCTGGTGAAAACATTGCTGCTGTGTGTGAAAGTGTACAGGAAAACCCAAGGCAGCTTATTTCTCGTTGTTCACAAGAACTTGGCTTTTCTGCGACTTTAACTTGGCGAATTTTGAATCGGGCCTTATGTCTGCACCCGTACAAAATCCAACTAACCAAGGAACTTCAGGTAAACGACCACAGACAACGCCTGATTGGGTTCTGGAGCAGTTGGAAGTTTACCCAAATTTGTCAAAAAAGTCAACTTTAGCGACATGGCCCATTTTATAATGAATGGATATTGGCAGACATTTGATGCTATATTCCATATTTAATGCCGTAAAATATACTAACAAATGAAATTTAAATTTAGTCGAAATCTCACAAACAACTTGTTTTATTTACATTTCAAAACTAAGCGTCCTTATAAAAAGACCCTATACAAACAATCTGTTGAACCATTAGTAGTTATAAATATTTATCAATCAACTTCCGTCAAAACTAAGCGTCCTTATAAAAAGTCTCTTTATATGTCCTTGGAAATTAAGTTACAAATCACAAAGATGGCAGGGCGGAGCCCTGCCTCCTTTACGCTGACCTTGCCTCACTACACCGCTGCTTGCTACTAAGTTTACGGTTGGAATGACACATTTGAAGCATTCATTCAAGTGATGAAATGACGAACAAAAAACGGCAATTTTTGGGAAGACGAAATTGTTTATAAATTAATATTGATTTACAAAGATGTGTTTTATTTGTAAATAATAGCGGAAGGAATGCTAGGAAAGCCTGATTCGACTTTTTATTAAAATAATAAATAATTTTTTAATAAATTAATTAACACCAAAATATAAAACAAATGCAAATAAAATCACAAATTATCGGGCACTTAATATCCATGGAATTTACAGACATGATTTAATTCATTTTAATGTCAATTTTTTTTTCAAATTTGTCCCTTAGTAATGCCATTATAAATAATTATGTAAAGTTTTACCCAATCTATCCGGTTATTTATTCTATACGTGTGATAGACATACATTTGATAACGCTGTGTTAAATAGCATTTTAATAATTATATGCGACATAATTACACGCGTAATAATCATTGTTAGCATAAATAATATTTGATATTTCTCGTAAATTATTCATAGAGTAGAACAAGTTACAGGATACTTGAAATTGTGATCTCTATCTATGCAAATAAAAAACCATTCCTCTGGCGCTCGTTCATTGTCTTTGGTTTTTTTTTCACTTATGAATAGAGATGTACTTGAAAACATGTTTGCTATTTTTTCACCATCGCATAATAGACAGGTGTGATTTTTAAGTCGCAGAAAACAGGGCCGTATTGTTTGTGTGTGCGAAACGTGGTACGCTCTAAGGCGGCGTACCCGACGGGCGCAATTCATTCATATAATAAAAAATACGAAGACTCTAATTATACAACAATTAAGCCTTTCGGTGGTAAACTTGTGGTGGGGAACTTTATTTGGTACAACCCCAAAATATATTTGTTTTCAATGCTTTTACTCATAAATATTTCATACAAATAATGCAGTTTTAATGAAATCATATTTTGACAATTGAAATTGTATTGCAAACGGTTTCTGTGTTTCAAGCTGCTACACAAATACAGTCAACCTTCATGCTGCACCGAGTAAAGATTTTTTTATGACTTCATTTTAAAAAGTAAATTGACGTACACATACTGGTTAATATTCGTCGAATGCACATATTAATATATTATATTACACATTTACGAAATTTAAAATTTGCCTGAAGACTGCAGCACACACAATAACAAAGCACTTTATAGCTGTGAAAGGGTTGACTGTAATATCGTTAGCAAAATCAGATCACAAAAGATTTTGATTTGAAGTTTTAATGTTGTCATTTAAGTCAGAATATTCTTGTGTCGTCTTGTTGCCATAAACATTATATCGATGGCTTAAATTGTAATTTTGTTGACTCCACTTTTGGCTGAAAATGACTTAATAATGCCATCTTGTTGTACCATGCAATTTGCATGTACGGTATTTTTTTTTTACCAAAACTTATTTGAGTGGATCGTAAGAACGTTTTAGGAAAATTTGATAGCTCCATTGTCGTTCTAAAACCTACTCTGCTAATTATCCAACTCCGCCATTTTCTATTGTCAATTGTGATTCATTCGTAGTTTTTTAGCGGTGATACAAATAAATCGTTTGAAAGTCCTATTAAAAATTTTCCCGATCGGTTTGAAATTACCAAAATAATCAGTTTTACCCTCTCCTGCACAATTGACAAACGGTGATAGCAAATTTACTCTGTAAGCCATCGATATTTCATGCTGATGTCGCACCATATTGATTTTGCAAACGGGTGGCTTTTATCTTTGCACCGGCCCTATTGGCAACATTCTTCAACAATGAAGTACTTGAAGCAAGGAACAAAAAGAGTACAGCACAGCGTATGACCTATGTGACAGGCTATGTCAGAGTTTTCAAGAAGATATGTAGATTATCTTACAAAATATGTAATATATATAATATGTCACTATATGTCGAGTGTACACATTTCAGAATAACTTACTGCGAATGCTTATCATTTTCATGTCCATTCCCAACTTGGAGCATATGGACTCCGAAAGGAGTTTATCTCAACATGTTTTTTTATACGAAAACTGTTTGTTACTCAGTTGCTCAAACTGTCTTTTTTTAAAAAGAGTAGGCATTGGAAGGATGCGTGGACCAGGACAGGACTAGTGATTGGCTAACAGCTCTCGCTTTTTGGATCGCAAAGGTGGGAAGGGATTCTTGAAGGAGAGTGTTATTATGATAAGAGAAAAAAAATATTGACCCACATTTTTTTTTGTTGGCAACCCTTGATTTGATGCAGCAAACAAAGCGCTCAATAATAAAGTCCATGTTACCAAATTGATCCATTAATCTAAAATGATTCTGATGAGATATAATAAGCACGGCAAGAAAGTTCTAAGAAAATTACAGTGCATGCATCTCGGGGTGTAATTTCCTCTTGAATTTTATATTCACAACAACTGCGGCGGCCATTTTTCCGCTTCTCGGAAATGTGAAGCGTAAACAAGCACGTAAACGAATTGGAACACGCCAATTCAAATATTTTAGATAAACAATATTATTGTCTATGCTCGTGTGTCCGGTCTATGGACTCATTAGTAAAAAAAGCGTGAATATCGCATAAAAGCATTATTGTTTTTAGGACGAATATTCAGTGCAAATTTAATTTACTGAACACGATGTTTTCACGGTCTTTGCAAATGGCGATGAAATAAAATCAATTAAATGGCCATCTATAGTTGACTATACTTTCTTGTCGATGAATTCGAAGTTTGATTTTGAAACAACTCAATAAAATTGTCAATGGAACGTCTTTTTAATTGATGAAATGACAAACGGAAAGGCGAAATTGTTTTGTACTTGATTCCACATAAAATTAGGATCAGGACCGGTCTCTCTCACCACGAGCATGTCCAATCGAATTTTACTCTACTGTACTTGTTTACTCTACTCTACTAACGAACCAGTTTTGCTCTGCAATTTGTTTTTGATAAATTATATTTCAAAAAAATTGCGACGTTTGACAAAAACTGTTAAAATTTTACAACCTTTTAAGCGGTTCACTATCAATTGGAATGGAATTATAATAAAATTAATAACACAGTTTTAGTACTTATTCCACATTGAATGTATTAAGATTATTAGTTGATAATGTTCATGATGAGCGACACCGGTTCTGATCTTAATAAATTTAATGTGGAATAAGTACTGCAAATGTGTTACAATTTTTTTTATTTATTGCCATTTATGTTAGTATCATTCCACCAAGTATTGGCAGTGAACACCTTCAATTGGCTGAATTCAGTCGACAATGCTCGCGATGAGCGAAACCGGCCCTGATCCTAATTAATACATTTAATGTGAAATGAGTACAAAAATTGCCTTATTATTTAATAGAAGTCCACCATCAAATAATTCAAGTACAGTGGAACCCCGATCTCACGTTCTCGCATTATACGTTTTCCCGCGTGGCGCGTTCACTTTCTATAGTCCCGGCATTTAGTTCATATATGAAACTTTCCCGCATTCATCGTTTCCTGCATTAATCGTTTGTTTTATACGGTCCCGTTAAAAACTTATAATCGGGGTTTCACTGTATTGAAAGTGAGCACAAGGCAAGGAACCAGTAATAAAGATTATTTTTGCGCTTGTGCCCATTAAGTTGACAATAAGTAATTAGGCTTATTTCTTTACATAATTTCTTTAAGTGGTTCGTCATATTTTGACAGATAACAGGCGACGCCTTTTTAAAGTAAATAATGAAGAAGTAGTATGCGGTCAGTTCCGAGAAATCAGGACATCCTGTGCGGTCAGGCTTGGGAAACAAATAAGGATTCAGTAAATTCCGTACCAGCTGACAAAGTCAGGAAACTATTTACGATTGAGTTGAATTGAATTCATAGTAAACATATATAAAACTATACAATAGACTTTTTTTTACATGATTAACCTGATAGCTTGCCGGTAAACAGTGCGGGCAGGTAATGTTGCCAAATTACTAACGTATTGTTCTTAAGTTGCTGTGTCCATCGATTCAAATCCCAGTAGAGACAATATAAAACTTTGATAAGCGCTATACAAACACTGGTCCGCGGACCGACACCGGCCCACGAAACATTCACGTAGTGAAAAGTTTTATTATAAACGAGCAGCAACAACTTATTTTTATATTTTCGCTTTAACCCTTTATAGGGCAAAATAAATATTATGAAAATCGAATTTAGATGATATTTTAAAATATTTATTAACTATATAAAAAAAAAAATGTTATTTTGTGCCAGAACATCAATATTTTTATTGGTTAATACTGAGACGACCAGGGTTTCTTCCTCAATCTGACAGCAACAGACAGCATCCTTCCAAGGCGTTCGATGACGGAACTTAGGGTGGGAAGAAAGTTATCTCTTGTAAAGATTTCAATCAGTATTCTCTTGACCGCACTCTATCTGAGAGTGGGCCAGTTTATTTTCTTCAAATTAGTTTACAATCAAATTTCAATTGCAGTGAAAATCACATTTAAAAAAGCGTAAGACCAAAACGATTATATTGCGACTTCCTACCGTTCGACGGCAGGAGGCGACACGACTGTCGGCTTTGGATGAACGATCACGACTGCGTTAATTCGGCTTTATACAGTACGATTCTAGTGTTCGAAGAGCTCGACCAATCGACGCGAAGCGGTCGCACCTGAACTGAACGAGAGACGTCGTTTCTAGAAGTCGGTTACAAGATTTAATAACATTTTAGTGAATTTATTCGCGTTATATTAATCGTTTAGGTCTTATTATCATTGATTGATAATAAGATCGTCCGAGAGAGTTCTGATACCCTACATTCTACAACATCATGCGGTATCAATACATTGACTAATTTATATTTTTTTAAGCCCACTGTGCGACATCAAAGTTGGAGATTTTTCCATTAAAACGTGACGATAAATGTTGCTAAGCCAAAAACAGACTGATAATTTATGGGTTTTTTTTTAAAATAAATGTATGTTTATATGTATATGAAATGATTATAAAAATATTTTTATCTAAAAATCATAAAACAGCCTTCATAATTCAGGTCCAAATGCATTACGGTGCTTAAAAGTTGTTAGTTGCGCGCACAAACGGTAAATTTTTAATTTAAAAACTCGCAGATAAAGACCTCGATTTTTGGGAAACAACGCAAACTTTCCGCCATTTGATAAATTTTATGACGAAATAATATTATTGACGATGCATTGAGATACTTATATTGACTTTATTACGGGTGGTATTGGATATTTTTACCTTAATGCGACTGGTTAATATATTAACCAATTTCGGCCTTTAAAGGGTTAATAAACAAAATTCTATGTAACATTGAATTGAACTTTCAATTGATCCTTTTATAATTTACTATCCAAAGCAAAAATCTACAGTTTTCGACTTGCAACTGGTTCCCATCCGCTACCTTGGACGATCGTCAAAACCTGGAAGCAAAATCTGGGTTTACGCATTTCATTATAATATCTCAAATCCACATTCGTGAGTTCGCGACGCGTTAACTGGCATAATGTATATCATTTACTGCATTATAATTTCGAATTTTCATTCATTGGTAATGAGTTTTAATCTGTAAAGAGTGAATGTATATTGGGGCTATTTTGCTTGCCAATGTATGGTGCTGTGGCAACCCTTACTTTTGCAAAGACAATTCGAATTTTTTTATGAAATTGGAAAGGAAAAAGTGTTTTGACCGGATTGAATTGATACCTATTATATTTTTGTGCTTGTATATTCTACGATGAATTATTTATTTATTGGACATAAAATACAATTCATGGTATTACAGCTGACGCCAATGCGCCATGCATTTGACAAATATATAATAAATAGGTTTATATATAACAAAACAGTAAAAAAAAAATTGGTTGGCATAAAAAAAACACAACATATTCATTAAATAAAAAATGAAGCACCAAGTTCATTGCTGAAAGTGTCCATTTCAATAGGCGGTGCATTGATCAACCGAACTGCCCTTGCGACTGGCGACTCATATGACCAACACGACAAACAAGTTCTTATATAAAAAAAAAGTTTAACTGTGGTTTTGATTACGTAGGAAAAAAACTGGGAGCATGCAAGTCTTGGGCTGTTGTAAGGTTAAAAACAATGTCTATCGATTGCGAGTCTGCCCGTTACATTATTTTTGTTATTTTTTTCCTTACGTAATCTATATTATTAAGGTATGTCTATCATTTAAAATTCAAAGGTTTTGCCGTTTGATCTAGTTGCAACTAGAATTTCAGCCTTCGTAATACAGCCATGGCATTGGCGTGAGTATCTTTATTGATTGACATAGTGCCGTTCATGATGCATACGCTACAAAAGTGCAATCCGACAACATGCATTCATAAAAAATGCAATTGTAATTGCATCGTATTTTATAAACCTGTAACAATGCTTTCAAAATGTCGCCATAATTATTTTATTGCATCGAAACTCTGGCTAAATACCTTATCTCATTTGATATACGTATTCATTGTAATAAACAACCATACGTTTAATACTTTTGATGGATTCGGCGGAAACTTTGTGGAAGTTCATTTTAATACAAAATGCTGCTTACATTATTTCCAATTAAAAGTTTAAGCCGAAACCTTTATTAAGCCACTCAACCCAAAGCTGGTTTTGAAACGGTGCAATCGTGCACTGATCCCCAACATATCTGGAAACATAAATATACCAATACTTTCGATGGTTTCGGCGGTAACTTTGTGGAAGTTCATTTTAAAATAACTTTGATTATTCCACGTATTGTGCTACTACATAACTGTGACAATCTGTCGTATCTGTTAATCTTATCTGATTGATTGCTGCTTATTAGTTAATATTTTGTAATGCGAACGTCATTAGTAGTATAATTATTTGTTTGCTTTGTTTTGATTCTATGAAGAGCGGGCTCCTTGCTTCCCGTAAAAAGGAAAAATCCCAAGCTCCATATCGTTTAAATCATTTAAAAATCTTAGAATCAATCTTGCTTCATTACTTAAGCAAACTTTGCGATAGTAAGTCCGAAGATGCCTCTGAAAGTGGCAAAACACGTGTCACAGTTAATAGCACAATACGTGGAATAATCAAAGTTATTTTAAATTGTATATTAACCATATGTTTATTGTATAGTTTGAATAAGGTTGTAGTGGCGTACTGAAACAGTGACCATTTTTCTCCAGCTTATTTAATCATCTTATCCGATACGCCGTTTTCATTTATAGTATAACCTCGATTATCCGGACTAATTAGAGATGGAGGTAGATCGGGAAAGACATGTAAAAACGTGTTCATGTTGATAGTTGATTTCCCAAAGAAAATCAGTCGGAGTATTTGTTTCTCGTCACTAGAGACTCCAATTACTCGACATCTCAACTACTCGAGTATCGAGTAGTAAAATTCGAAAATACTTGGTACTCGAGTAGTTTCAGATATACCTAATTAAACTGAAACTTGTGTATATAAATAAATGATAAATATGCATATTTAATTTCACTTATATACTTATTTCACTTTATAAAATAAATATTTCAAAAATAATAGAGAATTAAACGTCTCAAATTTTTAAATAGGCTAAATTTTGTTTTTATAATTCCCACAGTAGGAAAAAAACTCTCTCTGTTGCTGTGGACGTCGGTTTTATAGTTAACAATGAATTGAATAGTGCATTTGTTGGTCCCTGTGGTCTAGTGGCAAGAGCTTTGTCCTGGTGTTCGGGGGGTCTGGGCTCAATTCTCAGCAAGGTCAAATTATTTCAATTGAAAAAAAAGAAATCTTTGGCTGGGTGTATGTTATTTATCGTTGATTTTGTGCACAACTGATACATTATTTATCATCGAGTAAATCTCGTATGACTTTCACAGTTACGAATATTTGGCGCATTGGCGTAAGCTGTAATGCCAAATATTTTTTAAATAAATCTTTTATCTATAATTAAAATACAATTTTGAAATTAATCTTCAATTATAAATTAGGAGTATGGAGTTCTTGAAAAATGGACGAGTATTCTCGAGTATCGAGTACTCGATACTCGAATTGGAGTCTCTACTCTTCACTCGCAAGTCAACAAATTTGTAAAAATAATGTTTATTTTGAACACTCTGGATAATCGAAAATTCGTATAATTGAGATCCAGGTAATTGAGGTTATACAATCTACTGCGGGGGTTGCCACGCCCGTGTGCGCCCGCTCCCATTCGACCGCGACAATAATTTTTCATTTCAATTTTCATATATTTTATTATATTTGAATAAGTCTCTAAAATAATTAAATAAAATATTTAAAAAAATAATTAAATAATTACTTAACTCGAACTCATTTGTCTGCATAAATCGATATAGATCACTGCTAGAGTAACCCAGTAGTAGAATAGAGCAGCCAAGTAAAGGCAGAAGAAATGGAGTTGAGATTTTGGACCATCAGAGTGATATTATGTTAAAATCCTTATTATCAGATGAGGACTTTCTCGAATACAGTGGACGGAAAAAGTTTCCATTTTTTAAAAAAGCGACATAAGAATTAAATCATTTTTTGGTTCCACAATCCTTTGTGAATCATTATTTTCAACAATGAATTTAATAAAATCAAAATATAGATCTCGACTCACCGATGAACATCTTTATGATTGCTTGTTAACAGGAACGTCATCATACTCCCTTAATTATGAGGCGCTGGCCGATTAAATGCAATGCCAAAGTCACACTGACTTACATATATTTATTTTATATAATAGAATATAAAACAATTATTAAAAAAAAAAAATTGTGTATTATTTATTGCGAATTTTTAACATATTTTTTCGAAGCAAAATTTTGCTTTAAAAAATATTTGGTGCCCGCCACCCTACCGATATTTTAAAATGTGCTCTAAGGTACAAAAAGGTTGGTAACCCCTGATCTACTGTATGAAAAATAAATCTTTTACTCCATAATATCAACATATGAATTGTACAGTTGCTATCTTAAGATCTAACGTCTAATGAAAGTACGAATAATGTTGATTGAAGCTATGCAAAGAGTCGCGACTTAAAAGGTTTTTCTCAATTTTATAATACATAGTATAAACAAATATTTATTTATTTATTTTCCTATACTTTTAAAAGTCAAAGTCTAATACGCAACGATTGATAACCACTTAAGCAATCAAATTAATTGTTTATTTTATTACGACAGATTAATTATATTGTATGTCATATTAATCACGTATGTAAATGCATTCGTGATAAAATAATATCATTGATGTACTTGAAAGTACTGCATATTCTGTTTTACTAGATAGCTTATTGTTAAAAATTATACTTTTTAATCGATAAAAGAGTGTTTCGCTATCATTTAAAACGATCCAAAATGTCATACTATAGGGTCTATCAATAAGGACGCTCGCTCGTGTAGAATGTCCATCGTGGCATGTGCTGGTGCCACGTAGTGCCATACTGTTGGAACCAAATGTAATCGTAATTCATATCATTTTTGTCGGAGCTCACTCGGTTGGCTTCTTTGCCAATTTCCAATGTAAGTTTTCACTCTTATGTTTTTTTCTTCCAATGTTTTAATCTTTTTTCACATTGCAAAGCAATAAACTTATAATTTGTCATTTTTCTAATGTAAATATCAAATAAATAAATCCAGTTTTGACTACAAGAATTTACTTATCATCGATCTGTAGCTCACCTTTGACGGTTATGGCAATGCAAGTTTCGTTTTAGAAGAAGTACAGACTGATGATTCCGCCAAAAAAACGTCCTCACCAAATAGTGACTTTATCGGGATGCATTTTGTGCGAGTGTGTCTCGTATGAATTGGGATCGCCCCAAATGCGACATATTTGCTTGTTCACATATCCATTCATCCAAAAATGTTCTCGAACGGAGAAGTGACTTTGAAAATAAAATTTAATTTTCAAACGTTGTTCAACGCTATAGCCTTCCATGGTGATTTGCCGTACACAACTTAACAATTGACAACAGCATGGCTGCTTTTGCCTAACACATTTCGAGCGTCCCTATTGAAAGACTTATATAATCGCTGGAAAATTAATCTAAAATAATTATATCTTTATTATTCGATGACAAAAGCACTTTTAGTCACCAACACAGTAGACTTGTATGTGATGCGATGACGTTAATATCTTATTTAAAAAAACAGGAATCTCATTTATCTTTAAGTCACAGAATTATAAAATAATCTATTTGACAAGCTAAATTGTAATTATTTACATTCAACGCTGTCAGTCTATTTGATAGCTCTTGATACATGAGCAAATTTATCTATTATATTTGCAAGATTCCTTGAATCAGATTTCACAGTTTTTAAGCTATGCCTGCTCCCAATGTGAATCATATATCTGAAACATTTGCATTTTTAAAAATAAATAAACAAAGTGTTTGCAAGGCTCTTAATTAATCCTGCCAATGTGTCGCTACTTTTTTTATAACATAAATACATTATCACACGTCAGTCACGCAGATTTGTGGCGTGATATGGCAAGGTAAATTTCTATCGTTCAAAAAACTCCTTTTGAATATAAAGATATTGAAACCTCCCACGGAAGGGATTTTTTATGACTTTCTTTATCAAAAGTAAAGAGACCTGCATCCACTGATAAATATTCTTCGAATGCACATATTTACATATATATGATATTACATATTTACAAAACGCGAGAGTTGACCGTTTGATATTTTTTAACCGTGTCGGTTTTACCGTGCTATAATGGAGTTCGAAAAGTAAACGCCAATTCAAGCAATCACAAAGGTTGTGCAATGACTTAAATTAATAGATAAAATAAAAATGACTCTTTACTTAAGGCAGTATTCTGGTCTAGAGGTTCAAATTTAAGGTGTTTTTGCAAGCGCTTATAAAAAAAAGGAATAACAATCTTAGTGTCCATTTTTTAACAGATATTAAAACCAAAAAACTAAAAACCTAAAATGTGACAGGCTGGTAAAGAATAGGGTCTCCAAAAAATGGGGCGCCATAGTTGCCATGATTCTAACTTTTCTTGTCACATGATATTAAAAAAAAATATATTTTCTTAATTAAGTAAAGATGTTATTTTGGTATATACTAGAACGAAGTAAAATAAAATGTTTTTCACAAAATGACAAGAGTTTTGAAAACAAAAATCTTTTTCATTCGTTTTTTTTAGTTTTAGATTTTTTTAAAAATAGTAAAAATTGATACCAACTATTATAAAAGCTAAAAGCGTAGAGTTCAGGTTCATTAGTGCACTTTAAATGCTAAAAGATACCAAAAGGCGAAACCCGGATCATTAGCGACAAAACTCATGGAAAATACAAAATTCAAACGATTCATTTTTTTTTTTTTGATAAAATCCATAAACAATCCGTTCCAGATGTTCCTAAATAGGTCAATAACGATTATAAGTTATTCCCGATAACATGTAATCTGCCTACTGCACTATTCAAAGAATCCATATAAATTGAATTGCGTTAATGCGAGTGCTTTTGATACCTGGCATCGATCTATGATTAAAATACACAATGTGTGACATTTTCTAGAAACTAATTGAAACTACAATGGTCATTACGTATATTAATTAATCAGTTAATACTATTGATATGGATTTTTACTCAGAAGTTATATCACAGAAACAACTACCATAACAAACTGTTGACATTCTTCTTATCCCTATTGAGTCATTTCAATCATTTAATATATTGAGTTAAACAGTGGTTTTCAAGTTTGTTATACTAGGCATCCCTTAAAAAAATTCTCGCGCCTCCCATTCTTACTTCAGTCAATGATTAATATTAAAAATATTTACACATTTTTAGTACTTATTCCATATTAAATTTAATGGATCAGGACCAGTTTCATTAATAATAATAATGCTACCAAGTATACTGTCTTGGTAGCATTAGCAACTGATGGAATGGGGTTCAAAATCAGTCCCGTGCAGATCTGCTCGGGCCATGTGAGGGGTAAACTCCTTTTTCTATGTTGATAGCGTTGTGAAAAGCGGCCATGAAACATTGGCTGCATATACACAACAGGTGTTGGTGTGAAAAACTAACTTGTATGCATCGGGATTCGCGGCATTCCGACCATAAAACTGGTTATAAAATCAGGGACATGGAAAAATATCAGTTTAACTAATTAATATTTCTCGTCACCGATAATGTGCATCTTTGTGCCGTTCAATTTGACTTAGTTTAATAATAAAATTACTTAAATGTGTGGTATCACGTATTAGGGTCAGACGTATCGTTTTGTGGTAAATGCCACGCTGTTTTGCGGTTTTTCACGTTGTCTTCGGATAAGAGTATTGTGGTTAAGTAATAAACAATATTACCTAAATACTACTTCCTGTTAAAACATATCGCTTAATATTTTGTTTAAAGTATACGCCTTCTTAAAACAATTCTTAACACCTACGTCACGCAATCAATTAGTTTTCAATCAATTTATAACGAACTTTACGTTAACCCTTCTTCTTGGACGTTCTTTCTTAAGTTAGTTATAGTCCCGACTAGTGTTTTCAACCCTTCAAACTTCGCCAATTATTTACTATTCGAGAATAACCCGTTCGATGCAGTTACGTTAGTTGAATTGTTACATAAAAACACGGGCGAACTAAAATTGTTTTATCAAGAAATATCAGAGATAAATAGGGTTCAGTTTTTAAAAATAATTTGTGTATGCTTGATAAATAAATCAATCCCGAAACTTTCGGAACCATTAGAACAACAACAATGTTTTCATCTTAATAAATAAATAAATAATAATCCCAGGACTCATCAGGTAGATAGGTAATATTTTACATATTATACGCATAAATAAAAAAAAATCATTTTCAAAATTACCGACTCTGGCTCCGGCCAAAAACACCGCAACGACTACGACTCCAACTAAACAACTGTGACTCAACGATTCCTACTCCGACTCCAACTATGACTTCACAGCTCTGATTAGATCTATTAGTTTGTTATAGAAAGATTGAAAAAATAAAATACAAAAATATGCACAGGCTACACTTGGAGTTAATATTTAAATTTATTAATAACTAGCTGTACCCTGCGCGCGTTGCTACGCCAGCAACTAAAATAAATTTGAAGGAAAGACATTACACAAATATTCAATTCAATTTGCATGTATTCAATACTTCAGTAAATTGTAAAAAATCGATATCAATTTTTGGGGGGGAAGGGGGTTGTTTGGCGGGGTGGGGTTTGGGGGCGTATGGGGGGTATGCCAAAAACCTTCGAAGGAGTGAACTCGAAAAATTCGTAAAGTTTTAAAAAAAAAATTGGGGGGTGTAGGTTGGGGGGTGGTTGGGGGGAGGGGTTGGTAGGCCAGAAACCATTGCGAGAGTGTAGTCAATAAATTTGTAAAGTTTCACATCGATCGGTTGAGCGGTTTAGTAGTCCATAGCGGACATACATACAGACATTCATTTTTATATATATAGAAGATAGATAGATAGACTAGAAAGTATTTTTCGCTTTAGTTGCCGCATAACGTTCCGCCGATCAAAATATACTGTTTTCTGTTGTTAATTTCGCTTTAGTCGCGTAATCCAAGTGAAAGGTGGACACGTTATCAAAACAATGGCTAATAATCCACACATTTCGCATTGTTTTTAATTGTACATATGTACAAAAATCGTGCCGAATTCAGCTTTCATTAAAGTGCAGTGCTATCGTAAAAAATACATCTTTATGAGAGCATAATAATAAAAATAGTGCTTAGCGATTTTATTATGAAATGATATGTGATTAACCTACAAAAGACGGTCCATGAAAAATAACGCGTGATCCGAAGGGGGGTCTAAAAATACTACAGTGGTATGGCTTTATTGGCATAGATAACATTACAAATATGTTACATTATGCTTTAATCTATCTTTATAAAGGGTCTTTTTATAAGGACGCTTAGTTTTGAAATGTAAATAAAACAAGTTGTTTGTGAGATTTCGACTAAATTTTAATTTCATTTTTAAGTATATTTTACGGCATTAAATATGGAATATAGCATCAAATGTCTGCCAATATCCATTCATTATAAAATGGGCCATGTCCCTAAAGTTGACTTTTTTGACAAATTTGGGTAAACTTCCAACTGCTCCAGAACCCAATCAGGCGTTGTCTGTGGTCGTTTACCTGAAGTTCCTTGGTTAGTTGGATTTTGTACGGGTGCAGACATAAGGCCCGATTAAGAGTCGCAGAAAAGCCAAGTTCTTGTGAACAACGAGAAATAAGCTGCCTTGGGTTTTCCTGTACACTTTCACACACAGCAGCAATGTTTTCACCAGATATTGTATTTTGATGACGTACAGGTAGGTGTTGGCCGATTATTTACCAAACTGGTTGACTCAAATTTGGCCACTAAACAATGAATAATCTACTCAGCAGGACAAAGTAACATATTTTGAGCGTCCCTATTGAAATACCCTATACAATTAAATTTGAATTGTTAAAATTTTGAATTTTACGTTCCGTGAGAAAAACATAAAACACCCAAATGCATCATTTACCCACTTTCCAATTAGCAAACTAGTACCTAAAGGCTTTATTTCCATTCTTTGATTGTAGCAACGTATTTTTTCAATCAGCTGTTAAGTAAAATCATGTTTTTCACGGACCTATTGTTGTAATATTACTCTATAATACATACAAACCACCTGAACCTCAATAAAAAAAAGAGTTGAATTTAAAATATCGTGCATGACTGCCGGCCGCTTTAACCACTTAGCCATCAAAATATTTTACAATATAGAATTATTTTCACTATGGATTGAATTCGGTATGCAAATCAGAAATTTGCGAACCAAAAAAAATATTAACGACAGCCAACGGCATGCTAAATTCATTCAACCAATCAGAAACTATCAAGCAAAATAACGTGTATTCAGAATAATGAGATTGTTATTTTAGCTACTTAATTTTCATAACCTCTGAAATAATTTTTCAAAAATTACAACACTGGCACTTGTTGGCTTTTGGGGCTTTCCCGTTGCATAATTTTTTTTACAGTAAGTACAAAGTGATTTTTTCGGTAAATCACGGGACAGAATCCCAATCCTCTCGAGCTAAGTTTAAAAATGTATACATTCTGGCTAATAATGTTATGTTTTGACTTTACTCTTTGAGTTCTTTGTGGATTATTATAAAATGCGGAATCAAAAATGATTGAATCTGAAAAATATTACTGATTATTTTAAGAGTTCTGAAAGAAGAATTTGTTTTTTAATACTATCCTATAATAAAATTATTATTTTTATTTTAAACAAATAATAAACTTATTTGACTGTCTCTATCTGTACAATATTATTATTTGTGTAGTTTGTGGTTGCATTTTTGCTCCTGTAAATTAAAACAATTCGATTTCATACTTATCGCGAAGTATTCTTTAGGATCTTCTATTATAATAAATTTAAGAATTAAAGACGAAGCATTTCAAAAAAAACCGTATGCTTTACATTTATTTCATTTAATGATAAGAATGTCATAAAATATTGATAATTAATACATTTTAAGACTATTTTTGGACACTGTCATTTGAATTTCTTTTTAGATTATTTAAAAATAAATGTAAAAACCGCAAAAAAGACAATCTTAAGCAAAATTTTATTTCGTTATTCTACTGCAGAATGTAATTTTATTTCATTTTTTATTTTGTTTATCGTTGTCGCTCTGGTAGCGAATATTATATTGGGCAAACTAGTTTTTTGTAAAATTATGGTTGAACATTAAGTAATTCACGTACTATATAAATTAAGTCCTCCATAAGTAGGGTTATCTCGACATATTAAATTCTACGAAAACTGCCTGTTACTCAGTTTCTCAAACTCTCTTTTTCAATGAGATATCAAATGGAATGGATACGAGAATTAGAACAGAACTAATGGTTAGCTAATCGCTCTCGCTACGCGCCGCTTTTTAGAATCGAAAAGGTGGGAAGGGATTTATAACAACACAAATACCCATCGCCTTTGAACAGAATGGATTTATCGATTGAAAAAATCTGTTCGTACCGGGGCTCGAATCCGAGCGGTCCGTATCGGTAGCCAATAACGTTGACCACTGAACCATGAACCGGACATAAATGGGAATCCATATGCCGGGAACGGACATGGTAAAGTAGTAAAAAGTAGGGTTAACTGGAGCACTAAACATGCTTAGTAACAGTCACTGTTGTTTTGTATATAATATACTCCAAATACATAATATATTATACTTTTCGTGTCTGATATTAAAAGATGAAATTTAATTATTAATAATTATACCGATTATATAGTCAAAAATCTTTGAATTTAGTTTTCATAATACAACATTAATAACATAGCAACCAGTTATTTATAAGTGTTTAAATTGGTTTGCAGCAAATCGACACCTTATTTTGAAAAGGTTCTAACTGCTCTTGACACTTTTTTGAGATATGCGTTTGAAGTTAAAATTCACTTGTAACAATGAGCAAATAAAAATGTTTCAAATTACTTATTTAAAGCAACTCTTGCTGAGAAATAATGATCTTAAAGATCTTATGATGGAAATAATTATGACAATCTTAGAACTTTGTCAGACAAATTTAGTAAAAAAAAGTGTGCAGATGCAGTGCAACTCCGGAATTCTGCTAACTCCGTTATTCAACCATAGATAATTCTGAAATTCATATATATGATAGAGTGCGGTAAATACAAACTTTTCCGACCAACAGGTCATTTTAGAAAAAAATGTCAATTAGAATCTTTTCAAAGTAAGGTAACGAAATGCCGCCATATTGAAAATTAAATTTTGCATAATGTTTTCACACAAAGCGCTTACTTATATCTTTTATGGTATGCAAGCGTGATTTTTTTGTGATCCTAGCCACCCAATAGAATACGAGCAATTATACACTTGACACACTAGCATTATTACATGTCAAAATTTAAATAAATCATTTAATTTTTATCCAATTTAATTTCAGGCACATAGCCAAGATGTTTTTTTTTTAATCCGTGACGTCAGCACGTACCGACGACATTTTTGCGTTACCATGAAAAAAGGTTATCGACACATTAAATATGTACATTTTTTTTAGCACTTAAAAAACCGGTTCTGATCATAGACCGAGCAAAACGCTTGAAAATACGTTTTTCAGCGACCACAAAATATGTTTTTTAACCATTTCCGCTCCCAATGTGAAGCATATGGACTCCTAATAAAGTAGGGATATAAAAAACGGGATTACGACTGGATTAGTTGGTAAGCTAATTGCACTCGCTACGTCCCACTTGATTGGGAAGGATTTTTACTTTTTTAGACAACACAACTCTTCAAACAGCATCGATAGATCGACTTAAAACGAAATAATGCTCGTACTGGGACTCGATCCCGTGAGGTCCGTCACAGAAGCCAAAGACAGAAACCACTGCACCACGAACCAGATGCTTTTTATAAATGGAACATAGTCAGGTCGATTTTAATGCCTACTGTTTTTAAAAAAAACATATTTGGTTGTAAACCGACTTAAATTTTTGGTCTGATGCCAAGCTGCACAACACAGATCATTTTGAATATCTAAGTATCTAAAGAGTTGTGAATGGAGTAATCTCGTAATTAATGATGATAATATTAAGTATTTTATGTATCCTTATACACGAGAAGCACCGCTGTCATTTCCCTGTCACGTGGTCGAGATACAGAATATTGTACTTTGATAGAAATATTGTGTCACTACGTCAATTGAAAATTTAATTAGTATAGAAATGAATATTTGAAATTTTATATCACGTATTACAAACTTTGAAAGATCAAAATGAACCAATCGGATTGGAGAAAAGACACCATCGTATTGACATAGATTTGAAAATCGAACACTTAAAATTGTATTGATGTGAGATAGACTTTAGAACGATGAAAATGAGCCAATCGGAATGGAGAAAAGACATCATCGTATTTACATAGATTTGAAAATCGAACACTTGATGTAATGACGTCACATCTCACATCATATGTTTTGATGTATTTATTTTTGCGACAGTAGAAAGTCATGTACGGTACTTTTTCAAACTGCGTCATGATAGTTACATTTATGAACGTCGTTCCTTATTAAAATAAGTAAAGATACAGTATACGTAGAATCGAATATCCAGGAGTTGTTTTTGAGAGTGTTTTAATCAAAGCGGTGGTGTTGTTTAAAAAACCACAACTCTGACTCCAGCATTGACCAAAAACACGAATCAGACTCTGACTCCAACATTGACCAAAAACACGACTCCGACTCCAACTAAAAGAAGTTAAATTTTGTCTCGTTTTCTTCCTACCTTTCCTATTTAAGTGTATGAAATAAAATATTAACTTAACAACCCAGCAAGTTTTTTTCGACTCCGGCCAAAACACCGCGACGACTCCGATTCCGACCAAAAAAGGGCGACTCCACACCCCAGGTTTTAATGCTAAGAAATGTATAAAATGTATATTTTCCAGATACGCAATTTTTCAATGGATACGATGATATGATGGTAGTATAGACTTAATACTTTCGATTGATTCGGCGGAAACTTTGTGGAAGTTCATTTTAATATAAAATTTAAAATAACTTGCAGCTCATTAGTTTATAGTTTAATAGTTTGTAATGTTTAACGTCATTAGAAATATATTTATTTGTTTGCTTTGTTTCGATTCTATAACCCCTCTCTTGCGTCCCTTATAAAGGATCTGATTGATTGCACCTTATTAGTATCATTATGTTATTGCATTGTTTTGATTCCATCACCCCCTTCCTTGTTTCCTTTAGAAGGAAAAAAACATGTAATCCATTTTGTAATTTCATAATTTAAAATGTTAGAATCAATCTTGCTTCATTACTCAAGCAAACTTTGCGATAGTAAGTCTGAAGATGCCTCTGAAAGAGGCGAAACACGTGTCACAGTTAGTTACACAATACGTGGAATAATCAAAGCAAAGAATAATTAAAATTTTATATTAAATTAATATAGACTTATCTCAACACAGCTCTTCTTCGAAAACTGTTTATTTAGTTGTTTTAGAGTAGAGATATAAGATAAAACTAGGATAGGGTTAATGGGTTGGACCAGTGGTTCTTACGTAAAATTTGGCTGTGGTCGCATTAGGAACATCAGCGGTCCTACGGAAATGTCTGGTGGCCGCACCAAATTATTGTCCTTTTTGCCAACTAGCAATTCTTGATGCACAATGCAATGCATACAAAATATAATATTTTCAGTGTCTTTGTTGACAAATAAACTTGTAAAGCACAATTTTTATAAAATATCAATATTAACTATGAATCTGCTGGTGGCCGCACATGAGAACCACTGGGTTGGACTTATGTCTCTCGTTTTTAAGAGTGGGGAGGAATTTGACACACCACAGAAACAAAAACTTCACCTACTGGGCATTGGCACGCGTCCACGGATTCCGCTGTACCTGCATTATTTCATTTAAAAAAAATATGTGGTCTTCTCTTGACACAGAATGTGTGCCCTGATGCAATACGAAATACGTCATCTATGAACGATTAGCTATAAGTAACGTCATTATTTTCGACTTGTGTCCTTGAAATGTCAGAATGGAATAAACAAACAACTGGAATTTGGCCCAGTCAGGGATCGTACTCGATAATTTTGATAGCCTTGATGCTATGGCCGATAACCAGCACTTTCTCCTTCAGTTACCCATTCAGCGCCCGATTGTATTTATCGGTAGATGTCTTTTGTCGTGATTGATTTAGATAAAGGTCAAATAATCAAAATTATATTGGAAATTGGCTAAGAAGTCAACCAAGTGAGTTGCAACCGAATCAAATTGTATTCAAAAAAATAGAACTCGTCTGAACTCACTCACGTCAATATGAAATATGTCGACATCCGATGTCCGAAGCAATGCCGCTGAAAACCGTCAAAGATCTTCGTAGTGGCATTCTCACTGGCATACTGGTTCTACCCCTTGGATCAGAGGTTCTTAACCCTTAGCACAATTGCGCCCGCGGAGCTATAATCGTGCGACCCCTACAAATGATGATCCAAATTTGATCAGAATTGTATTTTATTTATTGAAATTATTTTGGAAAAAGTTTTTAGTTAAATGTAACTGTATGGTTTTTATATATTTTGAAAAAGTTCAATTAAAAAATGGTACATGGATGTAACACGTATGTAAAGCTTCCCAGGAAACAATGATAAAATATTTACTACTTAAGATTTGTTTTTTTTTAATCTAGCCTGCGCCACTCACTAATCTCAATTCAAATGCGCCCGGAGACGCAACAAAGTTAAGAGCCCCTGCCTTGGATGAACAAACAACTCATGTTCACGATTCCTCTAAAAAATAATCAGGGACATACTCAAGAATAATGGAATTCTCATTTTGGCCTCGGATAAGCCGAAAGAAATACATCTTGATGTGTACCTCACTCAATTCGACACATGTAAACATTTTCAATCGCCGATACGCGAAATCGTGTGATACAATAAATGACCTTCCACCAAATATTGAGACTAAACAGCACGAAAAAAATATTTTATGTATCTACACCTAAGCATTTTTTGTGCGGTAGATGCGTTCCGCGGAAAATCACACAAAAAGAACTATTACTCAATATTACTTAAGCTTTATTGTAAGATGAACGCGACTTTGTCATACTGATATTATGTGTCGTATAAATTATCGGTTTTTTTGACTATGTATGATAATTTGGCACTTTTCTATTCGCAATTAAATTTTCTGTACAAAAAAGCACCATATGGTAATGCATATTGTTGTACATAAAAAGAAAACAAATATTTTGCGAAAGATATCATAACAGTAAATCTGACAGTTAATTAATTACCCGTAATATATTTACGTTGAATATAACGTCGTAATAAATTTTACCGAATAAGCTGTGAAGAGACATTAAAATAAACATTAAGGATTAAAAATATCAATTTCAGAAAGTCAAATGTCAAAGAAAGAGAAAAGAAAAAGTATTTTATGTGACTGTTTTTAAATTCTTGTGCCCTTTTTAATGCCTATGCTGTTTTGTAAAGCGCGGAAAAGTAAAAGCGTCAATTCATTTTCATGTTTGAAAAAAGAATGACAGTTTTTGTTTATTGCCTAAACATAGATATTAAGCAGAGTGAAACAATAGACAATAATTTTCATATTACTGGCCATGGTAGGTAAACATGTCTAGAATAAGTGATCTAATCTGATCGATAAGGGGACTTTGTGTGGCTAATTATTGACTTTTATTAAAAAAATTATATCAATATCAATTCAGAAAACGTTTTCAAAATTAACCACACATTTAGTATTTTAGTAGTATAATTATTTGTTTGCTTTGTTTCGATTCTATAACCCCTCTTTGCTTCCTCGTAAAAAGAAAAAAATCCCAAACTCCATTTTGTTATTTTATCATTGTAAAATAGTTGTCAATCATTAAGAGTAAATATTTTATGCAGTTTTCTACTTCTCTTCAGCACACGCATTCAGTTTGGGATAGTAGGCACTAAAATGTTGCCCTGGTCATCTTCACCAGTCTTAGAATTCCAAATCCTTACCTGTGGAAAAGAAAAAAGTATTATGAGACATATTTCAATAATAAGGTAAATATACTTATAAGGTCTAAACTGTTAATTCTTCGCAGAAAGGCGAATACTCAATTGTTAAATAAATAACACTGATTGGATAAATGTTTCATTAGTTGATAATACTCGCAATGAACGAGACCGGTCTTTGTCTTCAATTTGTAATTTTATCATTATAAAATATTAGAATCAATCTTGCTTTATTACTTAAGCAAATTTTGCGATAGTAAGTCCGAAGATGCCTCGAAACACGTGTCACAGTAAGTAGCAAAATACGTGGCACAATAAAGGTTATTTTAAATTTTATTTTATTTTTAACTACACATTTATTCATACATTCTCAAATTATCTTAATTTCTCTTCTGGGTCTGAAATCAATCTGCATGTACTAGTTTTGATATTTCATCCATGAGCTCACTATTTTTTTTATCTTGACCGCTCCAATGTGCACCATATAAACGCCTAAAGGCTTGAGGCCTAGAGCAGTGGTTCTCACGGAAAAATTGTCCTGTGGCCGCATCGTAAACATAAGCGTTTCTACGGAAATGTCTGATGGCCGCACCAAATTTTTGTGTTGATTTTTTTTGTCAAAAAGAACTTTTACATGTATGTGTTGAGTTTTTGCTAACTAGCAATTCTTGATGCACAATACAATGCATACAAAATATTTAATTTTCAGTGTCATTGTTAACAAATAAACTTGTAAAAACACATTTTTTTTAAATGTCAATATTAACTACCAAGCTCTTGGTGGCTAAGATAACGACTTGTGGTTTCTATGTTTTTAGAGAATTTTGTCATTACATTAAAAAAAATGCTGGGAGTCGAGCCCGTGTACGCTGTAACCGAGGTCGAAAATGATAATTACTCGACCACGAAAGCCAACATCTTTATATATGCATTTTTTTGTAAATTTAGATGTTTTATGAAATCATTTAAAAAGCATGTGTGGATGTCTCCTTGTTGTATAATATGCTGTACGAAAAAGGACTATTTCCCTTGAATAGCTGCATGAAATGAAAAATTGCTCCGTCATATCAAAGATTGATGTCATTTTATTTTTTAAATGAATAAAAAAATACTTTAAATGAATGGTTTCAATACCCGTGATTACTTTAGTAGGGGGTAATAATAATGGTGAAAAAAACTATAATTGGATTTGCCTGACATAGACAATTTAGCCGCAACATTTTTTTTATTGCCATTATTAAAAAAAAACGACGCAGTCCTATTATTCATTTATCGTGACAATTTTTTTCTCTATATTCTATTGAGCAAAGGTAATCATTATAATAAAATAATTATTATTTAAATCTATCGTAAAACTTAAAAGAAGGATACAAAATATTCCATGTAGACTAACTGAAACCCGCACGCAACCGATCTTATAAGCGGGCATATCGAGAGCGATTAGGTAAACACTTATCCTACGCTACTCTCATCAAACTAAATAGAGATTGAGCTACTTAATAGCAAGCAGTTCTCGTAGAAAAAATAATATTCTTAGATACCTCAATAAGGAGTGGACATGGGAAAAAGCTTAACTCATAAAACCTTGAGTTTTAAATGTATTTGAATCGTTAAAATTGTTGTACATATTTCTGTTTTATCACTGGATGAAACGAGTTTCGTCTTTTGGCGTCTTCGTGCTTTTAATTTCAATAATCAAGCACCATTCAATTCAAAACAACTTTTTTGGTGAAAAACAATATGCTTGACATAGCAACAGAACATAGAACAGGAAAGATAATGTAAACATTAATTTAGGAGAAGATTGGTTGTGAGCCAAATATTCAAAGCTTAATTGTTTTGAAGTTGGTAATGAATGAATCGCACGTAAGAGTTGAAAATTTCAATGTAATCTTGAAACTTTCCTTAATCAGGACTAGAGACTCCAATTCGAGTATCGAGTACTCGATACTCGAGTATACTCATCCATTTTTCAAGTACTCGATACTCGAAATTTATAAATGAAGGTTTATTTCCAAATTTTATTTTGTTTTAAGCAGCGGACAGAAAAACTAGATAACACTATTTAATTGATTGTTAACTTTTAAGCCGATGTACACAGACAGAGAGAGTTTTTCTACTGCGGGAGTAAAAAACAAAACTTCGAACCAAATTAAAATTTGAGACGTTTAACTATCTTTTATTTTTGAAATGTTGGTTTCATAAATTGAAATAAATGTATTAATGAAATGGAATAAGCTTATTTATTTGTTTATCATCTATTGATATACACGAATTTCAACAAATAATATATCTTTTGGTTTATCTGAAACTACTCGAGTATTTAAAAAAATTACTACTCGATACTCGAGTAGTTGACATGTCGAGTAATTGACAACGAGTCCCTAATCAGGACAAAATCCAAGGTTTTGAATCAAGGTTTGCGTAGCGGAAGCTTGTGAAATTACCACTCGGTGATGGGTATTGGCGGGTATTTGCGATGATATCTTTAATTCGAATGGCAGTGAAGCGTAGCTATTTACCAACTTTATTATATTTAAGTTAATAAATAAAAGAAACCTTTTTGCTCCAATTAAATCGTTAAAAAACAATAATATGATTGAGTTGATTTTCAATTCGATAACTGAATGTCAAATCGCTCTATTAAATGATGAATGGTTGCCATAAAAACTACTATAGCGGTAAAAAATGGCTATTTTATCACATAACAGAATCTTGGGATTTACGCCAAACATTTTTTTTACCTCTTTGTTTAATTTTTTTTTTATTTCCTTGCCTTTTCAAAGGCTGACCGATATAAGCCATCAAATATTGATGTTTGTATAATTATTTACAATTATATATTTGAAAAAAAACAATAAAGTGTCATTTTAAACATACAAGCCAGCCTTGTTCCGATTCATGACGCTTTATTTTAAAACGATTTTGTGGCGGTAATCTGTACCATAAATTCATTTTAAAAAAGGAATAGATTCCAATTTTTTTTGAATCATAGAGGAAACTATTTTTTATGTCATATATTGTGTTTAATTTGAATTTTTTACTTTTCCATGAATTGTGTCGCTTACGACCCGGGTTTCGTCTTTCGGCATCTTCAGGCATTTCAAGTGCAGGGGTGTACTTGAACTGACGCGTAGTAAACAGTTTGTATCGTTTATATAGACAAATAAAAGTAGATCACTAAGTTTAATTGTTATTAAAGTCATCTATATGAATTAACGGATAAATTATAATTATCGGGTATTTCGAATGTGTTATCGCAAATACTAATAACCCTGAAAACATCAATCATATCGATAAATAATTCGTGGGCTTAATCCGACCAATTATTATTGAATTGATTGATTTTAAGGTGTTTGAGTTTGTAATTAATTATATGTATTTAAAGTGGTATAAAAATGTGAATTTTCGAAGATTAAGTTATACGTTTAAAATTGGAAAACTATTTACAAAACTCCAGTACCAAAGCAAGCTTGTATCTGCGAACCCCCCTCCCTGCGATCCTTCTACGCCCACTTGAGCATATTCCATCGGAATAGTACTGCACATATACAAGTACCGCGGGGTATGATAATTTTTGGATGCATCGTTGCGAGGGCGAGCTTAATACATATTGAAGTAATATTGATATTTTCAATAATATACTTAAATTTATGTGTATTATAAAATTACATTTTTATTAATTAGCTTGGGGGTGCTACAGTTCCGCAGTGTGTATTGACGAGACGTCACTGGGTATGTCATACATCAAACACAAATTCATTAATCAATCATGAACATTAATGAACTGGGACTCGAATCCGTGACAACCGCAATTGAAGTGCGCCGGATAAGTAGGGTTGATATTTAATTGAATACACATATGTAAATAGCAGGGCTGTGGAGTCGGAGTAGGAGTCGGAGCGGCGCTTTGGCCGGAGTCGTACTCGGAGTCGGAAATTTTGAAAAGTTTGAACATTATATTTTTGCATTTAATATGTCAAATTATGTCAAATACACATAAATAGGAAATTTAGGGAAAAATGTGACGATATTAACGTTTTTTTTAGTCGAAGTCGGAGTCGTGTTTTTGGTCAATGTCGGAGTCGGAGTCGTGGTTTTGGTAAATGCTGGAGTCGGAGTCGGACTTTTTTTCACCGACTCCACAGCTTTGGTAAATAGGAAAATTAGCCAAAAAAAAGTGACGATATAAAACGCTTTTAGTCGGAGTCGGAGTCGTGTTTTTTATCAATGTTGGAGTTGGAGTCGGCGTCGTAGTTTTGGTAAATGCTGGAGTCGGAGTCGGAATTTTTTTCAATGACTCTGCAGCCCTGTAAAAAACACTACATTTTGATGGGCGCTCTTTTTATTCACACTGTTTACCTCTAACATAGTTAGTAACTCAAAAGAATATCGTATAAATATTATTAAATCATACCAATTCTTCACCATATTTTCAAAGCGTATTTGTTTGTGATAATAACCTTGTAAAGGTTATGTCGATTGACAATTATCAAAGGTATCATAATTTGATAAAAAAACGCCTTTTGTATAAAACAGCAATTTATGTAGTGAACTGGTTTTTGTTAATTCTTTGTTTAGCATTATAAACGGCTGTCAATTATAAAGTACCTTCTAAATACAAACAAGGCTAAAAAAATCAACGAAGATAATAAATAAATTGCTTGATTTCGACAAAAATCTGTGAATTTCTCCATTTTTTATTCAGTGGATAATAATCTAAAATTGAATCAAAACGTAATTGGCAATAAATGTATGTTATTTTATCAAAATCCGTAAATAATATTTTTGATTATAATGAGGCATTTTTTTATATTCACTTATACAGTAAATTTATTTAATTGAGGACAGATTCAATGAGATCAGTTGAAAACACTTGAAACCTGACCTGACCTAAATAAATTTATAGTGGATTATTTTTAAATACAATGCCTTTCTACAAAGCATTGACAGTAACACTTCAAGAGAGCCTTTAGTATTATTACAACTTTTTAACCATGTCCACTTTCAACGTCGATAATATGGTCTCAAAATGGAGCTTTTCTCAACATATTTCTGCTTGAACTGCTTGTTACTCAGTTGCTCAACATCTCTTTTCCGAAGAGAGTAGGGATCGAAAGGATACGAGGACTGGGGCAGGGCTAGTGGTTAGCTAATCGCTGTCACTATGCGTCGCTTTTTGGGATCGGAAAGGTGGGTAGGCATTTAACACATTGGATGCTGAGAGCACGTTAACAAAACAAACACCCATTGCCTACTGTCGCATTTTTTATTCGAGAACTGCTCATTATTCAATTGATCAACCTTCCTTTTTCGAATAAAGTATAAATAAAAACGATATATTGTTTTTTTTTTAATATGTGATGTTGCCATCGAGTGTTAAAAATGTAAAATCAGGAGTCCGTAATAATATGCTACTCACTTTGGCAACGCCATTTTGAATCGAAAAGACTACATATATATATCAACGATCGGCAAATAAAATTGTTTGCAATGTTTCTTTTTGATTGTCCCTTTTGCTGCAATATCACGTGCTCCAACGATCAAAGCGGGGTTAACCCACAGAAGTGCTCTCCTCCTAGGGTTGCAATACCGGTATTACCGAAATAAGTATATCGGTTCTTTCAATACTTGCTTAGATTATGCAAGTTACCGGTATTTTGGTGCGACAATACATCATGGTACACTTATGAAATGACCTTTACATAAACACGCATTTTTCAATGGTTCAACCAGGATGGTTTTTTTCAAACAGATTTATTTTTCCGAAGATCTGATCAAGATTCACAGTTTCACGCATGGATATTTTAAAGAAAAGGTCATCATTTTTTTTTAATTTTCATAATGCTCACGAAAAGTGAAACCGGTTCTAATCTCCATTAAAACACGTGGAATAAGTGCAAAAAAATATCAAATTTGAATTTTGTACTATTTCATGAGTTTTGTCGCTAACGACTCGGGTTTCGCCTTTCGGCATCTTCAGGCATTTCAAGTGCACAGATGTACTTGAACTGACGGATGTACTTGAAATGTTAGCGACAAAACTCATGGAAAAGTACAAAATTCAAACAATTAAAATTTGATATTGAAATTCCATCAAGCACCCTCAGTCGAAATCCTTAATTATGAAAAACAAATATGTTTTATGTATATGATAAAGATATCATTTTTAATACCAACTGCAAAAATAAACGAAGACACATCGAATCAAAGGACAAAAAATCCAGCATACAAAGAAAAAGTAAATTTAAATCGTTTGAATATTGTTTTTAATGGGCGGGTTGTTTTTCCCATGTAGAAATGTTAGCAGTCACTGCATTGTAATCTTTAAATACCAGATATATTTGTAAATTGTATACTACTGTTTATCAATAACTAGTATTGCTACCCGGCTTCGCTCGGACTAAGCGACCAATAATTATTTAATAATATATGATTCGACATAATTATATCACAAAATCTAACATCCAAAATAGAGTTAAAAAAAAATCACAAACTTTATTTAATTTGATGACAGCCCCATTCTCGCCCGTTAAAATGTCCAAATTCATGGAAAAAATCTAATTTGCTGTCAAAGAAATGTCAAATAATACCTTCACGTAAATAATAAACATTATTAAAAGCCGGGAAAAGTTCAGTAGAAGACTAATTTATTACATTTTGACTAAATGTCTTTGCCGATAAAAATTCAAACATATTTTCTTTCATATTCGTTTTTATGGTAACTAAATGACCAAAAATGCAAAAGGGAATTACAGACCCACATGCATACATACGCCGTTTCGGTTTAATATATAAGATTTACTTGGTAAATTCTTACAATACAATGCTGGTTTATCACTCAAAAAAAGCTATTATTTTTAAAAACTTTACATGTATGAATGACCAGTATTTTCCAGGGCTGTGAAGTCAGTAAAAAAATGTGCGACTCCGACTCTATCATTGACCAAAACTACGACTTCGACTCCGACTAAAAAAAGTTTAATATCGTCAAGTTTTTTTCCTTATTTTCCTATTTATGTGTATTCAATTAAATATCAACCCTACTAATCCATACAGGAGCCACATTTGACATCATACATGTAAAAATAAAATGTTAAAATTTTTCAAAATTTCCGACTCCCGAGTACGACTCCGGCCAAAAAGCCCCAACTCCACGACTCCGACTCCACTGCACTGGTATTTTCTAATTGTTAAGTATAATAAGCCAAAATCTGACAAAGTCACATCTAGCATTAATACCGGATTTTGATATACTCGTCCAATATTGCAATCCCTATCCGCCCCTGATGCAGCAAAACATCTGCCAATCACACATAACAATGACGGCATACTCTCCGATCTGAATGAATCAATCTCCCCTTCGCTGCAAACTCAAGCGTTGAAAATCACGCCCAACAAATAAACGCAGTTTGTTTTTTTTTTCAAAATCAAAATAAACCATTGAAAAACAAGAGTGCATGAAATAAAATGGAGCATACTTTTGAAGCGAGCAATTCTGACGTCAAAAAAAAGTGTTTTGAGTTTTGACATATTTATTGAGTACTTCGTGGCATAGGGATATTTGTAACATGCAGCGTCCCTCGTGTTTTTCGATGATTCCTTTTTGCGGCTTTGGCAGATTTCGGCTTTAAATATAATATTTTGCATAATTTTCAGCTTTATCATTTAAATTTGAATCGATTGAATATTTCCTTAAGTTTTGCGGCTTACGACACGGGTTTCGCCTTCTGTCATCTTCAGGCATTTCAAGTCACAAAGTTCCCGCCGAAAACAGAATCGAAAATAACCATTCTTCAATTTGAGACTGTTCCGCTCGCCAATTTAAGTCAGTTCAAGTTCATTTATGCACTGGCAGTGCCTGAAGATGCCGAAAGGAGAAATCCGGGTCGTCAGTGACGAAATTCACGGAAAGTACAACATTCAAACGATTCAAATTTGATATTGAAATTCCTTCGAACATTTTCGTCGAAATCCTTAATTTAATTTTTTAATGAAGGCACATGTTTATTTGTTTACAAAGTCAACCAATGATATGTTATTATCTGTGACATTGATGTTTTTGTTTTCAAAAGGAAACCAGTCGTAGTTCTTTCTTGAACAATCCTTTACGAATAAACGTGCAAAATGGAAAGCGTATCTATGCCAAAATGTATGCGTGATAAATCCGCTTACAGCCTTGCCCCACTGGCACCGAAAGGGTTAATAATGATTTAGCAAACCACAAAAAACAAAACGCTTCGTTGAAGAGGTGTCTTGTGATATCAATTCTGTGGGTGGCCGCACAAAAATGGTGCCAGAATAAAAAATGAACTAAAGAAAATGTTTGTTTATGTGTTTTTTAAGAAATCAATCACCGACAACATTCACAACGCGCGTGTTTTTTGAATTTGTTTAACTTTTTTATGTTCGCAACAATTAAAAATGTTTGTGTTGAAAAGCAGTATTATTTAAATTGACAGCCATAAAATAGATGTTTACTTATGTACCTAACACAGACAGTAAATAACTTTCAAATCAAGGTTAGAATTTTCAGTTTCTTTCCAGCCATGGCAAGTCCAATGATTCAAGTTTAAATAAAGATACAATTATTTTTTAAGCGCTACTGAGATGTATAGTGAACTACATTAACTATTTGCAACGGTCCGGTCCGTTTTAACTCGAGCCAATAGACAATTGTTTGTAACTGAGTCTACCTTCAGGGTATTTGAAAAAAGAACTGATTTAATTTAGGCTTAAAAACTGCTAATGGGTTTTTATTTAAATAACATTTCGATGGCTTAAGTTGTAAATTTGCTATCTCCGTTTTTGTCAATTGTGCAGGAGATGGTAAAAACTTGTGATTATTTTTGTATTTTCAAACCGATCGGGAAAATTTCAAATAGGACTTCCTAACGATTTATTTGTAACACCGCTGAAAAACAACGAATGAATGACAGGTGACAATAAAAAAATGGCCGACTTGGTTAATTAGCAGTGTAGGTTTTAGAACGACAATGGAGTTTTCCTAAAACGTTTTCACAATGCACTCAAATAAGTATTGGTTATAAATTTTTTTCGGGACATGCACATTGCATGTTATAACAAGATGGCAAGTAATTTTAAGCCAAAAGTGGAATTAGCAAAATTACTCTTTAAGCCATCGATTTAATGTTTTCACCTCTTCTTATAAACCACTACTACCTTTTTTATTCGTCTTTCATTGACGACATTTACAAATCTTTTGCTAAGCGTTACATTACATGTAAATACAAACAATTTTTTCTGATTTACAGCATTAAAAACCTGATTAACAAGATTTATAGATCAACTCATTATGTTGCCATTTTGAATACAGTGTGCCTTACAGAATAGCAAAACGATACGACCGTAAACCATAAGCCACTCATATCGATGATTCTTTATTGTTGTGATTATTTTACAAAATGTGATGTCAGAATCAATTGTCTATTAAATATTTTATAGGAAGTCATAAATTAAGATTTAATGTTTACAAGTTGCTTGAAACGTAATGTATCACACGTTTAGCTCATAAAATAAATATTTACATTATCTATGCATTTTTACAGCGATGCATTTATAATAGATATTATCTTCTGCATAGATGAATTGTAAACCATAAATTTAAACGGAATACAATAGATGCTCGATAGAACACGTATGTTTATTGGCCGGTTTCAACATCCAATGACATAGCTGTTTTTTGATTTGGAATTTGTCATTTTCCTTACTTATAATTTAACATTACATTATCTGTTCGAAATTGTAATTCTTAGTATTTGAAACTGTTTTGTGGTCGAGCTGTCAACATTGTAAGCTTCAGTTCGGCCCTTGTCGATAACACTAATTTTTTGTCCTTTTCTGGAGAGCTAAGAAACAAATTTAACCGGTAATCAATGTTAATTTTTTTCAACCATGTCCGCTCCTTACTTGGAGCATATGTACGTACTCACGGAGTTTATCTCAACATATGTTTTTCTACGAGAATTGCTTGTTATTCAGTTGCTCAACCTCTCTTTTCGAAGAGTGTAGGGATGGACAGGATAGGGCCGGACTAGTGATTAGCTAATCGCTGTCACTATGCGTCGCTCTTTGGGTTCGGATAGGGGGGATACAAACACCCATGCCTTTGAACAGATTTATCGACTGAAAAAATCCGTTCGTACCGGGAATCGAGCCCGGGCGGTCCGGCATGCAAGCCAACAACATTACACTGCGCCACTTTGCTATTTTTTAAGACATAAAATTCGTTTTTTTAATATCTTTAAATGCCATGCTGTGTTTTTCTGATCTATTTTTAATATATTCATTAGTAATTTATACTAATATGTTGATTTAAGCTTAAGTCGAACTATGAACAAGAAAGTGATTAAAGATAACACATATTGAACTATCTTCGTATCCACTTCTCCTATTGATATGTCTCTTTGACACAACGTAAGATATACATTTGTATCTAGTGACATTCATTACTCAAAACCACCAAAATTCAGTAACGTCTCTATTACCCTAAGGGGCCTAAGGCCTAAGTGATCGAGTTGCGGTGTTCGTTGGTTCGAAATCACCGGATAGATGTTTTAATTGACAGCAAAACTTCTTATTAAAAATGTCGCATGTGGCGTGACGTAACAAAATCTTTTTTTCTGCCAACTGTTTCATCCCTGTTTGAACACAATTTTGAAAATCCACCTCCTGTGCGTGAAATTTTTGGAACCGTCCGATAAGAATGTGTGTATCAGCACTTCCCTTAAAGTATGTATCGGAACACGCATTGAGTTTTACATTCGTAAATTAGCAAATTGCTTGAACATAAATGGGAGATCAGTTCACCATTGCACTATTAGAATACCTGTCCAATGTTCCACTGTAGTTCTTATTTCGGCTTGCATGCTTGTTATGCATCTTATCTTAGCCATGTCTGCAATTAGAGCATATGGACTATTCACAGAGTTGACTTCAACATATGTTTTTTCTACGAGAACTCCTTGTTACTAGTTGAAAAACCTTTCTTTCTCGAAGAGATTAGGGATTTAAAAGGTACGAGTACTACGAGAGGACTAGTGTTTAGCTATTCGCCGCTTTTTGGGATCGGAAAGTTGGAAAGGGGTTTTCAACAACACAAACACCTATTCCCTTCAATCGGAATCGATGTATCGACTGACAAAATCTGTCCGTCACGGAAATAGCGTTGTTATATTTTGTGCATCACTGATATAAAATTCAAAAAACACTTCTAAAAAAGCGAGTTTTCTAAAAATATATCAATCAACGATGCCATGACTTCGAAATAGAACAGAAAATACATTTAACGTATTTCGAAAAAAGAAATGGCATAGCGTGTTATCCAATTTGCATAATTTTGGCAGACTTATTTTTGTGCTACCATAAAAAGTTAAATGACTTATAAAATCAATAAAGCAAGTAAGCACCGATTTTACACACGCCATTAATTTAACGAAAGCTTTTTAATTTTCTACATATGTTTACAACACTTCATATATATCATGATTTCAAGTAATTTAGTTGCTATTACATACTTATTTTCAATAGTTCTAACTAAGGATTTCGACTGAGTGTGCTTGATGGAATTTCAATATCAAATTTGAATCGATTGAATTTTGTACTTTTTGATGAGTTTTGTCGCTAACGACCCGGGTTCCGCCTTATAATATTCACTATCTAATTAAGCCACAGACACGTTCTATGCGAGTCTGTATTCATTCCGTTTTACGGTTCTTATTAACCAAAAAAAACATGATTGATTTTAATTTTCGTGCAATAAAAGAGAAGTTTATAAGGGGTCAAAAAGTAAGGATGCACAGGCATCGAACTTAAAAACTTTTGTTTTAATTTTGGCCTGTCATTTAGTTGGTTTTGTCATTCGAGAGATAGTATTATAGTCATTATAAAGAATTGTACTTAGTAAAGTTGAGCTAAATTTCAATCCTTGTGTTTGTCTCTATTCACCCCGTTTTACCGGCGCCTAAATTTGCTGATACAATGTATAAATGCTTTACAGGGTTGTAGTAGTGTTTTATTTTTGTATCTTCAGCGTTTACTGTGAAAATTGTAATGCTATTGTTTGGTCACACACCGTGTTGTTTGACCTAAAGACAATATTTTCAAGATATGGTAATCATAGTTATTGTGGTGAAGACTTCAATATTACTGTTTTTAAATAGCTAACGCCGCGTATGTCGACAATAACTCTAAATTATTGTTTGTGTTTGACAGCACCGAGAACGTCATTCTTTTTTTTTTAAATAGCACAGCGATTGTCAAAACTAAGTAATAAAAAAAATAGTACGTGACTATTTTCTCATTTCCTTTAAGCGATGCTCCGAATTAAAATGGCCTTACACTAGAGGTCTGCACGGGCTCGGGTTTGGCCCGCGGGCCGGGTCGGGCCGGGTAACGAAGCATTGGATTCGGGCCCGGGCCGGGCTCGGACCTAAGCATACAACAAAATATAACAAAAATCGGGCTATTTCCGAATTCCCATTATCGTAAATCTAAATTTAATACTACAATGATCATCACGTCCTCGTATTAGTCATCTTTTCAAAAAAAAAACGGATTTGTTTCGGGCAAGGTTGCAAAATGTCGGGTTCGGGTAAGAGTTTTGGAAATGAGCCTCGTGCCCGGGCCGGGCCGGGTCGGGAGTCTTTGGGTTGGGGCCGGGTAAAATTTTTAATTTTCGGCCCGTGCAGACCTCATCCTTACACAAATGGATAATGTACTTTTTGTAGCCATGTCCTCTTGCAATGTGGAGCATATAGCACAGTAAGAATAAACAATATGGGACTAGAGTTAAATCGGGGAACGGATAATGCGGGATTTTTTAACATTGTTTTTATGGGAGTTTGGCCGGGACTATAGAAAATGCGGGAATATAAGGTCGGGGTTCCACTGTATTCCAAAAGCTGTCATTCCAGTCTATTTCTGGAAGACACAAATTCCCCAGCTATGTTTCATGACTTTCTGTGCTTATTTAAACTATCCTATTTTAATTTATCCTTTTTATTGATTGAGTTGGCATTTACTTGGTAGAACTCCATTATAATACGGTGAGAAAAATAGCAATGTATTTCAATTCTACAGAAAGTATTTTATATACATATGGGTTGATTGCTATTTCGGCTTACGCCCGAACTATGTTTTAAACGTGCGTTAGATCTTGTTTATAAACCATTTAGACAAGGTACAAACTACATCAAAAATTTCGGCGAGCAATGGGCTAAGCGGGCTGCCCTTAGTAATCTGAATTTAGAAACAAACTGTTTATTACTCGCCAGCTCAAGAGCATTTATGCACTTGTAATGCCTGAAGATTCCGAAGAGGCGAAACACGGGTCGTTAGCGACAAAACTCAGGGAAAAGTACAAAATTCCAACGATTTAATTTAATATCCTTTTTACATTCTCAAAAACATACTCTTCAAATCGGCAGTATTGCACAACTTGCGCCCCGAAATGCTAAATATCAATCACCTTCTTTCTTCAGAACTTATAACGGACGATGAAAGAACAATATAAAGCAATATAATCTTCAATTTTACTAGCACTAAAAATATCGACAATTTAATCAGTTTTACCCATACGGCCCTTGAAATATCTGAGAATTGATTATCTGTCCCTTCTCCCAAAAAGGTTGTGCATCACTGCTGTACGAGAATCAATACAGTCTTGTTCGTATAAATTTAAGTCGATGATGACATAGCTATTTTTTTTTTTGGAAAAAAACGTCTTAAAATTACTATACCCGACTGAAACACAGCTTGGGAAACACTTGGATCCTTAGATTCTTTTTAGGATATACAAAACGTTTTGTATAGGTAGCTAGACTTATAAGGTTTGTTAGAAAGTAAAGTTTTGAGGTTGCCAACGTTACGTTTTAAAACGTAACTGTCAAAACCGTTCACTGTGTGAATTGCTATTATTGCAGCGCTATTTTTTTAGAAACTGAAAACCTTCGGATTGCATTTCAATGAGAATTGGCAGTGTCATGATCACAAAAATCTCAACAATCAATCTTTGGCATTGTATAACAATAATATTAACCAGGGCTGTGGAGTCGGAGTCGGAGTCGTAGAGTCGCGTTTTTTTTTACTGGAGTCGGAGATGGAGTAGTCGCGGTGTTTTGGCCGGAGTCGTAGTCGTGCAAAACTTTTGAAAAGGTTTAACTTTTTATTTATGCACATAACATGTAAAATTTGGCTATTGGTCGGATTTGTCTGTTGATATTTAATTTAATACACAATCATAGAAAAGGTAGTAAAAAAACGTAAAAACTCCACAGATACCAATTTTAAGGTGTTCACTGTCAATACTTGGTGGAATGGAATTATAATAAGAAATTGTAAGTACTTATTCCACTACTTATTGAGATCAGGACCAGTTTTGCACATTGCGAGCATTATGTACTGTTCAAAATTGCCATCCGGTTATAAAAACGGGAAGTAGCGAGGTCGATGAGCTACCACTAGCCTTCTCCTAGTAATATCTTTTTATATCTCTCCTCTAGTAACAAGCACTTTTCGTAGAAAACTTCTGTTGAGATAAACTCCATTTGTATGCCATATGCTCCACACTGAGAGCGGACATGGTAAACAAAAACTTGCCAATTTTATAGACTTCCATATCGATCATACGAATGATATACGAATTATATCTATTACTATATGATTAATCCATCCAATTGATTGCATCTCATTGGTTAATATGTTGTAATTGCTAACGTAATTAGTAGTATAATTATTTATTTGCTTTGCTTTGCTCCTATAACCTCCTCCTTGCTCCCCGTAAAAGGGAAAAATCCCTAACTCCACTTTTGTAATTTTATCATTATAAAATATTAGAATCAATCTTGCTTTATTATGTACCTAAGCAAACTTGCCTCGGCAAGAGGCGAATCACAAGTCACAATTAGTAACACAAAACGTGGAATAATCTATGTTATTTTATATTTCTATATTCCACAAAAAAATGCTTATTTAATATTTTCAATTGCAAATCATAATGCGATAAAAGTTTTCGAATATTTCAGAGCTTATATTGATGATAAAAAAATATCTGGAAACCCAAGACCCATGATTACGTATTTTTGCCTCTATTTAAACTCACTAAACATATTTTCTACATTGGAATCACGTGTAAAATTGCTTTCAAAAAGAATGAATTTTGGCAGTAAATATCTGCAAAGTAAAAGTTTTTTAAACGATTATAATTGCTTACCCGATTTCATTTTTAAATTATTTAAAAGTTATTCATAATAAATAATCACTCACTCATTATGCGAATTGTAAAAATGAATTGCAAACTACTTATAATATTTTATACATTCTCTAAAACTCGAAACCGTAAGTGTGTGCCCACAGTGGTAAGGCGTAGCTTCCACCGTTGCCTATCGACACTTGGTAAGCAATCAAGGTTGCCGCAATGGTTTTAACGATGGCGCCGCTGGGAATGTTAAACGCAGCCTTATTTATAATTTCTGGGATTTCACTAAAATTCAATTCAGATAAACTTTGTAGCGGGCGCACGAAAATAGCTCAGCGGACGAATATGTACCCGCGAGTATAAGGTTAAGAACCCCTAATCCAAATTTTCCCACTATCGACATTGATTTAATTTTTAATTTACCGCATTGTTACATCATTTCAAAGAAACATTGATATATTAAAAGATCTTCCACCATAGATTAATTGTAATTCACAAATTATGAGTATTTTTAGACCTCGCCTAACACCACAGGTCAAATTTCGTCAATAAAACTTTAACCGTGCTGCTTAGATCGTATTTGAACCCTTGCATGACTAGTGTAAAATTACTGTATTCAAAAAAATATGAGTTTATTTTTGGCCGTCTGTGTTACGTCACAAATAAGTCATAAAATTTTATAAGACCCCATTACTTCCAAAGCATCATATACGGATTGCTATGTACTACAATTAATGTTCCGTCTAAGCTGAGAAGGTAAGCAGCGCTGCAAATTAAAAGTCTGAGCAGGCCAATCCAAGAAATGCGCGGTATAATTTCAATCACCGAGGAGCTTCCGTTGAGATGATTGATTATAAGGCCATATACTCCACATTGGAGCGGGCATTGATTTAAAAAGAAAAGTTATTCAGCAGTATTTATTAATCAGGTCGATAAATTTAATCCAGTGCGCGCCAACCTGGGACAAGTGCGCATGGGCAATCAAATAGCTGCGCGGACGCGCGCGCGCGCAACTTAGAGGGAACATTAACTACGATACACATTTTATTAAGAATAATTATTTTTTTATTGGTGGTTCACATAAACATGCCCGGTCCTAGTGTGGAGCATTTTGACTACAAATGGATGTTATCTCAACAAAAGTTTTATACAAGAACTTCTTGTTTCCCAGTAGCTCATTCCCTATTTTTCTAAGAGACTGAGGATGGGATTTATTATATATCTATGTCCGCTTTCGATATGGGGTTTATGGCCTCCGAATGGAGCTATCTCCACATATACTTTTTCTACGGGAATTTCTTATTGCTCTGTCGCTAAACCTCTCTTCAGTACGATGAGAGAAGTGATATTAATAATCAGACTAGGGCAGGACTAGTGGTTAGCTAGTCGTTCTCGCTACGTCGGATTGGAAATAAATTCTAATAAATCCATGCCTTCGAATACAATTGACTGAAAAGAAGTAGAAGTTAAGTAGTGAAGTCACAGAACCAACCACGTGAAACTACACGGCGGACTAGAAAAAATACTGATTCAATACTTAAGCACCCATTTCTTCGATTTAAATTAAATAAGCTCCGTTAAAATTTCCGGGTTTGCGAAGTGTTCCATTGCATTAAAAGTTTGAGAAACCTTGGTGTACATCCATAATTTTTGGTATATGCAGTTTACGTGACCATGCAGTATCAAAAATAGCTATGAGAATTACAAAATGATAAATCTGTTAAAATACCATTTAGCATAAAAATACAATGCTTTGCATTTGTGTCGAGATAGAAAACAAATAAAAGTTACGACAAGTTTAGCAAGAAAATTACTGTTGCCATTCCCATCGTCATATATAGTTGAATGCGGATTTAGCACTGTAAATGGTTTGTTATTGAAAAGAAAAAGAAATCGTCCGGATATCGCCAACCGTGAGGACTCATGATTAAAATGGTTGCCTAAATTAGTACCTCACGTAAAAACTATTAGCAGGAAACATCAAGCACAAGGATACCACTTACATGCATGTAACTTTCTTCCGATCGGAACATGTGACATAACAAACAAATTAATATATTACAGTTGACACTCCTACAGACTTACCACGCTACGTATGCACTCGAAAGAGTGGCGCTGTGAGAATGTCCTGAATGACGCCGACAAAAAAAAAAGATTGCCAGAGTTCGAAAATTTTAAATTCCCTAATTTGATATAGACTGAACGCGTGGGCTACGTGCGGTAGGTGGATTCTTATGTCAGAGGGGAGAAAATTTAATTAGTATAAACGGCTGCTGCAAACTCGAGTGAACTGTTAAAGAAGTCAGAGTGTACAGCACCGGGATAAGGATTTTTTTTGCTACTTACTTTATGAAAAGTAAAAGGACGTACAGCTAATCAGAAACCTTACTTTGAAAAGGTTCTAACTGCTATTAACACTGTTTTGAGATATGAGCGTTTAAAGTTTCGATTGATTAAAATTCACTTGTAACAATGAGCAAGAAAAAATGTTTCAAATTACTTTTTTATAGCATATTTTTTCACAACTCTTGCTGAGAAATAATGATCTTAATTAATTGAAAACCTAATGATGGAAATAATGATGACAATCTTAGAACTTTTAGGTGGGTTATAATGTTTTAAAAATAATATATCTCTAAATTACATTCTCCTTGAATCGCTGCCGACATACGTCGTGATCCATGTTGAGGTGAGCAATTCATAGTGAAGCCATTTCACGGAGTCAACATTTACATTATATATAACTTCCTATGCAATATACTAATTCACATATAATGTACGTACACGTATCTCTCACATCCACATTAAAAAAAATATATCTATTTGATGAAGTTTTAAGTTCAAATGCGTTTTGGCGTCAAAGTTCTTCCAGTCTCTTTCGTCTCTAAGTTTAGGGATTTGTTTCAAATTGCATTCCCTTCCCATCACTTCTGACATGAGTTCGAAAGGTCGGCTTACTTTTTCGTTTCTACTTATTTTTAATTAATTTAATTAATTTAATTTTAATTTTAAATTTTTTAAAAAAATATTTGGCATTACAGCTTACGCCAATGCGCCAAATATTCTGAATTGTGAAAGTCATACGAGATCAACTCGATGATAAGTAATGAATCAGTTGTGCACAAAATCAACGATAAATAACATATACCCAGCCCAAGATCTCTTTTTTTCAATTGAAAAAATCAGACCTTGCCGGGAATTGAACCCGGGTCTCCAGATCGCTAGGACAAAGCTTTTGCCACTAGACCACAGGGACCTTATGGAGGGTCATCTATAAGAATGACTCTCGGTCTATAACGATTTTCCGATGCCTCCTCATAATAATTCTGCAGGCAAGATCTCAATGGGTTACATTGATGACCGACTACCTTGTGAAACTTAAAAACGGGATGTTGCTAGAACGATAAGCTAAGAAGCAGTCGTATTCTAGTATTATCCTTTTTAGCATTACATTCTCTATATATACGAAAAATAAAAGATGGGTAACTGAGTAACAAGCTATTCTTGTTGAGAAAATCTCCATTATCCATATGGTCCACATTAGGAGTGGATATCTTTAAAACATGTGTTTACACATGCAGTATTACCGATTAATTAAAGAACATATTATGTGTATAAGGAAACAATAAGTAATAACTAAAACACGTCTTATAAGTTATTTTCAAAATGTCACGAAAATAAATCTTTCTGGGGAGATTCATAGTTGTAATTGATATTACGAAAATAATAGACAGGAAATTTACAATGATAAAATATGAAAGGTTTCTTTACATTTCAATATGATCTTAGATCAGGGATAAGTAAAGCAAAAAGAATAACATTTTTTTAAAATGGCGTTGTCGATAAATTTTTACTGTAATTTTGAAGAGTTGTAGTTATCTGTTTCGCACAGAAAACACGTTCCTGACAGTCATAAAATATGTGAAACTTTCAAACTGTCAATACTTGGTGGAATGGCATTATAATGAATACACATTTTTAGTATTTAATCCGCATACAATGTATTGGATAAAGGCTGGTTTCGCTCATGGCGAGCATTATCAACTGATTGAAATTAGCGAAACACGTGTCACACAATTAGTAGCACAATACGTGGAATAATCAAAGTTATTTTAAGCGGTATATTAGATTCTTATTAGTTTACCGAAAGCACTGAATCTTGGTTTTAAAAAACATAATATGCCGTTGATGTTGATATAAGCGAAATAACGACAAACACTTGATAAAAATTTCACGAACATTGCCTCGGGAAAAATTTATAAATGTTTCTTTGCTACGAGTATTTTAGTGTGAAAAATTGTGACTAACCACAAAGTACCTACAGTTAACAGCTTATAAATACTGTTTTAAAACACTAATAGTACTCCCTTGGAAACATTGAAGTGTATTGGTTAAATTTTATGTATCTATATTATGTTATCAAAAACAAATTAACGTATATTTATGAACCATCGACAATGCAACGAGTGAAACAAATCATTCAATTCGATGTTATGGATCAAAAAAAACTTCTTTATTTAAATTTTTAAGTGCGTTTTCCTGACAGTGTTAATAAAATATTCTTTTCAAGGTGTATTTGGGTCCTGGCAGCCTTGCGGGTACTGGCCTCCAAAGGTTTCGTTATTTTAACGCATTTAGCGCACTTAGTTGACTTGGTTAGTATTAATTGTATTGGCATAATTAAATACCACTCCGAGTATTTTCATTAATATAGTTATTTGATTATCATTTCGTAATAAAATAGCAAGAATTTAATGCATTTTTACTGGTAACGTAACTAATGCGGACATTACGTTGGGTGTTAATAAGTTATAATAACATTTTATATGTTTTTATTTATTCTCACCCTGAGTCATGATGAGAATATTTTTTTCTGATCACGATCCTAGGTTCTGAAATCGTGTTGAATAAAACTAAGGATCTACCTTCAAGCTGTACACACAACCACTTACTACGGTTTTACACACTTCTAACATGATGTATGCATAATGTGACCATTTTTTTTTGTCCTCAAAGCGGGACATCTACCAATTTTTACGTAATAGTATGTATATTCAAGAAAACACGTATTTTTTCATAGTTTCTATGTATTAATAAAAAGAAAAGAAATTTTGATAAAGAAAATTACAGGAATAAATAGTATAAATATGAAAAAAAAATTATGTTGTATTTATTTTTCTGATGAAAATCAATGATGATATTCAATGATTACTCTAGAGTTTTTATGGTTCACATTATTATTACGAAAGTGTTAATTCAATCCAACGATTTTCGATTGAAAGGTTTCCAATATTCCATTCGGTCACTTTTTGGGGTGTAATATAGTTACTAATAAGTGAATACTCATACGCACCACCGTCGATTTTTTGCATTTTTTTTGAAATTGTTACCGTGTGTTGCCCTATTTTTGAAAACGGGACATTTTGGCGCCCCGAAGCTGTACTTGGGGACAACGGGACAGGCTACCTAAAAACGGGACGGTCTCGTTCAAAACGGGACGTATGGTCACTTTATGTATGCATCAAGTGTAAAAGAGAAATTCTCTAAGAAAAAAATGCCTATTGAGATAAGCTCCATTCGGCGTCTGTAAGTTCCACATTGAAAGCGGACATGGCAATTTTGAGGTGTTCAATGTCAATGCTTGATGGATAAGAATAAAATTTAAAAAAATGATAATACATTTTTTGTACTTATTCCGCATTAAATTTATTAGGACCAGGACCGGTTTCGCTCATAGCTAGCATTATCAACTGGTATATTTTGATCTGATTGTACTGTACCAAGTATTGAGAGTGACCACATTGATAGTGGTAAAAAAATTGTTCTTTTTTTGCCACTTAAGTCTGAGCAAAACTACTCATGACTCCAGAAATTCCATCCACCAAACCCATAAATTGAGGAGCTTAATGAAAAATTGAAGAGCAGAAAAACATTTCCTGTACATTGGGAGCGGACATGACGGAAATAATTATTTACTATTTATACGAAAGTTTCAGTAAAAAGTCGTTGATTGTATGTTCGTGTTTTTTTATCCTTTTCTTTAAGACAGTGCTTCCCAATTTTTTTATACAACGCCTCCTCCGAAGATTTTTTTGCTTAACCCCCAGAAAAAACTTGCGGCGCCAATTTTGTTCTGTTAAGGTTGACATACTTGTCAAAGCGTCCTTTTCTTAGCGTCGTAACAAAATTTGTTTCAACAACTAAAATGCTAAATATCCTGCAGATAAAATATGTTACTTATTAATAATCAGATGAAGGGAAATCTGTGATAATGTGTTAAACATAATTAGTTAACTTTGTACGAATATTTATGTGAAAAAATAATTTCAAATCTGACACTATTGATTTTTATTCGTGTCAATAATTATTAAGAATAATGTATCGATAAATGCCAAGAATCGCGAGAAAATAATTTCAATTAGAAAATATTAAGGCAATCATCTCGATATCACGAGCTAACAGTTATGTAGAAATTACATAAAAAATGTGATTTATAATGAATGATTTCATGATTATTATGTTTTTAATAAACGGTGCTCATAAACATCGACAAGAATTATTGATGTGGGGTGACCAAGATTCAGCGTAAGATTTTGACCATACATTTTTTCCCCGGGAGAAACGGTTTTCAAAGCATATATTGTATGCAGGTATTTTGTTATATTTTGTGCAGGTATCTAGTCGGGTCCGTGGCGCAGTGCCGACGTTGTTGGCTTTTGTGCTGGACCACACGGGTTCGATTCCCGGATTTTTTCATTCGATAAATCTGTTCAAAGGCATGGGTGTTTGTGTTGTTGAAAATCCCTTCCCACCTTTCCTATCCCAAAGAGCGACGCATATCGAGAGCGATTAGCTAACCACTAGTCCTGTCCGAGTCCTCGTATCCTTTCCATCACCTACTCTCTTTGAAAAAGAGAGGTTGAGCTACTGAGTAACAAGCAGTTCTCGTAGAAAAATATATGTTGAGATAAACTCCGTGAGGAGTCCATATGCTTCAAGTTGGTAGCGGACATAATTGTTCACTTTTCTATGAAATCCAAAAATAATGAGATTGTAAAATGATTTTCCAGGTATGAAGTTTACATGAAAAACTCGAAAATCGAAAGACGAAACTACCTGTCTGTCCAATGTAGATCAAACTACACGAGCCGCATGACATCTTATAGATACCGCCTCTGTCAAGTTTATTAAGCTTGTATCTATTTTTAAGGTGTGTTCAATAGTAAATTGTCATTTATTTTTAATTTCTTGGTGAATTTTTTCGCTAAAGCTCCCTTAATTATTGATAGATTTTAAGAAGCGGTTCTCTTGTATCAAGCACTTTCAGTTGAAATCTTCAATTATAGGTAAATGTATTTTTAAGCATAGTTATGCCGAGGGCTTAAGCCGATATAGCCGAATATATGTTTAATATAAAATTAAAAATAACTTAGATTATTCCACGTATTGTGCTACTAACACGTGTTTTGCCTCTTTCAGAGACATATTCGTACTTAAGTAATGAAGCAAGATTAATTCTAACATTTTAAAATGATAAAATTACAAAATGGAGTTTGGGATTTTTCCTTTTTACTGGAAGCAAGGAGGGGGTTATAGAATCGAAACAAAGCAAACAAATAATTATACTACTAATGATTTTAACATTACAATTAACATTACATTAAACTAATGAGCTGCAACAATCAGATTGATTAGTGATTACTCTATTAATTGGAAACAATGTAAGTAATGGCGAGCAACCTGTCTTATTAAGAATATTTCTTAAGAGTTTTATTTATTTTTAATATAAAGATATATAATAATATAGAATAATATAGTTATAGAATATCTGTCCACTATATATTATATAATTTTAATAGACTTAAAGTACATTGCTATTTTTTCACCATGTTATAATGGAGTTATTCAAAGTACATATGTAAATGCCAATTCAAACATTATATGATATTTCATTCAACCACAATAGTACTAAACTTGTTGAAAATATGGTTACCGAACCCAAAATTTCCGATCACGCGAATGATCGTCACTGACACACGATGACCGGTATATCAAGTTGTACAATATTATTTATTTGCAAAGTGTGTAACACTTTTTTTGGATGTAAATATTTTTTTAGACTTATTTCAAACTGCGGCCAAAACGATTTTGGATGAATCACACAATAAAGTACAGTACTTTTCATATAAAATATTTGAACCTTCATTATCGCCAGTCCAGAGTGCGAATCTTCGTAATTACAACAAAGAAAGACGTATCTACGATAATTTATGACGAGAATTCATGTGAATTCTTATGTAAAATTGCACATGATCGCTTTAGTATCGTTTGTAGTTATAGACAAATATAATATTTATGTCTCAGTAATAAATAGGATATGCATGCGTTTAATATGGTCGTGTTATGCCACACAATAACTAATAATTGTCAGTTCGGTCCCTTTTTAGCAAATAAATCTTTCTATGTTTTATACAAATTGTCTTTTTATTATCTTTAACCGTTCTAAATCTAACGACACACCGTTGGGCAACTCCTTTTAAGGCGTCAAAAGATATTATTTCTCAAATTATCACATCGAATATGTATCCGAGATCTCTTAAGGCTCACAACATGAATATAAACATTTAGTTTTAATAGTTTTCTTCTAAGATATTCAACAAAAAGTGTTAAGAGGTTATCAGGGCTGTCAAAACTTTTGATAAAATATTCACAATATTTATGTAAATATTATTTTGCTTGTATATATGTTTCAAACGAATTGAATAAATATAAATTATTCATACAATCATAAGAAAAATTCAACAAAAATTAATTTTATGATAGCCAATCGGGATGCAAAATTGACATAATATTAAAAGCGATGTGTGACAACTCTTATCGACGATTCGTAAATACGCTCTAAAAGCCATGCGGTATGGTAATTAACATGTGATTGCTTTCATAAGGGATCAAAGACTTCTAACCCCTTAATTAGCGTAAGTAGTTTTAGGTATTGTTCTTTTTTAATTTTTGAAAAAGTCGGAACTGGCAACAGGTTAAATGTAATGCTTTGAATTTTTCATTTATTTGTTAAATATAAGATATAGATTTAATATTAAGTGTTGCTTTAAGGTTAAGTAGAGCTATGAACATGATAGCTATTTTAAAAGATATGCATTCAACTATCTTCGTATCCATTTCTATTGATATGTCCTTTTGATACATAAAGTATATCTGTTATAGTGAAACTGTATTCTCAGTGAAAATGTATCAAGTAATAGATTTGTATGACAACATGATTTCACTGGTCACGATCATTGAAATTACTGGCCCAAGTCAATGATTTGCCGGCCTAAAATTTTGGTTTGCTTCAATGAAACAAAATTAGCAAGAAGTCCCTTCCATAAAAAGAGAACCAAAGAAAAAAACAGACAAACTTTGGGCCGAAGATAGAGCGGTCAAATTTAATTTCAATGACAGCATGGTGAAGAATATATTTTCACTGAGAATACAGTTTATTTGTAACATATCTATCAAATTCCTTGTGGATCCAATTGTTTTCCTTCGATACGAAAATACAATATAACTTAATTTTCTTTATTTGATAATTTTAATTAGAATACAGTAAATCAAAACGAAAACGGTTTGAAATAAAATTCGTTTACCAAGATTTCCGTTTTTTACAATTACAGTGTACAGTCAAACCTCACATAGCGTATAGATAGAAAACGTGCTATAAGAGAGTTCCATATAGGAGGTTAGACACCAATAGAAGATTTGAGGTTAAGTTTTTTTTCAATTGTATTTTACGAATAGAACGAAATGGTTGAATAAAAAAACTACCGCATTCACTGTAGGAAAATTCGCTAAAGAAGGGTTGACTGTATATGCAAAACTGTCATTTGAATAATTATCCAAACGATAAATAAAATGAATGGTGTCATTTATATCAATACATAATTAAACTGCGTCAATACATACGGTATCAGTCATCAAAATTTTTGATATACCTATATACTTCAATTTATCATCTAATGAGATTAGTATTTTTTTCCATTCAGTAATTTAAATGCTCTTAAATATTTTAATTGTATTGCTCTTAAATATTTAAATTTTAATGCTCTTAAATATTCATCCGGATCCGGGCATCAATTTATCAATACAAAAAAACACTTCTCATTAATACGTCATTGGAAACGCCTCGGGGAAAAAAATTGGAACCATTTTTTTTAGATAATTATACGCTGATTATTATGCGTTGAGCTATAGATGTGTTTTTTTTTACATAAAAAAAAACACTATTCAAAAATGAATCGTTTGATTTTTATATCTGTCCGCCGATTCCGTGAATACTAATTTATGCAGTAGATAATTAAAAAAAATATTAGTCAAAAATTGATTTTTATTTTAAAGTGGTTTTCTTCAACCAAATTACGTTTGAGGACTTCAACTTAATTCCGAATTCCACTTGATGAAATTTAAATATCAATTTTGAATATTGTACTTTTCTGAGAGTTTTGTCGCTAATGACCCGGTTTTCGCCTTTCGGCATCTTCATGTATTTCAAGTGAATTAATGAACTAGAACTGTAAACTTGTAATGTCATGTGACATGTGATGTCTCATAATATTTTTGTCCATATTCCAAATAACATAAGTTATGACGAATGCGATAATGAGTTTTTGGAAAATGACAGTATCGGTCGGTTTTGGTGGTCCAGTGGCGATCAGGTGGGTCTTCAGTCCCACGTTCAAGTCCCGGTAAGGTAAGATTTTATCAATTTAAAAAAGATTTCGGACATGGGTGCATTTCATTTTCTGTTTTTTATTATTAAATTTTTTTAGCAATTTTTTCTTGTATGACGAATTTGAAAATATTTGGCGTGTTAGCATTTGATTTTATGCCAAATATTGAAGGTAAATAAGTTTTCACGGGAAAGAAAAGTTCACAGATTTATCACAAGTTAATCAGGAGATTTTTTACGTAATCTATCTCCTTCTACTACCTTTCGCACATCGTTTCTAAAGACGAACCTCGTAATTATTCATATAAAGGGTATTTCAATAGGGGCGCTCAAAATATGTTACTTTGTCCTGCTGAGTAGATTATTCATTGTTTAGTGGCCAAATTTAAGTCAACCAGTTTGGTAAATAATCGGCCAACCTGTACGTCATCAAAATACAATATCTGGTGAAAACATTGCTGCTGTGTGTTAAAGTGTACAGAAAAACCCAAGGCAGCTTATTTCTCGTTGTTCACAAGAACTTGGCTTTTCTGCGACTTCAACTTGGCGAATTTTGAATCGGGCCTTATGTCTGCACCCGTATAAAATCCAACTAACCAAGGAACTTCAGGTAAACGACCACAGACAACGCCTGATTGGGTTCTGGAGCAGTTGGAAGTTTACCCAAATTTGTCAAAAAAGTCAACTTTAGCGACATGGCCCATTTTATAATGACATTTGATGCTATATTCCATATTTAATGCCTTAAAATATACTTACAAATGAAATTTAAATTTAGTCGAAATCTCACAAACAACTTGTTTTATTTACATTTCAAAACTAAGCGTCCTTATAAAAAGACCCTATACAAACAATCTGTTGAACCATTAGTAGTTATAAATATTTATCAATCAACTTCCGTCAGCTGAAGTATTGTTATGTACATGTCAATATTTTATGTTTATTCTTAAAACTCCTTGCGTCAAACTATTATTAAATTAATTCGGTTGTATAAAAAATATGAACAAATTAATTAGTTAGCACGTATTATTTTTACGAGTTCTAAATTTAAAATGTCACCGACGAAAATACGTAGAATTCGTAGAATAGCGACATTCAAACGACTGCTGAAATGTTAGAAGTCATGTCACTTGAAGCAAACCATAATCCACCTTCGATCTTGAATCACCTCTACGTCACGAGACATGGTCAAGTGCTATCCACACTAGGGATTGCAAAATCGGTATGCATGAAACCGGGAGCCCGGTATTTGAGATTTTCTTCATTTAAGCAAAATACCGGTACCTCAGTGTTTGAACTGAAACATTTTCGAATAGTTATTGTATTGATGAGTTTTTAATCTGAAAAAAATCGTGACAAAATAGTTTCTTAACAAGCGTTGAATATAAAAAGGAAATATTTTATATGTAGCCAGATTTATTTACTCCAATATTCGTTCCAACACATTTGTATTAAAATATAAACCATATTCAATGAATCTATTGTCATAAAAATAATAACACATTTTTAGTACTTATTCCACATAAAATTTATTAGATCAGGACTGGTTTCATTCACGGAGAGCATTGTCAACAGTTGGCAATGCTCGCCATGAGCGAAACCGGTCCTTATCCAATAAAGTTTATGTGGAATAAGTACTAAAAATGTTTTTTTTATTGTAATGCCATTCCACCGAGTATTAACAGTGAACACCTTAAAAGGAATCTATTGTCCATGTCCGCTCCCAATGTGTGTATCATTTGGACTCCTAACGAGGTTTTTATCAACAGATATTTTCTTCAACAACTGCTTTTTACTCAGTTGCTCAACCTCTCATTTTAAAGAGAGTTGTGGTGAAAAGGATAGGTCTAGCTTACCGCTCTCGTAACATTCCGTTTTTAGGATCGGATGGGTATGGAACGGAATTTTTAGTCAACACAGACATCGGTGTCACCGAACAGAAATCAATTCAATTGAAATATTGTGTCCGGACTGGGAATCAAGCTCGTGTCATCCGCAATCGAAGATAACGACATTGATACTCGACCACGGACCTAACACCAGCCTTTAATGCATTTGTGTTATTAAAACCTGTCGAAGGGGGGTTTTTGGCCGGAGTCGGTGTCGTCGCGGCGTTTTGGCCGGAGTCGTACTCGGAGTCGAAAATTTTGAAATTTTTAGTTTTGCATATAATATTTCATATTTGGCTATTAGCCGGATCGGTTGGTTGATACATAATTGAATACACATATGTAAATAGGATAGATAGGAAAAAAACGTGACGAAATTAAACATTTGTTTAGTCGGAGTGGGTGTCGTGTTTTTGGTCAATGCTGGAGTCGGAGTCGTAATTCTTTTTAACAACTCCAAAGTCCTGGTAAAATCGGTACTCAATCTGAAATACCGATATTGATATATTTTCCGGTATTGCAATCCCTAGATCACGTTGACTGTCCATGCTGGCTTAACTAGTTGGCCATACACAAGACTGCGAATACCGTCAAACAATTTGACATAAAAAGCATTTAATAAAGAATATATTTGAATATTATATTAATAATAATGTCAGGTCTGACCAACGTGATAAAACTAATTGATTTTGGTTGAACCTCCAACCCGCCTCAGGTTTTTTATTAATGTATTTTTTTTCTCTTTGCTGAAAGTGCAAAATATCTTAATGTACTAATTAACAAAGTTCTACGAGGTTTTTAGCAATACATGTTAATAGTTGTAGTATTTGGAATGGAAATAAATTCAGTATTTTTGAATTTGAATTAACGTACGTTGATCCTATTGCTTAAGTCAGGGGCTACCAACCTTTTAATACATTAGAGCACATTTTAAAATATCGGTATGGCGGCGGGCACCACATATTTCAATTTTTGAAAAAAAGGTAATACACAAAAAAATATTTTTTAAATTATTGTTTATATTCTATTATATAAAATAAATATAAGTCAGTGCGATCTTTGACATTGCATTTTATTGGCCAGTGCCTCATAATTAGGGGAGTATGATGACGTTCCTGTTAACAAGCAATCATAAAGATGTTCATCGGTGAGTCGAGATCTATATTTTGATTTTATTAAATTCATTGTTGAAAATAATGATTCACAAAGGTATGTGGGTTACTCTAGCAGTGATCTATATTGATTAATGCAGACAAATGAGTTCGAATTACGTAATTATTTTTGAAAATATTTTATTTAATTATTTTAGAAATTTATAAAATATAATAAAATATATGAAAATTGAAATGAAAAATTGTTGTCGCGGTCGAATGGGCGCACACAAATCGGCCCGCGGGCATGGGGTTGGTAACCCTGGGCTTAAGTGATTCAAGTGGATTATAATTTTACTCGTAAGCCCATGCAAATTCATTATTAAAGTGAATATGATTTGTTTATACTACTTTAAGTAGAGATAATTTCCAGCAGTTGGCTGTAATAAATGTTAAAACATTATAACACATTTTTTTTGTACTTCTTCCTAATATAATTTATTAGGATCAGGGCTGGTTCGCTCGTCGGGAGCATTTTCTACTAATCAGTCGAATCAGCTATTATTTTTTTGATGTAGTGCCATTCCACTAAATGGACAACTTAAATTAATTTTATATTTAGAAATACTCTGTTACGTTATCAGGTATTAAGACATCCATGCTATGGATTATCCACCCGTTTTATGTACATTGTTCCTTCCGACATAAAGACAATAATTATTAATATTTTCGATGGTTTCGGTGGTAACTTTGTGGAAGTTCATTTTAATATAAAATTTAAAATAACTTTGATTATTCCACGTATTGTGTAACTAACTGTGACATGTGTTTCGTCTCTTTCAGAGGCATCTAGATTTTTTAGAAATAAATAAAACTCTTAATAAAAAAGATATATTATGAAATAATATTCTTAACAGGACAGGATGCTCGCTTTTGTTAACATTATTTCCAATTAATAGAGTAATCACTAACCTATCTGATTGATTGCAGCTCATTAGTTTATAGTTTGTAATTTTTAACGTCATTAGAATAATATTTATTTATTTGTTTTGTTTCGATTCTATAAGCCCTCTCTTGCGTCCCTTATTAAGTAAAAATTCCAATCTGATTTTTTGCACCTTATTAGCATCATTATGTTATTGCACCCCCTTCCTTGTTTCCTTTAGAAGGAAAAAAACCAGTAATCCATTTTGTAATTTCATAATTTAAAATGTTAGAATCAATCTTGCTTCATTACTCAAGCAAACTTTGCGATAATAAGTCTGAAGATGCCTCTGAAAGAGGCGAAACACGTGTCACAGCTAGTTACAAAATACGTGTAATAATCAAAGTTATTTTTAATTTTATACAATAATTATTGTTCGATGCCATTTGCTCTCCTATTAAATTTGTCAACTGACTTTAATAATAATTTATTTCTGCTTTGTCTACAATACCCTTCCACATTCACCCAATCCTAAAAGCGGAACTTAACGAGAGCTATTAACCAACCACTAGTCATGTCCTAGAAGAAAGGACTAGGACTTCTAGTCCTTTCTTATCTACATATCTACCCAACTCTCTTTGAAAATGAATGATTAGTGAACTGAGTAACCAGTTAAATTTATATAATTATGTATTCGTTATTTTCTTATTGACTAAGAAGGCGGTGTAAGAATGTGAGGTTAAGTATTAACGTGATTTGTTGACATGTAGCAATAGAAATGGGGAGGAAAGGCTATACCGATTTCGTTTATGGATAACCTCTGAAAATGTTACAGAATTCCTTGACAATAATTCTAGTGTCGCTTAGCCATGCGTCTATATTTTTATAAGTGTTGCATAATGAAACAGAATATTATATTTAAAAAAAAAATAATAGTTTGTGTATTTTTTTATTGAATAAAAATAGTTGAAGTGGTTCTGTCAAGTCCTTCGATGTTTAAACATTCGTCAAAATCTTTAGATTGGAAACCTGATAGATGAATAATTAAACTGTTTTTATACCAAATGTTGACTCGTGCTATATAAAAACTTTCTTACATAACGCGACGTCTTAAGTAGGAAAGAGGTCCAAAGTTTGTGACTTAAGACATTTAAGGTAGGGGTTTGTATAAAATATGACGTCACAAAATTATAAGTGTAAAAACAAACTACAAAACTCATTGCTTTAAATTTACACGTCCTTTGGCGGTGCATTGATCAGCCGAGCAGTTCTTGTCACTGGTGATGATTGGAATGACGGTAAGATAGTTCTCATCAAGAGAATATAGAAAGTGATTACTGAATAATAATATATTACATATAAGATTGATAGAAAAATTAAAATACCTATATTGTTAACGTGCCGGCATTCTGTGCAAGCCTGTTGTAAAATTTTGCATATTAATTATTTGCTAAGGAAGTAATTAGATTACAATCTTTTTTTTTACTACATTTCAAAGCAATGAATATATCCGTGTCTTTCAAATTTGGAACACTCAAATCAATGTTAGTAAATTTGTGGACAACGAAAATAGATTTGAAATTGAGAACGTAAATGATAATTGTTCCAAATTTAAAATATTAAGTTGTACACATATTTTTATGATATAATATTTAATTCCAATTTTAAATAAAATATTTTTTTTTTTGTTTTAATCGTAATTTTATTTTGATTGCTTGTAGACAAAACTTTATGCATTATTTCTAACGTCGTTTTTATGACGGGAAAATACGCTACTCTGATAGTAAAAAATGCACATTTTCAAATTAATATGTTATTTTTGGAAACATAATTATGATGTCGTCTTTTATAATTATTATATATTATGCAAATATACGGGATAATATATTTTTTAACTAAGCCCATTGATAAGTCCCAATACTCAATACTATACGATCAATCACGTGCAGCTTTTTAAAATTGGACAGAAAACAGCAGACATTAATTTGAAGGTTGTGTACACATTTAAATATTTAAAGCTTGTATTTACGGAAAAGTAGTCTTTACTTTTTGCTTCAAAGAGAGTTAAATTGTAACGTACACTCAAACCACCTTTCGTGCGATTTATAAGTTATGCGGTATTTTTTATTGCAATTTTTTAGTTTTTATTTTTTTGAATATAATTTTGGTAATTTTCAAATACTGTACGTCCAAAATCCAGTGTTTCAACTGTTTATTACAATGTGAACTTGATACGTGCGTCCTTGTAAATGTTATGTTCCTATATTAAGTCATAGCTTTTTGTGTGATTTTCCGTGGAGCGCATCTACCGCAAAACAAAGGTTAAGGTGTACAAAGTAATAAATTGTGCATTCATTTATTCAAGAACCAAGAATGAAAAATATTTTATTGAATAAGTGGCATATTATGTTATTATGGTTGGTAATCGACGACTAAAATGTTATTATCAATCACAATGGAAACCATAGATAATACGTAAATGTGTTAGCAATATAGTGGAACCTTCATGAACATAAAATCGAATAACCATTGACAATGTGAATAAATATAATTCTATTTAATTTGAAAAAGGAACTGTGCGAAATTTTTGCATTTGTTTCTATTGTTGTTTCTAAAGATTTTATGAAAATGCATGTGAACTTGGTGTGCGGAGAATTCTCGTGGTAAATTTGCGTATAATAAATCTGAAAAACGGCTTTGACTTAGTTTTGTTTATTACCCATTCATTATTTGGTAATGACCTGCATAAAATATAGGTAAATGTCAGAGAATAGACAACTGTGAATATCTCTGAAAACCATAGATATTATGTATCATACATTGAAACGGCTAGAGAATGTTAAGGTTTCTACTCTGCATATAACCTATTTTCTCGTCATAGTATCGTTGATGGGTCATCCATAAATGAGGCTATAAGCTGTTGGGCTTTTGAACCCACATCATCATAGTCACATTTCGTAAAAAATATTTTACCTCCGCGACTGAATTAAAAAAAAATTGGCTATTTAATATTTTTAATAAATTCTGATGAATGCTATTCTGAGATATAAAAGAAAACGTAACATCACATTTTACACACAACAAACACCCCTATCCCATTTATCATAAATAATCTCATCGTACTAGACCAGTGGCTCTAATGTGTGGACACCAACAGCTTCATAGAAAATATTGATATTTTAAAAAATGTGGTTTTACAAGTTAGTTTGTCAACAAAGACTCCTAAAATTGAATATTTCGGACGCAATTAATACTAATAGTAAATTGACTAGCATGTTTAGGTCCATTTGACATACCTCAAACACAAAACAAAATAACATTTCCTTAGGACCGCTTATGTTTACGATGCGGCCACAGTGAGAATTTTCCGTGAGAACCAATGTACTAGACCAGCGTTGACCAACAGAAATCGTTTGGTGGGCCAAATAAAATATTACCGGTAAATGGTGAGCCGCAAAAAAACCAAAACAAATGCAATAAAAACAATTTATTAATCAATAATTACAGTGACACTTTTTTATTTAAAAAAAAAACAATAAACTTAGCAAAACATTTTATTTACTTAATAATTAATGTGACACTTGTTTTTTTTTTATATCGACTGGTAATTTATTCGATGCCCATCGAAGTTGATTGATCAAGTTTTCATCGGCCAGCCTATTGCGACATTTCGTTTTTACTTTTTTCAATTTTGAAAAGAACGACTCACAGCGATACGTGGTTCCAAATGCAGCTGTAATATACATTGCCAGCTTTTTTAATTTTGGAAATTTATCATCGTGTATATATTTTTGATAAAACTCTTATTTATTTCCTTCAAACATGCATTTCAACTCGATGTTTGATTGGAGGTCTATTAACCCCATTTATAAATTTGCAGAAAATATTAAATTGGGCCGCTGAAAATCTCAAATTGGGCCGTGTGTTGGATAACGCTGTACTAGACCCTTTTCAATTTATGATGTCATGATTGGTATATCATGTATGAAAGGCATATAGTCTCAATTGTACATGCTAAAAACCTGTCTCATGGAGCGTTTTATACACTAATTTTGTTGGGCATAAATCTCTCATCAATGCTTTATCAAATGTTGTAGGTCAGTGTTCAAATGCGTACAATATATTTTTTCACTTGGGGATTTTTTTCTCTAAATAAAACCTCTACTTTTAGCCTCCCTGTAAAATAATCCATGATATAAAATATGCCAAGGCAACATATTGCTTCCCGGAAGTAAAAATTTTAAATGAGCATTCAAATGAACATACCATTTCATTATGAAACTAATCTGTCTTGATATTAAAATGATCTGTCACTGATCTGTTTTTAAACATTTAATCTCGTTCTATTTAAAATCAATAGTAAAATTATTATTGATTACAATAAAATAAGCCATGCTTCCTCATATATTAACGTAACAAGTTATAAGTAATTAATTCCATAGTATCATTCATTTAAATATTAGTATTAAAAATGTTTTTTCTTTAAGTTTATTCTTTAAGTTTTTATAAGACAAACACAAAAAAGTTCGCCACAAATACAACTTTTTCCGAAAACCTTCACTGGCAAAGATCTCTTACGTTAAAATAAAAATAGTAGCACATTTTTACTACTTATTCCACATTAAATTTATAATATAATGTCTTTTTTACCATAATGCCATTCCACCGAGTATCGAAAGTGAGCACCTTAAAAGTGATTAATGAAGCTAGTACGGCTAAACTTACTGTCTAATTTAAGAAATATAAATTAATACAGTTGGTACAATATGGTTGAAAGACATGCAGATTTATTTATTTTATTAAATGCACTCATTTTTGGGCTTTTACTTTGATAATGATACTTAATTGATTTTTGATGTATTAGTTTGCATTGCTAAGAGGTCTTCAACATTTTATTTATAGTCTATTTTTCTTGTAATTTGCATCAATTTATTTGATTAGTTGTTTTACCAATTGTTTGTCATACTTAACTTTTGTGTAAATATCACTGTTTTATTTTATTCCTTATCAATTGACAATGCTCGCCATGAGCGAAACCGGTCCTGATCAAATAAATTTTATGTGGAGAAAGTACTAAAAATGTATTATAATTTTTATTATAATGCCTTTCCACCAAGTATTGACAGTGAAAGCCTTAAAAGTAATTAACACAGTGTTTAGCATCCCATCATATTTGGTTCTATCGAGAGTGTCTTCATCCCAAAATTGTGCTAAAATATGTTAATTTCATTTTAATGTGGAATAAATACTAAAAATGTGTTATTATTTTTATTATAATGCCAATCCACCAAATATTGACAGTAAGCACCTTAAAATTTATCTCTTATGTTTGTTAGAAAATTGATCTTTAGGAATATACTTCTGTAGGTAACCTGTTCGAATAAAAGATATCCCTGGTAACTAGGGACTCCAATTCGAGTTACGAATACTCGATACTCGTCTAATTTTTAAGTACTCGATACGAGTAGTAGTCGTAATTTATAAATGAAGATTTATTTTCAAATTTTATTTACTTATGTTTATAATTTCTAATGTTTAACCATTGCGTTTAACTGATTCTTACGCGTGCATTTTACTGTTAGTTAGTATATTTTTGAATGGTTTTGCCGTTGACAATTCTATGCGAGATTTTCTTTTGTTTCTTTTGCTTTGGGTCCTGCTGACTTGTATTATGAATGACAGCTATAGAGAGTTTTTTCTACTACGGCAATTATAAAAACAAAACTTTGAACCAATTTAAAATTTGAGACGTTTAATTCTCTACCATTTTTTAAATATATGTTCTACACATACAAATAATATACATAATATACACAAATTTGAATTAATAATATATATTTTGATACATTTAAAACTACTCGAGTATTTAAAAAAATTCACTACTCGATACTCGAGTAGTTGAGATGTCGAGTAATTGGAGTCTCTGGCACTGGCAACCAATGTGAGTGATTACTAGTAAATTCTGTATTTTGTCTTTAGCTCGCCATAAGTGAGAGTTTTTTTTATCACTGTCATTGTTTGGCCAAACATGTCTTAATATATCTATACTCAAACAGATTAAATCGTAAGTAATAATGGAGTCAGATATTAAATTGTTTCCGCTTCATATCAACCATTAAAACATTCAGCCTAATTCAATGGCTATTAATCATAATCTTAACAAGCAAGATCGCCATTCGTAATACGTTTTTAATTTATAAAGCTGTAATAGACAAAGCAACATCCAATTTCCATAGACAGTATAACATGAGACTGTCATAAACAAAAGAAGTGCTATCAGTGATATGTTGACTCGTTTACCACATTCCAATTTCCGTTATCAAGAATGCATGGATGTAAATAAAATATTGATTTACAAACAATGATACATCTTTTTGTGCACACTGTTCATTTAATGGCACGTGTTTAAAAGCACAACATGAAAAAATACCTGGACAATTATTTATGACAAAAGGATTAAATTGGATGGGAAAATAGTCACAGACTAAAATTAATTTAGATTCTATTATGTATGATTTTATCATTTTGTTTGTAAGCATATTCAAATAATGAATTCTCACCGATTCAAACTAATCTTCGTTAAAAAAAAGATCAGAACCGGTTTCGTTAATCGCGAGTATTTTCAACGGATCTTCTATAATCTTATATAATCGTTGTTATAGTTTATCGTAAACAAATGAAACTGGCATAAAATAACTAAAAATATTCCACGTATTGTGTAACTATTCGTGAAACGTATTTCGCCTATTTCATGAGCATCTTCAAACATACTTCTTATGAGGCGAAACACGTGTAACGAATAGCTACGCAATACGTTGACTGATCAACTTAAGTGATTTTAAATTGTATGTGAAAATTAAATTACACAAAGTAACCGCCGAATCCATCGAAAGACATATCAGGAGGTAATTTTGAAAAGTGGACAATTCCAAAATATTTTTTTTCAACTGCCAGTTTTAAATTAAACTTTTGAGACCTTTTTTATTCACATGGAAAAGTTTGAATGTTTACACATTATCCGAAATTATTTAGCTTAAAACTTATGTATTTTAAAAATATTGATAGTAAACACAAATTTATGAGGGAAAAGTAATGAAAATATCTCACATTCTTAGTTTTTCAACAAATGGATTTCTCCACTTTTGAAAATTACATCCTGATATATAGTTTTTCTTGTATTGATTTTTATCACTAGTATTTATAAAAATAATAAAACATTTTTCGTACTAATTCTATATTAAATTTATTTTATCAGGATCGGTTTCGCTCACAGCGTTGATAATGCTTAAAATTCAATGTGGAATAAGTAAGAAAAATGCTTTATTATAATGATATCCCAACAAGTATTGACAGTGAACACCTTAACATTTCCCTCCCGATGGGTAAGACAGTTTACCACCACTGCAACCTTATCTTAAATATCTATCTTAATTTTAGTGATACAATATGTAAACTTTTGGTATTCTTAAATCATTGTTTTGTACACCTTTTGCAGTAAAAAATATGATTTTGATCGACTACCTTCGTCGCAATTAACCGAAAACCATTTATATTGTCGCTACCAATTGCCAGGATTCAAACTTCACTACCCATACGCGATAAGATAACGTTATTTTATCTCAAATACGCTTCGATCAAACGTACGTTTCAAATCAAATAGATGCCTTTTACTTTAAAAGACGTAGATAATAACAGTTTTGACTACGCCAGTCTGTCTTGAATATCAATACGATCTTTTTGTCCGTTCATGCACGACTTAAAATATGAATAATAATAGGAAAACTATCGATTTATAAATATATATTTCTTTTAGAACGATGTATCATCGTAAAGCATAATGTAACATTTTTTTAATGCAATCTATGCTAATAAAGTCATAACACTGGGGTATTTTTAGTCCCCCCCTTCGGATCACTCATTATTTTCCAGGGACCGTCTTTCGAGGGTTAAAAGTGACAATAATTTATAGGAAAAAACTGAAGTCATAACTCATTTAATCTTTGTATTTGTTGCGATTTTTTTTAGAATAAAATTATAGTTTGGAAGTTTCTTTGAACTGTGTTGAATATGATCTACTCAATACGTAGCTAGTGTACATATATCACTACAAAGAATGCATCACCTCACCGTTTCTGGCGAATTGTTATTCTTACGTTAATATTGGAACGAAAACGTATTTTAATTATAATTGATAATTATTTATGCAAAAATATTAACAAACATTTCCTTTAAAAATCTTTGTGCCATAATGTGCTGGGCTCTTAGAACGAATCGTTCATTATTATGTGCCAGAGACAATGCGAAGCAATATTTCACATGTTCTCACAAAATTGATTTTTATTTGGCTAGCAATACCAGAAATATGAAACGCGACGTGTATTTAGCCCAAGCGGTAAGATTTCTGCTTGGCTATCAGAATATCCCGAAACGACATAGTCATAGTATAGTTATTGTAAAAATGAGAAAAATTGGATGTGTTGTAATTCAATTCAGGATTTCAATAACAAATTTAAATCACTTAAATTTTGTACTTTTCCATGAGTTTGAGAACTGTGAGATCAATAACATTCGTGCACTTGAAATACCCGAAGATGCCGAAAGGCGAAACCCGGGCTATTAGCGTCAAAAGATTCAAATTTGATGTTGTATTTCAGTTTTTCCATGTCGAGTTGAGTTGATCTCAAATTATTTTTAATCATCTGTCACAATACTTGGTAGAACTCCATTATAGCACGGTGAAAAAATAGCAATGTATTTTAGTTCGCCAGAAATTATATGATTTAGCTTTGATAGCCATTTCGGATTACGCCATCGTCAGAACATATAATTTCTGTAGAACTAAAATACTTCGCTATTCTTTCACCGTACCACTTATATATTTACAAAATATATATTCAATTATATGTTTCACTCCTAAAATAAGCTTTAAAAATGACAATTTATGTCGATTAAGGTTACTCCACGGTTTGATAGGCTATTTTTTTAGTATGGCGTGATACTGGTTCAATATATATTATACTTAAATAATTCTTGTATTTACGTAATGTAGCTTAAACATAATTAGGAAAATTATGTGCAGCATTTGGCGTATGACAAAAACGTTTTCAATGTTTTACATTTATACAATGTGTAAGAAATAAAAGAGTAAATTTGACAACGTCGCAGATACTCTCTTCGATTTCATCAATTACTCATTATTTTTTTAATAGTGATTAAAACACAAATACTTAATACATAATACAAAAAATGTTGTAAACTGTCATACACCTAAGCGTCGATACCTTTTATAATAATGATCGGTCGTCTGGGTAGACGGCTGTTAGAATTCCAGGTAAAGCGTGTATAATGCAATACCTATCCAAAATATGCTACATTGTATATCAGTGTTCCCCTGCGGACCGGTAAAAAAAGGAGAAAAAAATCGCGGCCTACTAATTCTGAAATAATAATGGTTTGCTATTTCATATTTTTTAATTAAAAATTTCGAGTGAAGGTGCTTGATGGTATTTCTATATAAAATTGGAATCGTTTGAATTTTGTAATTTTACAAGAGGTTTCACCATTCGCCATCTTCGAACATTTCAAGTGCTCGAATGTACTTGAACAGACGCGTAGTTAGCAGTTTGTATCGTTTATAATTTATTTACATACATAAATAAATGTAGATCACTAAGTTTAATTGTTAATAACGTAATCTATATGAATTAGCGATAATTTGATGTAAATGGGTTTCAATGAATGATGTGGGTAAATTATTATTATCAGGCATTATAAATGTAGTATTGCAAAAACCAATTACCAGATAATATCATGGAAATGTCGATAAGTAATTCGCGGATTTAATCCGACCTATTATTATCGAATTGATTGATTTCAAGTGTTTGAGTTTATAATAAATGATTGAAATTGGGCATCCTGTTTATGAACAGGCGGAAAGCCTCTGCGGCCCAGCATTGGCCCTCGGACCACAGGTTGGAGAACACCGCTCTATATGACGACCATTTAATTGATATTTAAATTTAAATTTTCACGAGTATGATCATTGTCCTATTTTTTAAAATATTTGTATTAAAAATGCTGATGACTGTAATATCAAACATAACCTTCCAGCAATTTTCAGACAGTACCTGGCTGAGAAACAGCTCATAGAAGCGGAAGATAATCTATGCGATAAAATAATAAGACTAGAATGCGAAAAAAATATACTTACCTACCTATTTAACAAGTATTTTTTTTCAAATTTAGAATTCACTTGCGGATGTATAGCGGTGAATTTGTCTATGAACAAGTTTATTTTATTATAATTACTGGTATGTTATATCCGTGAGTGAATGTCAAATCTGACAGTTAATCTGTAGCAGAATGATAAAGGCGGGAAATACCACGGGCTTTGAATTATGCGATTTAGTCGTCAGTTAAAATGATACAAGAAGTCTTTTGTAAGATTATATAATTCAATATTGGAGCATCGCAGAAAAAACACGTCTATCCTTTACCCGTCAGATGAACGTATATAACTATATCAGCAAATAATAAGTGTAATAATCTTATTTTTAATTGTAATAAAGTGCAGACTATTTGACGTCGGCGTATGGCTCTATTCCCCGCATTCAAAACTTAAGTTGAAAATAATAGCTAAAAATAGCATCTATACAAATTTTATGTTTTGTAAACATATTCGAATAGGAATCGCAGACCAAATAAGTATTTCTTATCAATGTATAAAACCGGTATTGCACTATTTTTCATATATTCCATTCATTGCTATTTATTATCAATAAACTTAGAGGAAGCACCGAGTTCTGTTCAATCTTAAATTGTGATAATTTATGAATTATTCCAATTTCAAAATGGCTCTCATAAAAAAATCCCATTTTAAGTAAGTTGTATCCGGAATACAAGGAATATGCATAGTATAAATGTATTTTACGTTAGCTGGATTAAAGTTGTTAACGATAACAAAACACAGGTATATTTCCATTTTCGACGACCGCAAAATTCTGCTGAATTAAATTGCTGGCCACACACGTACGTTCCATTTTCAAATCTGACGTCTGTTGGCTTGGTAACTTTGTTGTGGATTATTGGGCGGGAATATACACACACATTTTCACCAATATGTAAGTTTATTCCTTTAATTAAATCAATTTCATTGTTGGAAACAACCATAGGATTTCTTTATAAAAAACGACAAAACGAAACGGCGTCCGGTCATTTTACTTCCTGTCTTTCCCATTCGACGGACGTGGATAGAAAAACTATTATTTTTAATTATAGACACCCGTGCAAGTCTTGACCTGTCAAAAATTAAACTTCGCCTTGAAATCAAGCGTAAACTTTTGCATTACAAACGTATCATTGTTGTGAATGTTTGAGCCAATCACTCTGTTGTTTTTTTTTCTTTTCTAATTTGCGCGTGTCCAAATATTATTCTCTTAGAACTGTAAAATATCAGATATTACAATACAACCCAACACAAATAATACTGCTATCGCTTTGGTGACAAATATTACCTGTATAAAATGTTGTGTGCATTACATACAATTGAACAGTTTACTGTTTTAATTCCGTTTAATAATAGATGACTATTCAGCAATAAATATGCACTCGATGGCTTTTACGTGCTTTTGGAATTGCTTTTTTATTGCTCCCCTATTTCCAGATTTATTTGTAAACATGCACCAACAGAATCCATCTATTGAAAACAACATTCACACGCTAAACGTAATGATTCTAGAATTTTCTCTTTACATGTTTATAAGGTTGGTATTGAAAAAATTCTACCTATACCAAAATACAGGAAGGAGGTCAAAGCTTAAACAGATTTTCATCGCAGTATTTTTACACGCTTGAAATTATTTGACACGATAAAAATATTTTCAAGGTATTAAGAGTCACTTCATGTCAGAATTCTTTATTTAAAATAAATAAAACACATTTATAGCATTACTTCTACACATATTTTGATAAAGATCTGAAGCTCGAAAATGGCGAACTATCTGTTGATAATGCTAGTGACGAGGGAAACCGGTCCTGATCTCAATTATTCAAATGCGGAATAAGTACTAAAAATGCGTTTATTGACAACGAATACCTTAAAAGGGTTTGATTTAGTAGATTTATATTGAAGTTCGAAATAAACCAGTAAAAGTTCCCGGAATAAAATTAAAAGTACATTGACAGGTATGTCATAAATTTTTATTAATGATATTGAAAATAAAATGAAATTTTTATTCATGCATAATAAAACTACATTATGCACAAATAAAAATGTCATTATTCATTTTATTTATCGTTCCGATAATCATTCCAATGACAGTTATTTATAGGCACTGTAATTGTAAAAAAAACTATATTAATTGAAGATCTAAAGATCGCGCGAGTCATCTGTTGATAATGCTCGCGATGAGAGTAACCGGTTCTTCATCAGAATATATGTGGGGGTAGTACTGTAAAATGTGCTTTATTTATTTCAATTGACTATAACCCGCATACAATGGGCCCAACAGCTGCTTCTTTTTTCAAATTTACGTTCGACGGAATGTATTGAGTCTTACCGACGGACTATATTAGTTTCCGAACCGTAGAGGTAAAAATAAAGACATTTTGGGATACATAGTATTTACCATGGAATATACTATACATAGATTATTTCTATTTGATTTAATCTTCAATTGTTTGCAACAAACGTCCATTTTGCGATGGTCAACAATATTAAAGAGCTTCGTCATCAAATGGATTCTTCTTTCGATGCATCAGATTTTTTTTTTCACATGAATTTCAATGATAACATGTTTGATTCATTTCCCCTTAACCGCACGCTGTCGTCTGAGCTATTTTCACGCGCCCTCTACTAAGTATGAAATAACGAAGCAAGCATTTGTTTATCGGAATTGTATTTTTTATTATTATTTATACTAAACGTAAAAAAAAAATTATGCTATTTTAAAAATAAATTTCAATTCCAAACATTTTTTATCTTTAATATGTATAGTTTTCTTGATTAAGTCAAATTCAAACATAGTCTTGAATATTTGAATGAATTGAATATATACGTAAAGCTATCTAGGGAACATGATACAATAAATAGATTTGTGCTATTTATTTGTTATTTTTAAATCCAGCCTGCGGCCATCAATTGTATCCGAAATTTCAAATACGCCTGGAGCCGCAATAAGATTAAGAACCCCTGCTATAGAGACATTTTTTTTTTAATACACTTTTCTAATTTTCGTTCTTCATTATTTTCATGTATGTATTGTATGTTAAAAAAACACTACATTCAAAAATTGCAGTGTGTTAAAGTTATAATTAATTTTTATTTTGTGTACATTACGTTATTACCCGAAAATTACAATATATTTTATTGCCAGTGACAATATTTATATTTTTTTTTCTTAATTACACATTGAGTACAATATTCCGGCTTTTTTTAAATCTGCTTTTTTTAAATGGAAGAGTAATAAAAATTTGAATTTGTCAAAAAAAACTTACCTCCCAAAACCGCTATAACCACAAAACAGCGTAGCAATTTAGCTGACTGCATTTTTGTAAACTCGCAATTTCCTCCGAACACGACACTTCTAAATTGTTTTGAAGATGTATTTTATAAAAATAGAGACAATGTATCACACAAATTTACGTACAGTAAAAACACGACCACAATTATCTTTTCAAATCACAATAACTGTCAAAGTAAATAGTGCTGCATTTAAAAAAAACTGATGTTTTATAATTTAAGCGTACGTTTTAATCAGTCTTTGAAATAATGTATATTTTTCAAACTAAATAATTAAAAGTCTTTGGTGTTTAATTGATTGTTATTTTTTTATTATTTTCACTCGCTGCCGAATAATAAAAAAAAAATATTTAAACCTAGCCTGTTCCTTTTTTAAAATCTTGGAAAATTGCTTGGGTTTTTTTTATTCACTTTCACTGTTTTAAAATTCCGTTTGTAAAAAATAACGTTCCCTTTCGGCGAGTTATAAGAGTGGTATTTTATATATATTTTTTTCTTTATATCTCTATTAAAGCTGATCGCATCTGTTAGTTAGGACATTTGAATAAATTGAGACTCGATATTCGCGCGAATGTCCTCCGAAATGTCAAACGCACTACGGTAGGCGCACGGCTGGCCCAGTGGTCTGCGAATGACTGTAAATTGGATTGGTACTCGTCACAAGCGCTGCGAAAATCGCTCTAAGCCGTTTTGTCATGGCGGCATGCTTTATATAGACGCAAAATTTTCGCAGCGTGGAGCCTTTTTCCCGCGCCAAGTGAAAAACCACTAACAGTTTTCTTTTTCGATCGATGACAATATACTGGTTTAGATAATCGACCGGAATACTTCCACAGTTTTAACAACGCCACTTTATGCATACCTAAAACTTACCACAAGTCTTTTATGGAAATCAACAGTTTGTATAGTACGTTAAGAAAAATATCAATGTATTTTAATTCTACAGAAATTATTATATATATTTGTTGATGGCTATTTCGGCTTATGCCCTCTTCAGAACTATAGAGAGCGGGCATCAGAACAGAAGGCGTTAGCCGAAATAGCTATCAATAAATATTTAAAATAATTTCTGTAGAATTTAAATACATTGTTATTTTTCTTACCGTATTATAATGAAGTCTACTAAGTAAATGCCAACTCAATCAATAGTTTGTATAGTCTTCGCATAAAAAAATATTTAGTGTTTTTCCTATTATAAACTTTTAAATCGTTTGAATTTTGTACTTTTCCATTAGTTTTGTCTCTTTATTAATTCTCTTCATGAAGTTTAGTGATCTACTTTTATTTATACATGAAAGCGATACAAACTATTTACTACGCGTTATTTCAACTTGATTCGTGCACTTGACGTGCCCGAAGATGCCGAAAGGCAAAACCCGTATCTTTTGTGAAATAACTCATGGATAGTAACAAAATTTTATATTGAGGTTCCACCAAGCACCTTCCGCTGAAATCCTCAATTATATACTTACAAGTATAATTAAGACAGAAGGTGCTCAATTGAATTTGAATATCATTTTTGAATCGTTTGAGTTTGTACTTTTCCATAAGTATTGTCGCTTACGAACCGGATTTCACATGACACCATCTTCATGCACATTGGTATGAGCTTAGGCTGACGCTTAGTAATTAGCTTGTATCGTTAATATATAAGATTGAAAGTAATATCAGAATGTTTATTCATGACAATCTAGATTAATTTACTAATGGTTTGGTAATTGACGTGCAATCAATTGGATAAGTAATCGCAATGATAAGTTACGATTTCTGTAGGCCGTTGAAACTAATTGTGACATCGATAAAAAATAATTGAAAAGTGTAAGGCATGGGAAAGACTTTAACCTTTAAACACCCGAGTATTTTTTGCGAAATATCCACGCGACCCGAAGCTCTTATAAAAATAAATATATCTCGAAAATAAGTCAGCCTATGTCATCGATGGTCAACCAACCATTCTGGCAAAAAAAATCATATTATACACGTTATATGCATCAATAAAAAATTCAAACCTTTCAAAAGTTTTTCACGACTCAGGCTTCGGCCAAAACTGCACAATTCCACGACTCCGACTCCACAGCACTGATTTAAATTCAAACACTTCAAATTTCATCAAACACCCTCAGTCGAAATCCTGAATTATCCTTAGCATAAGTTTGAATGGTTGTTACGGAGTTATCTCTCCATCAAATGAATAGTGTACATAAACCCAGGGCCGTAGCCAGGGGCTGGCGAATAGGGCGATTGCCCTGGGCGCCGAGGCGCTAGGGGGCACAAAACCAAGATTGTTTTAAATTAAAACCAGGGCTGTGGAGTCGGAGTCTGAGTCGTGGAGTCGGTGCGTTTTGGCCGGAGTCGGAGTCGAAATCGGAAATTTTGAAAAGTTTGAACTTTTTGTTTTTACATTTAATACGTCAAATTTGGCTTTTGGCCGCTTTGATAGGGTTGAATTGAATACACATAAATAGGAAAATTAGGGGGGAAAAAGACGATATTAACCTTTTTTTAGTCGGAGTCGTGGTTTTGGTAAATGCTGGAGTCGGAGTCGCAATTTTTTTACCGACTCCACAGCCCTGATTAAAACACGAAATTCCAAAAATTGATATTGAAACTGAAGCAAAATCTAAATATATAAATGATCTTTGATTTAACGTAATTAGTTGAAAAATAGCAGATACCGGCACGTGCCGATACTGTTCATAGAAAAAACACATGCATCGAAACAGAAGTTAACCATGACGCATAAACTTTTTTTTTTAAATCTTCAGTCACGCGTTTATCACGCAAAATCTACTCCTAACCCTAGGCGCCAGAGGACCTCGCTACGGCCCTGCATAAACCTATTGGTCGAATTATGGTCATCAAAATAAGTTAATGTTTAAAACATAAAAGTCAATTCTTAACTTAACACACCGGTAATTGAGAATTACGAATTGCTATTCTTTTTTTAAATTTTAACCTGTAATAATATTTCCATTGTTCATCATCTTCATTCAATCATTTTAAAATAATTATTATTATGAATCCAATCGGCTAAAGATGAGATTTTATTCTTAAATGATAAAATAAGATAATTGAAGACTTATATACTCAAAGACAGACGTGGCCAACCAACGGCCCGTGTGTGTAACGTAGACCAAAGAGAATATACATTCAACATTTGTGAATTTAATAAACATATTTGCAATCAGGCACTGAAAGTATTGTAAGATTCTTCTTTCGAGATAAACATATCCTGCTGTGTAGAATAATTTCCCAGAAAAAAAAACCGCACAAATCCGTAAATAATTGCAAATTGAAACCACTTTGATCGAAATAGAAATTCAAATTAAATATACCATTAGTTTTGTGTCACCAAATTTTAATCTCAATTAGTAAAAAATATGCGTACATTATTATTAATATCTTTCTTCTTTCGTTAGATTCGGCGGTTAGTTTTTATTTAAAACTAGCAAGTACCCAGATGCGATGTCATGCCGCTCAAAGAAAGAAAGTTTTTGTGTTTTAATGGAATCATTGGGATGCGTTGCAACAGTACATCTTCTCCGTTAAATTTTCTAAAATTGCAGCTTTGATGATTTTGTTCATGATTCGATGATAGTCTGGTACCGTCGCGATGGATTTATATTTTGGAGAAGAATGATATGTACGCCAATTTTCAATGAATAAGCGCACGGCGATATGAGTGGCAAATTGAGTGAAATTAAAAAAAAAATATTTAATAAAAAAAAATTCGCGAGCGTCCGCACAGCCAAAAAACGTTTTATCGCAATCGGATGAATGGTATAGGAATGCATACGGGTCAAACAAACAAACTTCCATTTAGAATTAAAATGAACTTCCATAAAGTCACCGCTGAATCCATTGAAAGATAACTGTCTTATTCCACGTATTGTATAACAAATATTGACACGTGCTTCGCCTCTTCGTGAAGCATCTTCAGACTTATTATCGTTGGCTTACTGTTCGGCTTATCAATGCATTGCCTATTGAAATGGACATTTTTAGCAATGAACTTGGTCCATTATTTTTAAAATTCAGTTTACTGTGATGATTTTTTATGTTATTAGTATGCTGTTTTTCTTCTTTTATCTCAATATATGTTTAATGTTTTTTTATATATTTTGTTATGTATTTTTTTAAATTCATGGCGCATTGGCGTGAGCTGTCATTCCGTGTGTTGAATTTTAATCCGAAATAATAAATAAATCTATTGTGGAATAACAAAGACATCAAAATAGTAATTTTATTACATTTCAATCAATATGGCATTAGAATGGCAAGGCGTAAGAAGCCCGTGCTACATTATTCTGTAGTGGGATTTCCCCGCGAATAGCTTATCACATGTTTTTGTAGTAAAATACATCCGGTATAAGGAGCATCCCCATTTTAACTTCATAAAATTGTGGTCAGCGTAACTCCAAAGAACATTCATTTTATTTCTACCACCACTCCAAACAGATGCTTTAATAATGTACCTGATCGCAATTTTTATATCTGGGATTACCGATGCTCACGTGAGATTTTGAAAACCTGTTTTCTCTCGTCAACATCAACAAATTTAATTTTAAAAATACAATAATAATGAAAAAACACGAGAATTAATTATTCAAATGATAATTAGAATAATTCAAATGTTGTCATTTGGCATGAATGAAAAACATTTAGTCACTTGGAATTTCATGAAAAATAACGATGAAATAATATATGACAACACAGCCAATGAATGCACGGGATATGTTTCTTTTATTTAAATCTTGATTCATTTTTTCGATTTCAATATGAGAATAATATATATCACAATTGATTTTAACTCAGGTAAAAGTACAAAATTACAACGATTCAAATTTGATATTGAAATTCTATCAAGCCCCTTCTCTTCATGTAAGTTTTCTCAGTGCCATTGAGTATTTTTTTTCAATTTTGAACCACGACACACACTAATTCGATGCATTTATCTTTATTTGCATGTATCTATAGTCCCTTTTAACTATATTTATGAAATACTAGTATTGCTACCCGGCGTCGCTCGGACTAAGCGACCAATAATTATTAAATTTTATATCATTCGACATAATGATATCACAAAATCTAACATCCAAAATAGAGTTAAAATAAAATCACAAACTTTATTTAATTTGATGATAGCCCCCATTCTCGCCCATTAAAATGTCCAAATTCAAGGAAAAAATCTAATTTGCTGTCAAAGAAATGTCAAATAATACCTTCACGTAAATAATAAACATTATTATATTGCAACTTGCAATAACAATGCAAAAGGGAATTACAGACCCACATACATACATACGCCGTTTCGGTTTTATATATAAGATGTTCTTGAAACAGACAGGCATTAAAATAAAATAACATCGTATTTTTGTAATAAGTTTGATCATGTGATTTTAAATTGTTCAAAAAAATATCTGACGCATGGACCATTATTCGGTATGCTATCGAAGGCGCTCAAAAGCAAAAAGCAATAAGTCTACATTTTGTCAAAATCGTACACAAAATTCGCACTTATAATATAAGCCATAATGATACATATCATGCTAAACTAAAAAAAACTATACGCCCAAACCGTTTTGTGCGGTAGATGCGTTCCTCGAAAAGTCGCACAAAAAAGTCCCTGTAAATGTCAAGGTCACATTGCAATAAGCAGGTGAAATACTGGATTTTGCACGTACAGTACATCGCGCTGTTAATTACGTTATGACATACATATATTTAAAAATTAGAAAAAGTAGTAAAAATAAACCACATAACTTATAAGTTTCAGTATACTGAAAAATATCTCACATATTATTCAATCGAGCTATATAGATTTGTCTTATATTGAATAAAGCAGGGCTGTGGAGTCGGTAAAAAAAGTCCGACTCCGACTCCAGCATTTACCAAAACCACGACTCCGACTCCGACATTGACCAAAAACACGACTCCGACTCCGACTAAAAAAAGGTTAATATCGTCACTTTTTTTCCCTAATTTTCCTATTTATGTGTATTCAATTAAATATCAACCCTATCAATACGGCCAAAAGCCAAATTTGACATATTAAATGCAAAAATAAAAAGTTCAAAAATTTCCGACTCCGAGTACGACTCCGGCCAAAACGCCGCGACGATTCCGACTCCGGCCAAAAAGCTCTAAACCACGACTCTGACTCCGACTCCATAGCCCTGGAATAAAGAATAAATTGAATGGAAAGAATAAATTATGAATTAGAATAAATATTATGAATGGAAATAAGAAAGAATGAAATGAATGGAAAGAATAGATTACCTAAATATTTAAATTTTGTTGTTTTACTATTGTATTTCTATGTGGATATATCGGTGTTTGTTTTTAGAATTCTTTTTTTGTAAAACAGTAAATTATAAAAAGAACCACTTTTAAAGTGGAATGGCATTATAATAAAAATAATAACACATTTTTATAAATTATTCCACATTGGATATGTCAAAATCAGGCCCACCGGTTTCGCGCATCGGAAGCATTATCGAATGATTATAATAAAAATCAGTTGAAAAAAAACCTTTTTATTATTATAATAAAAAAATGCTGAATTTACTTCTTGGTTTTTTTCACAACGCGCCTTTTCAATAAAATAAATTGCTTAAGTTTTCAATATAAAGATCGATTAATAAATCGTTACAATAATTAACTTTAATTCTTTTATGCCACTGGCAACTTTTATGATGCATTACATATGGTTCAAATTTGTTAAGCCCGTGTAATAATATACAAATAATTGAATCATTCCATGATAATATTATTTAGGAAAGCAAATAATTTATACCAAACACTAAACTGTCATTATATTAATGCCCATGGCGCTGTTTTGATTTATATAATAAATTATATAGGTGTTTTTATATAAGTCTATGTACCTGTATCTATATTATATTTTCAATGTCATATCTCGTAGTGTCGTAATTGTACGTACGATTTGTCCGAATGTATTATGACAGCTGTTAATAGATATAGAAAAACATTTAATATTATAATATCTGAAGGTTTATTGACCATTAAGCAATACATAATGACGAATCCGCACATAACTTCTGTCATAAACAATAACAATTTGCATTATACCCATCCGGTTGATTCGTTTTTCACAAAACAGCGTAAAAAAAGCATAGAACACGTATAAAATAATATGATTGATTCAATTGCATTAAAAAGCCGCGTAAATGAAGACATTTGTTTCATATTAAATATAAGGTAAATCCGCATAAAAAAACAACACAAATGTTTTGTAAAACAACAAAAAAAATTCATCCTCACTTTCCCTGCTGACAATTTTCGAACCATTTTCTTTATAACTGGTTATAAATTTCTTTCATCAAAATTAAAATAATCTATCATTGCATTCCCACAATTAGCAAAAATATCCATGTTATCTTGAATATTTCTGTCATTTGAAAATCAAAGACCATTGATTGTACTTGCGATGGATTCGGCGGCTACTTTGTGGAAGTTAATCAAGAAGCAACAAGGGAAGCGAGCTATCATCCCCTCCTTCGATTCTGTAAAAAGGAAAAATCCCAAACTCCATTTTGTAGTTTATCATTATAAAAAATTAGAATCAATTTTTCTTTATTACGAAAGCAAACTTTGCGATAGTAAGTCCGAAGGTGCATCTTAAAGAGGCGAAACACGCATCACAGTATGTGGAATAATCATATTTATTACAAATTTTATATCATTGGTTGTTTTTCGTTTTCCGTAAATTCTCTCTATATTTATATTGTGCCCTTTAAATTACCATAATTGGATCAATTTTTAGCACAATGTTGTCCATATAGAGCGTATTTAATACAAATCATTTTTATTGACCGCGCTTAAGTTGAACCGCGTAAATCGAGGGAATAGTATATCTGTATGCAGAGGTGCATTTCGCAGCTTAAAATATACGTGATTGACTCGAATGTCAGTCTCATTGCTATATCATATTTTTGTAATTTGGCATTAGTTAAAAAACATAATTTAACCGCTTCAATACCGTTAGGCCACTGGTGGCCGCTGCGTACGGAGTCGCGAATACATAACAAATATAGAAAACCATATAAATCTTAAACCAATGCCTTTCCACCAAGTATTGACAGTGAAAACCTTAATAAATCTTAATTGGATATCTTTCTTTGCATAGCTAGTGGCATCTTTTCACTGTATCAATAAAAAATAGTATTTCTGTCATCAGTCAATCTTTGTGAGGATATTTTAGAAGGCGAGCGGTAGATACACTCGGGCCACCACTTTGTTCGGTACTCAAGTGGTTAAAATGAACGTTCTTATTTCGTGTCAATATATTGGGTTAACTTTATTTTAAAGACCAAAAGAATAGTTTATTTTCTTAGCGATGTTTCTCAGTAGATTCTAAAGTTTGGTCTTATATTCACTTCACTTCTTAGTGGCTAAATTCTCCTATGGGTAACAGGGATCTTCGTTTGATTATAATCGCTCATATGGAACATATAACTACCTATAACAAGCACAGTCTGTCAATCTAAATTGATCGAGCAGTGGTTGACTTCCAGCACAAAACTTAATCTTAATCTGCAGCTGATATTATAGCCGGTTGTCCCGAAAGTGCGGTAAGAAATTTCAACATTCGTCTGTTTATTTAAAATTATAAATGGAACGTTTAGTTCATAAATGTATCGTGAAATAAAAGACGCTTCTTTTTTCAAAAATTAACCGAATGGAATAATATTACTCGTACGGGATTAATTATTTCCCGAACACTATAGATTCTATAGAACGAAAGTCGTAATCTTTTTTAATGTTGGCAGCTCTGTTAATTGCTTATGGCTGACCACTCTTGTCAAAACTTATGACCGAAGTGGTCACATGTTTTACTACTGCAGTCATAAATTATATATTTTTTTATAAAGATCATTGACCTAATGACCTCTAACATTTTTTTTAAATCTAGCAGCAAATACGAAGATGAAAAAAAATCGCTTTCTGGCGAATTTACTAAAAATGTAATCATACAGTAATAGTCGTCTAATTTTAACTCTCGATATTATGTTAATTACGGTATTCAAAAATATTTGGGAAATTTTATTGACGATAGGAAAAAAACGTAGCTTACATTAAAATGTTATTAGTTATTTCGTATGTTAATTAATATTTTTGTTTTGTTCGTAAATTTCAACAAGTAATTTAATTTTTACAGCCTGTTAGTACGGAAAGAAAAATAACAAGGTATTTTAGTTCTACATAAATTATTTTATATATTTGTTGATAGCTATTTCGGCTTACGCCTTCGTCAGAACTATGTTTAAAACGTGTATTAGAGATAGCTTATATAGGCTGTGGGCCTTCACGATAACCTAAAAATCTCTTGCTTGCAGAATTATGACGAGAAGGCATCAGAGAATCGATATAGGCCGACAGCTATTATTCTCGATGGCCCTCCCTATGTAGAGACGCAATAGTAAACTGACTTCCCAACTGTAGCGATCGCGCCCTCCTTTCGGGAGCGATAGGAAGGGAATGCCAACAAATAAAATTTAAGAGCTTTAAACATTTAGAGACGAAGGAGACTGGAAGAACTTTGGCGCTAACACGCCTTAGAACTTGATGCTCCGACAAATTGATATCAACAACAAAAAAAGGGTCATAAATCATACATTTCGTTGTGCAGGTGTGCTAGGTACTGAATTATTAATGAACTGCGTTGACTACCGTTTATTGTTTAAGCCATACTCTCGATCACATACAGAAAGAAAAGAAAATTACAATTTTGAGAAATGATTCAGAATGATATCAACATTATAGCAAAGTATTGGAGATTTTACGACGTTTTTTTTATTTGATAAAGAGGGCCTCCAAAATTATATTGCGCCTGGGGCCTCCCAAGGGCATAATCCGTCACTGATGCTACGTTTATTTATCCCAAGTTTTATTAAGGCAAGGAATAATTAATCAGAACAAGAAACCATATCTTCTATTCTATATCGATCATATAAAATCTTCAAAAAGTATTTCAATCTATCCAAAATACATTTTACCGTTAAGACGGTATATAATTCGTTTCTTATTTTAATAAAAACCTTTTAGCAAAATGATAAAACCGATTAGGCATACTTTTCTGTTGTACTTCTTTATTATATTTTAAGAATTATAATAAAAGTTTTAAGACTTAGGGCTTTATAGTTAATTTCAGAATTAAATGTAAACCTTTCAATAATGACAGGTAAGTAAGTGTAAAAGGATATTTATGAATTGAGTTCCCTATTCAGAGATTGAACTTATAATTACAATGATTCTCAATATGTCTTTTCGTACTTAATTGAGTTTCAAAAAAAAATCGTCCTGCAATTCATATGATTAATTATTGTTTCTCCTAACACCATCTTACACATCAACAATACAAACAATATTTCTGATGACGTACTTTTTCGCAATGAAAAATGAAAATCGCACGTGCTTTAGCGCAGTGCTAATCAAATGCTGGTCCGTGGACCAGTGACGGGCCGCGAGTAATCGATAGCCGTTACGCGGTTGTAAAGTTAATATAATGTTAAAAATAAGAAACATATTTAATATCACACTTTCGATGGATTCGGCGGTAACTTTGTGGAAGTTCATTTTAATACAAAATTTTAAATATCTTTGATTTGCCAACATCAGGCATTTTAACTCAGCTTAAGTTCATTCGTGCATTTTAAATGCTTGATTTTTTTTACTTTTGCATGAGTTTTGTCTGTAACGATCCGGGTTTCGCCTTTTGGCATCATCGGGCATTTCAAGTGCACGAATGACCTTGAACTAACTTGAAATTAATACGGGTGTCTAAAATCGAAACCCGGGTCGTTGGCGACCATTCGAAATACCATCAAGCACCTTCAGTCAAAATCCTCAGTATTTCATTAAGCTTATTGAATCTATATTTTCTACGATTGCGACTTCATCTTTTTTACTAAAAAAAAATACGCCGGTCTCACAGTAGCACTGGAAAATACCAACCGGTTCACAGGTGAAAAATGTTTGTGGAGCACTGTTTTAGCGTGTACTGTTTGTAACACTTCTATCGGCTTGGGGTTTCAGTTAGTATCTTGGAAACAAGTCTCGATCTAATTGATTATGAAATAATACGTAAAGAAAGGTAAAATTGTCAATGCAAAAAAAAATCTCGTGACTATTTCTCTGACGCCACTAGTATGTTTAACGATGTAATTATTTTTGCTGATATTTGAGTAGCTTATGCTAATTTTAAAAAAATATCTATTTTTTTTCCCCGTGTGAAACATAAAATCGCCAATACTTTTAAGAATCCAACAAGTCATTCCAATTGTAAGACAGTGAAAAAAATAACAATGTATGTATGTCCTACAGAAATTATTTTATATATTGTTGATACCTATTTCTGCTTACGGCATCGTCAGAACCAGGGTTATTTTTTGGAAAAAAAAGGTGCCGGTACTCACTTCATGGCAAGCTTTATACTAAATAAAATAAAAATAAAAATAATAAAACATTTTTAGTACTTTTTCCACATGAGATTTATTTCATCAGGACCGGTTTCGCTCATGGCTAGTATTATCAACTGATAAGGAATACAATAAAACAGTGGTATTTATGCAAAAGTTAAGTATGAAAACAAGGTATGACAAGCAATTGACAAACAAACCAATTGTTTGTCATACCTTGTTTTCATACTTAACTTTTGCATAAATACCACTGTTTTATTGTATTCCTTATCAGTTGATAATACTCGCCATGAGCGAAACCGGTCCTGATGAAATAAATCTCATGTGGAAAAAGTACTAAAATTGTTTTATTATTTTTATTATAATGCCTTTCCACCAAGTATTGACAGTGAACACCTTAAAAGTGATAAATAAAATTATATTCAAAAATTATTTAAATGAAATTTTAAGCAGTTTTTCCTGTGAAAAAAATAATACCAGAAAAAGGTGCCGGAACGCCGTTCCACCGCGTTAAATGGGAAAAAGCCCTGGTCAGAACTATTTTAAACATACACTTACTTATCTTTATATACTGTTGTAGACAGAGTACACAATACATCTTCTTTTCTGTCGGTTTGCATTTTAACTCAATACTTATGATCAATAATCTTATATGTATATAAAACCGAAACGGCGTATGTCTGTGGGTCTGTAATTCCTTTTTGCATTGTTGGTCATTAAGTTGCCATAAAAACGAATATGAAAGAAAATATGTTTGAATTTTTATCGGCGAAGACATTTAGTCAAAATGTAATAAATTAGTCTTCTACTGAACTTTTCCCGGCTTTTATTAATATAATAATGTTTATTATTTACGTGAAGGTATTATTTGACATTTCTTTGACAGCAAATTAGATCTTTTCCTTGAAAATGGTCATTTTAATGGGCGAGAATGGGGCTGTCATCAAATTAAATTAAGTTTGTGATTTTATTTTAACTCTATTTTGGATGTTAGATTTTGTGATATAATTATGTCGAATGATATAACATTAAATAATTATTGGTCGCTTAGTCCGAGCGACGCCGGGTAGCAATACTATAATCAGTAAAAATCAGACCCACGAGGATTCGACATTGGACCAGAGGGGTTTCAAATTTTTTTTCCATGTCTGCTCCTATCTTGGAGCATATGGACTCCTCACAAAGTTTATCTCAACATAGTTTTTCTTCGAGAACGGCTTGTTACTCATTCTTATTTGGAGAGAGAGAGAGAGAGAGAGTAGGGATTGAAAGGAAAGACAACTAGGACAGGACTAGTGGTTAGCTAATCGCTTTTTGGGATCGGAAAGGTAGGAAGGGATTTTCAAGCAACACAAACACCAATTTCCCTTTAAAAAATTATTTATCGATTGAAAAATTTTTCGTACCTGGACTCGAACCCGGGCGGTCCGACACGGAAGCCAACGATGTAACAACCGCACCATGGAGTTTATTGCAATCAAATTTGAACAGCAGTCAACAACAATCCTTTTGCCGACATATCGTTACATAAGATCTGTGATGCACAACCTGCGGCCCGCAACGACGTTTCATGCGGCCCAATATGACAAATATCAATCAACCTTTTTCATCAGAACTTTGTACGATCGATGGAAGAACAATATCAAATATACAAAAAGTATAGATAATTTAATTACTTTTCTCCAATGCGGACCTCGAACTATCTGAGAATTGATTATCTGGCCATTCTCCCAAAAAGTTTGTGCATCACTGCTTTAGAATTATATTTTATTGTTTTTGACGATCGTTATCAAGTTTAAATTATCTACTATCGACGGAAACTATTACCATGATTTTGAGTAGTAATTTTATAACATCTATTAAGGGACATCACGTTTATGAGTTTCACGGCCACCAGGTTATTCTAATTATCCTACGAACTTGTTTACAATGAAGGTTTGTGCGTAACATATTGTTACTTTACTTTGAAAATGTTCTAATTGATATTTTTGCCGAAAATGACATTTTGGTCGGAAAAGCTTTTATTTAACGTATTCTATCATATACCGGAAAAACGAGGTGAATAAAGACTGGCAGGTGAATAGAGACAAAAACAAGGATTGAACTTTAGCACAACTTTACTGAGTATCCAATGTATTTTTTACTATTTATATATAATTCATTATAATGAAAATAGTACTATGACAATACCAAACCAACTAAATGATTGGCCGAAATTGAACTAAACGTGTTTAAATTCGATGCCTGTGCATCCTTACTTTTTGACCCCTAATAAACTTCTCTTTTATTTCACGAAAATTAAAATCAATCATATTTTTTTTGGTTAGTAAGTACCGTAAAACGGAATGAATAGGGACTCGTATAAAATAGAGGTTCATATATTCCATCATTACAATCTGTATTTTTGTCCCCATTCACCTGCCAAGTCTCGATTTACCCTCTCTCGTCTCTATTCACCCCGATTCAATGTGAATAAAGACATCGAACAAAATTGACCGTGTCTTAATAAGGATAGTGAATATTTGAAAAATATTGTCATGAATGAAAGTTTCGAGCCATTCATATTTGAATTATGTGGCGCAGGTATGAAGATACATAGTCGTGAAGGGTAAAAAGTGTCTCTATTGACCCCGTTTTACGGTATATAAATTTCAGAATTATCTATGGTTGAATATTCAGAATTTAAAAAGTTGCACTGCATCTGCATAAATGTTTTACTAAAATTATTTGACAAAGTTCTAAGATTGTCATCATTATCTCCATCATTAGATCTTTAAGATCATTATTTATCAACAAGAGTTGTGAAAAAATATGCTTACAATAAGTATTTTGAAACATTTTTACTTGCTCATTGTTACAAGTTAATTTTAATCAATCGAAACTTCAAACACTCATATCTCAAAACAGTGACGAGTTCAGTTAGAACCTTTTCAAAGTAAGGTGTAGATATCACGAGTTCAAAATAGGTAGGTTTGTTGCTGAGGCAAATATTAACCACACGATCCAGTTTTTTTTATCCTTGCCCAAGAACTTCCATTACGTTTGCTATAAATTGTAAACGTGATCTCTCTAATAAATGTGACAGATTGTAATCTTAACTTCATCCGCTTCTCACCTACAGCATGTTATGTAGTACAGCCATCCCTTCTATAGGCCAGTATTCTATATCAGTGTTCTCCAACTTTTTTACACCTGCGGACCGGTAAAAAAAGGAAAAAAATCGCGGACCACCGAATAGTGAAATAAAAAATGGTTTTTTATTTAATATTGGTTTAATCTTATATTATGACAGATGGACTTATGTTACTTTAACTAACAAAACTCATATGGCAGTCTGAAACCATTGAAATGTAATAAAAATTTTGGTTTTTTTCAGGGCTGCGGAGTCGGTCAAAAAAAGTCCGACTCCGACATTTACCAAAACCACGACTCCAACCCCGACTCCGACATTGACCAAAAACACGACTCCGACTAAAAAAAGGTTAATATCGTCACTTTTTCCCCCTAATTTTCCTATTTATGTGTATTCAATTAAATATCAACCCTATCAATGCGGCCACAAGCCAAATTTGACATATTAAATGCAAAAATAAAAAGTTCAAACTTTTCAAAATTTCCGACTTCGAGTACGACTCCGGCCAAAACGCCGCGACGACTCCGACTCCGACTCCACAGCCCTGGTTTTTTTCAAACTAATGCAAAGCCTGGGGACCTGCAAAGGACCACCGGTTGAGGAACACTGTCCTATGTCATGTGTGGCAACTCTTTCTACATCGTTACTTCTTGAAGCACTGGAGGATTTTACCACATAATACTGTCAAATATCAATATCAAACCTCGTATAACGTTCCCGCCTAAAGCGTCCTTTTCCGCATATCGAAACATTTTCAAGGTCAAACGAAATATGTTATATTGCATATAAAGCATTTATTAAAATATTAAGCGTTCAGGTTAACAAGTTAAAAAAACAAACTGGTCATTTACACGTACATATGTATTTACAACTTGTCTTAATTAATTTTCATAGTTTATTTCGTGCAATTTACTAAAATATGCCCTAAAATTATATTTGGATATATCGCAAGTGAAATGTCATTCGATAAAAGTCTTATCACGATAAAATGCTTTAGCAGTCAGGTTCTCTTGCATATCTATTAGTTCAAACTTCATATTAGAACTATTTACTTGTCAGAACTATTTACTTAGTTCTGACGAGGCCGTAAGCCGAAATAGCTATCAACAAATATATAAAATAATTTATGTTGAATAAAATACATTTTTATTTTTATTACCGTATTATAATGGAGTTCTACCAAGTAAATGCCTACTCAATCAATAAATTTAAATACTCTATTCATCGTGAAATTTTATTTCTTCGCGTGTTTTATGTTTTATTCATTTTTTTTAAACATGAAAAAATAATACAGATTCGGCATAACACTAATAGTGACGCGGGACACACTTTGTGAACCCCCGACTTAAGATTTGAAATACATTGAAGTGAAATATGGATCACAGCATGGGTGTTCTTTCGCGGATAACCCTGGGTTCTTAATGTGATGTTACGGAAGTAAGCAAAACAAGTAACTAAAACGTATTTTCTTTAATTAACATTTAAATTTACATAATAAATTATTGTATACGATATTTAATGTGTAATTAATTAAATGGCCTGTCCAACGTTTTGGTTCACAGCAACTGTTACTTGCCTACGGTTTACTCGTCAATGAAAATACATCGGCCACTAATTAATATTTACTTTTCACAAATGTAAACATCACAAATTCTCTACGCCGTAGCTTTAAGAATCTATAAAGCATACATGGGCAACCACCTGAGCTGAGTTATTTTTATGAGCTGATTTTTGTCGGCGAAGTAATAGAGAAAGAAATTAATAGTCTCCAATTAATAATGGAGATGACACGGGCGTTTGCAGTGTTAATAATTTGCCAGCAAATTTACACATGGAACTTATTAAGCTTCAGGGGAATTTAGTGCTAAAATCACAATTCAACAACATTACTTTGACGGATTTTTATACATTATACTAGCTGTACCCTGCGTGCGTTGCTACGCCAGCAACTGTAGGGGGGATTGGGGGGGTAGGGGAGGGGGTGTACGCCAGAAAGTTTCGCGGAAGTGTAGTAGAAATTTGTAAAAATTCGATATCAATTTTTGGGGGGTTGTTAGGCGGGGTGGGATTTGGGGGGCGTATGAGGCGGGTATGCCAAAAATCTTTGAAGGTGTGAACTTGAAAAATTCATGAAGTTTAAAAAAAAAAAATTTGGGGGTGGAGGTTGGGGGGTGGTTGAGGGGAGGGGTTGGTAGGCCAGAAACCATTGCGGGAGTGTACTGAGTAAATTTGTAAAGGTTCACATCGATCGGTCGAGCGGTTTAGTAGTCCATAGCGGACATACACACAGACATTCATTTTTATATATATAGATTTGTTGGAAGAAAAATTTACAAAATTACGCGCATTTTCAGGAAAAAATATTTGTTCTTTTTGGCAGCACATATACGTGTGAACAGTTTTTTTCGAGGATGAAAAACACTAAATTGAATATTCGAACGAGGATAACAGATGAAAATCTCGAAATTTCCATGCGATTATCCCTAAGCAATATTAACGCCAACATTGATAGTCTCGTAATTCAAGTACAAGGGCAATATTCACACAAAATTTTGTAATCATTATATGTATTATATTATTACGTCGTTCACAATTAAATTAATTAAAAAAACATATAAGAAGTATCAATGTGTTCTATTGAATAAAATATTTCTTTATTATGTTTAATAATTTGGTCCGGCCCTTGTCTCGGACACAGAATGATATTTTGGCCCCAGACCTAGGAAAGGTTGCCCATGCCTGCTATAAAGTGTTCGCAGCGTAGGCGTAGCAAGTAAAGTTTGTCGTAGCTAGGGATTCCAACTCGGATATTCGAATATTCGATATCCGGATATATTCGGTCCTTTTTAAACTATTCGATATTCGGATATTTGTGAAAATATCCGAATTGTATTCGTATTTGAGTAAAGATCACATTTAATGAATAATTATGAACACTTTCGATGGTTACGGCGGTAACATTGTGGAAATTTATTTTAACTTTGATTATTCCACGTATTGTGCTAACTGTGACACTTGTTTCGCCTCTTTCAGAGGCATCTTCGGACTTACTATCGCAAAGTTTGCTTACGTAATGAAGCAAGATTGATTCTAATATTTCAAAATGATAAAATTACAAAATGGAGTTTGGTAATACAGAAGGGTGGAGCCATCTGTCATATTGTATTTATATTCAAACCTTTTTTCATTTCCGGAACCTATAAGCTAATCATTTTCACCTATTTACTATTAACTTTTATTGCCGGGTAAAAAGAAAGCTTGAGCAGCTTAGCTATAAGCAGTTCTTGTAGAAAAACATATCTTGAGATAAACTTCGTGAAGAGTCCATATGCTCCAAGCAGGGAGCGGTCTTGGTGAAAAAAATAACTCAATCGAGTTTTTCAACACTAAAAATCTATTTCAAATATTTATACAAAAATCAGTTCCTACAAATTTTTTTAGTAACCTACAGCACCTAGATAAGTATTTTTTATGACTGACTTTATCAAAAGTAAAGGGACGTACAGCTACTGATAAAAAATATTCAAATAATATTACATTCTTACGAATCATATAATTTGCCTGAAGACTCACACAGCACACGCTATAAAAACCCGCTTTATAGCAAAGGGTGCAGCAGGACGGTTCAATGTATTTACCAGGGCTGTGGATTCGTTAGAAAAAGCACGACTCCGACTCCAGCATTTACCGAAAACACGACTGCGACTAAAAAAAGTTTAATTTCGTCACGTATTTTTCCTACCGTTCCTATTTATGTGTATTTCATAAAATAGCAACCAAATTTTACATATTATATGCATAAATGAAATTTTCAAACTTTTCAAAATTTCTGACTCCGAGCACGACTCCGGCCAAAACGCCGCGACGACTCCGACTCTACATCTCTGGTATTTACATAACCAAGATTTGAACCTAGAACTTCGTGGCGCTATCCAGCTCACCGTTTATGCCAGTGAGTCTTCCGCTACGATAAGATTGTGTTGTATATGTTACAGTGAAACTGTATTCTCAGTGAAAATGTATCAAGTAATAGATTTGTATGACAACATGATTTCACTGGTCACGATCATTGAAATTTTTGGACCAAGTCGACGATTTGCCGACATAAAATTTTGGTTTGCTTCAATGAAACAAAATCAGCAAGTAGTCCCTTTCATAAAAAGAGAACCAAATAAAAACACACACAAACATTGGGCTGAAGATAGGGCGGTCAAATTTAATTTCAATGACAGCTTGGAGAAGAATATATTTTCACTGAGAATACAGTTTCACTGTAACATATACAAAAACAATTAAGTTTTACTTTAGGAGTATTATAAGTTATAAAAAGGGACACTTTACTATTTTTAATGTTGCCACACTAAATAATATTTTAATAACAGGTTTAAACATTTACATATATATTATTATGTACACCTTTTAAATACTGCGGATGCAGAATCACATAACTTCCGTATTATCAATTATAATCAATACAAAATTACTTTCGTAAATGTAATATTTACTCGTGCAACACAAATGAAAGCTTTGTCAACTTTCAATTGTTGACTCGACAAAAAATGTTGCCATTCAAAATCGGTATTTTACGGGAAATAGACAATATTTATAACTTACAATATTAATGTCATAATTATCAAGATCGATACATGCAATAAATTGGTGCAGTGGCGTCTCGTGTATGTAGGCTTACTATAATGTATTTATTATGAAACGAACATTAATTAATTATTTGTGAGAATATATTTTTATACCTCAAATAAATATTCTATCACGTTGAAAAAATATCAATATATTTTAGTTCTACAAAAATTATATATGGTTGTAAGCTATTCCGGCTTACGCCTTCGACAGAACTAGTTCTAAATAAATTTATATTTTTCCACCGTGTTATAATGAAGTTCAACAAGATAGATGTAAATTCAAACATTAAAATTTGTATCTTTATTTATTTTTTCTTGCCCTCTTCCACCCATTAATTTTATACTGCAGCATCCAGTGGCGTAGCAAAACTTTAAGCGTATTTACAGACTTTTTTCTTTCGCTGAGAGTGTCTTAGGAGCAACTGTCAAAGACTTTGTTGCGTTCACTTGAGTGTGTAGAAATTCAATCTCTCCATATAAATGGAAAGCTGCTATGAGTTGAGGTCTGCCCACTCTCTAACCGTATAAAGTTTGGTCATCAGTTTAAATCATTTGAATTTTGTATAATTTGATAGATTCCATTTTATCTTAATTCTGATATCGTTAAGATTGAATTACGATTTCATCGTGGCATGGACCCGACCCACACGATCGCAAGGGAAAAGCTTTTGCCACTACAGCACAGTGACCGACAATCCGTACTCAGTTACAAGCAGTTCTCGTAGACAAGCTACATTACAAGTACACATGACTTAAATGCGACACCCAGTCAAATAATTGCCATCAGTAAAATTATGCAATTTTTTCAATCAAGAAAAACACGTATCCGAAAACATTGACAGTTAAAAAAACCTGATCTTTGTTACTCGAATGTAAAATTGTTATTTTTAGAAATATAGAGCAATTCGCGAACGTGCATCGACCGCCGGATATTTTATTTTTTCATCGAAATCAAGTGTACCATCTCGATTCACATTTCATGGAAAATCTCCAACAAAAAATGAAGGTTGCCAAAAAATTTACGCGACGACACCGGCGACGAGGTTACTATATTAAGTATTTTAATGTATCTACATTTATAAAAAAATGTATACAAATGAAAAAATACCACGATAATAACTAAAAGAGTTTTTGTATTATTGTTTAATGAATCACTTCCGATATTTTATTGACGATATTTTTTTAATTGTCGCCGCATATTTCAATTCAAGTTTACAATTATCGTTTTTCTTTACTCGTATTTAATAAACTATTTATTTGTCCTGTAAGTTGGCACCCCATGCATTCCAATCAAGTGTCAGTTTGAAATTATCTGATTCGGAAAATGCCGGACCTTCGTTTATTTATTTATGTATTTATTGGAAAAAAGAAAAATACAATAGATTACAGCTGACGCCAATGCGCCATGCATTTGACAAGTTTAATAAATTTATAACACAACATTAAAAAGGTATGAAACAGAAACATATTAAATACACAAAAAGAAATTAAAAACAAAGCAATAAGTTCACTGCTGAAGATATCCATCTCAACAGGCAGTGGATTATCAGCCGAACAGCCCTTGCGACTGGCGACTCAAAATACCTTCGCGACAACAAGTTCTGACAAAAAAAATGCTTGACCTATGACCACGTAGGTAAAAACTGAAATTATTATTATCGTCTTTGCTATTGTGCTATTTCAATCGTTAATATACTGCTCCTTAGACAAGGAAAATACACAGGTTCTTCCATAATGCAAAGTAGCTTACGACGTTTATGGTCTAGTCAATTTTTAAGACACCATGGTTACTTCGTGTAAAGCTTTTCTGGTTTGTCAGTTCGCAAAAAATTCTGAGTATTTTTTTCTCCTCGAGTTGATTTCGAGTATCATTAAAAATATCTTTTATTTATCTGTGATATTCGTTCATCAATTTGCTAAGCACGCGGACCGTGTGTTTGGCATGCCTGATAGATAATTTAGGGAGACAAAAATTTTGCTTTAATATAATGCCAAAAATATCTTTTTTTTTTGTCGGTGGAAAATTATGGTGATAATCTGGTTCTCTAAAAGCATGTCACTTGAGGTCAATTTTCTATCCATCATTTCCTGACTCTTTTTTTATTTTGATTTCTATAAAAATCTTTAAAAATGTGACGTCTGTTTTTGGTGACCAAAGAGTATACAATTATTGCGGAAATGGCTATGTGACATTTTGTGAATTTGAATTGTGTAAATTTTTGACAATATATTAGGTTCATGGATTTGTTTTCAAACATGATCGTTTTGCGAGAATTTTAGTTGATTAAAAGATAATATGTAGATTCCGTATATTTATTATAAATTATCACCACTCTCGCATTCGTATGTGATAAAATTAACCTTCAACAAATAAATTAAAATATTTATAAACCTTTGAAGATCATTTTATTACAACCCGCTTTCAATGAAATCAGAAAAATATTCCTGATGACAATAGTAACGGTTATTTGAAAATATGTAGTTAAAAGTTGTATTCCCGGTTGATATACAATAAATTTATTTGACATTATCATACCTACCATTGTCATTATATTTCTTGCAAGGAGTGTGTTTCTAAATAATTAAAACCATATTTTAAGGAACAAACCACAGTCATTTGAATCATTTGTGGAAAAAAATCATGCATTGTGATCACGACCTACCTATTCAAATTTGTGTTGTGTATAGCATTGGTATTGCCATCTCTAGTAATAGAAGGAAAACAAAATTTGCGCGCCACATTTAGTAGGTAGGTGTCGCCACTCTCTGGGTGATGTCTATGGTTTGCGACCAAAAACTGGTGAATCTAGAAAGGCCGTTTTGGCATACAGACAGGGAAATAGCGTATCCGAGAATTCTTTGTACACGGTGAAGTGACTACGAGATTACGTCTGGATTTTTATAAAAATAAATCGCTCGTTGGATCGCAAATTGACAAAGAAATAATGTTAAAGGATAATTAAGTCAGTGTTATACATTTTTACTTGATATATTACACTTAACATATAAAAAATATGTGACAAAGCAGTTGTGCAGTTATAGCGAATACTCTGCGAGAGCAACCATTTTAGATTACCTTGACGGCATAGCATTATAAATTATTGTTTATTTATTGTATTACTAATGTCTAGCACGTTTCCTGTAAACATGCATTTCTTCATTAACGGCAGTGTAATTGGAATGAAATATATCGCCTCTTCATTTATCGTGCTTGATTATTTTTAATCCCGAAACTAATCGACGATTAGGTGTATGATGTTTGGCTTTTGTTTATTTTGCAGAATTTTTAAATATAAATAACTGGGCTAATATGGTGTCCACGAGGCAAATGAGTATAGTCGGGGGTGGAGGCGGCAGTTCAGACGGCGCAGGTCCTTCCAATGCGGAGCCCAGCTGTCGAACAACCCGCCACAGCGGTGTGATAACCGCCTTCCCCCCAATAAATTCGCCTCCACACAACCCGCAATGGACGCTGGTTAAAACCCTCAATGCCCCCAGTCAACCTAGGAATTTTACGACTGGGTTCTTGGACTTGCCCCCCGAGCTGACCGAGAAGATCTTCAGTCATCTCAAGTTCAAGAATGTGGCTCATCTCCGAATGGTGAGTGAACCTTTTCTAATATGCGTAATTATAAACACACATGTCAGTGACCCCCATTATCTTTTATCTTAATGTTATGCTAATTAATTTAGTGAGAAGTTTCAATCATCTCAGTTGAACGACTAACCTTCACAAAGTCCTTATATTCCTGAGTCAGAGTCACCTATATTATGGTTCTATTTTTGAATTTACTTAAACATTTAAAGAATGTATATTCCATTATCTTCACATTCTATACATATATTATGAATGATACTAATTTAGGTATCGAATAACTAGTTATCAGACCCATTTAAACTGGTTTATCTCTTCAATTCAGCTGAACCTCATCAGATATCAAATCTAATTATTTTTTGAACCTTCTAAAATATATCCTTGCTAACCGATGTAAGAACGTGGCCCAAAGACCACACTGGTCAACAATGTGACTGGTTCCGGTCCACTGAATCTTTCTGCCAGTATGCTAAATCTTTTGCCATCCACCTTTTATATTTGTTGTGTATCGAGTGTTGAATTTAATATCCACGACAATTTCTGTATTGTTCGACCATCTCATTCAAGGGAGGCCTGAAAATTGCATTTTTACTAGATTACCATTTGTTTTTAAAACCCTGTAGGCATATCCATACTGTGAGCTTATAATTAATTTGAACAAGATCACATTTAAACCAGGGCTGTGGAGTCGGGGCTTTTTGGCCAGAGTCGTAGTCGTCGCGGCATTTTTGCCGGAGTCGGAAATTTTTAAAAGTTTGAACTTTTTATTTTTGCATATAATATGTCAAATTTGGCTATTGACGGAATGGTAGGGTTGATATTTAATTGAATACACATAAATTGGAAAATTAGGAAAAAAAAGTGACGATATTAAACTTTTTTTAGTCGGAGTCGTGTTTTTGGTCAATGTTGGAGTCAGGAGTCGTGGTTTTGGTAAATGTTGACGTCTGAGTCGAACTTTTTTTACTGACTCCACCGCCCTAATTTAAACACTCGAAAATTGTAATTTACCCATGCAAATTACTTATCCAATTCACTGAACCTCATTAACATCAAAACATTCACTAATTCATGCAGATTGCGATAATAACAATTAAAATCAGTGACTTACTTTTATTCTTATATATACAAGCGATACAAACTTTATTCGTGCACTTGAAATGCCTCAAGACAAAACTCACAGAAATGTAAAAAAATTGATTTTAAATTCTGTCAAGCAACTTCAGTCAAAATCCTCAATCATCCACATATAGTCAACAAAGTAATAGCATTTTGGTTTAGTCATCTCCTTTGCAAAACACCGACGATGTGCACCACAGACCACAACGTTTTGCTTAGTCGTAATACTGCAATCGAGAATAAATTACACTTTTAATTTAAAAAAACAACGAAACGTGAAGAATTTACCGCTTGAAGAGACTCCAACAGCAGAGAGTGTATTCTGAATCATGAAATATAAACTGATCTTTCGTTCATTTGATTCAAAATACCGTTACCGATCCGTATTAAATATTATTTTTATATTGATTGAGTAGGCATTTACTTGGTAGAACTCCATTATAATACGGAAAGAAAAATAGCAATGTATTTTAATTCTACATAAATATGTAGTTATGTAGATATGTAGATATAGTAGATTTATGTAGAATTAAAATACATTGCTATTTTTCTTTCCGTATTATTTTTATATAATACGTCATCAAGGCAATGACAATTTGATCTTATGATTGATGGTTTGAAGACGTTTCTAATCTTTCCATGCGTCATCACCATGCTCTTCATTAAGTATTGTCTTCCTCTTCTATTCTGCATCCCCACTCCGTCTCACCTTTCTTTTTTTTGTTCTGTAATAAAATGAGGTCAAACATGCTAAAATTGATCATAGAACCGTTTTCAATTTCCTTATTTGGCATCAGAGCATTGACCCCTTCGATCAGCAGAGCTCATATGCATATCTATCTAGCACATCTTGACTGGGCATTGCAAATCTGCGATAATATTAGACATTGATTCTGTTTGCAGTGTTGAGATGATGAACTCGGAATACGGATCTCATCAAGAGCTGTTTTATAAATGTAGGCAAACACGCAATTGATTACTGATGGCAGAGTCTCTATAAGAATACATTGACTGTTCTAAAAACCACTTAATCGGGCAGGCCAATGTGAAGTGCATTGTATCAATATACCGTAACTTTTCTAAAATAAAAGTTAAATAATTAGATTCTTGGACAAGGATGCAATTCTCTGTTGAATTTTTTTTTCAGGATGCTTACCAAGCTCCGCATAGTCGGCCTCTGTCGTCTCGTAGTAACAGTTTACCCTGGCGATCAGATGGGTCTAAGTTCATATCCGGCATGTTCAATATCAAACTAGAATTATCTTAATTTTACATCTGTTATTGTGATGTCTACTCACATCAAGTTGATCTTGAAAGACAAAATTATTAATGAGTTAATGACATGTGACTAAATTGATTCTAAATATGTCAGATTTGTGATTGATTTTGGTTCACTGCAATTTTTATGGTGAAAAGTGAATCGTGACTTTGAAAAGGTTAAACCAAGGGTCAGATAATCAATTCTCAGATTGTTCGAGGGCCGCATCGGTAAAACTGATTAAATTATCAATATTTTTAGTGTAACTGATCTAACATAAACTCTTGCATTAATCAAGATTTCCTGTTTGAATTTGGTATGCAAAATAAGAACAATATACTGCAATTATCCATACTGAATTCTTTTTATTTCTTTTTACGCATTAGTTACTGCTTGCAATTTATTGCGTCATCTTACCGGTTAGAGCCGATTCGATGCAACCTCAGGAGGCTCGCATACCAACATTAACCGTGCAAGGTCAATAAATTACAAACCGATGTTTCTTTTAATTGTTTCCTGCAATATAGTAATGCGGTGAAAAATTTAGGAGTTAGGAATCGTAGAATAAAATATATACACCTTTCTGTAATAATCTAAATCCAGTGTAGTGGCAATGGGTATTATCAGCTCATTTTAAATTAGCTACGGCTTTTCTTGTTAACATTGCCTTCCCGGTGGGTAAGACAGTTTACCACCACTGCCACTTTATACTAAATATCCATCTTAATATAAGTGATACAATGTGTTAACTTCTGGTATTCTTCAATCATTGTTTTTTACACCTTTACAGTCGAAAAATATCGACTAGTTTCATCGCAATTAAATATAAAAGAAAATTAGTTGAATTATTATTGGCCGAAATCCATTTATATCGTCGCTACAAATTGCCAGGATTCAAACTTCTCTGCCCATACGTGATCTTATCTCAACCATACGATTCAAATAAAATGGATGCCTTTTACATTAAAATGCGTAGATAAGCGCTCAAGCTTTCAGTTTTGATTATGCCAGTCTATCATGAACATCAACACAAATTGCTTGTCCGTTCATGCACGACTTAAAATATGAATAATTATAGGAAAACTATCTATGCCAATAATAAAGCCATAACACTGGGGTGTTTTTAGACCCTCCTTCGGATCACACGCTATTTTTCAGGGACAGTCTTTCGAGGGTTAAGCAAACAAAAACTAGTTTTGTAAATATTTGTCACAATATAATTCTGTTTATTTTGCAAATACCGCTGCACGCTTATGGATTTGTAGATTGTGTGCATTTTGTTTAATGTTAACAGTCTATCAGCAAATAAAATGTGTTTACTGTGAAATTTCAATCATGTTCTATGTGTGCTTCAGGCCAATATATGAACAATCTTCTGTTTGGATCATATAAACGCATTTTTCAATGGTGGCTTTGCCCAAAGGTCAGATTGTCACAATGAACCTGGTATTAAATCAATGGCCATGGATCAAATTGCCGAAAGTAATGCATAAGTGAAATATCCACTTATTGCTTTTAGTCATTTCTGCTACGAGAATGTCAATTTTGAATGAAACAATTGAGTGCATTGTAAGCTTATTGATGTCTGCTAATAATGTGACGATAACTGACTCGTAATGGAACTTCTCAAAGATATTGCTTTTGTTATTTTCAACACCAAACATTCTCTTAAAATAATTGGATCAAACCTAAGAAATATCAGATGCCATTCCAATGAGTTTGTTTTGGGAAATTTTAGTACAAATTTGATTTTTTAAATTATTTATATATTTTTTAAACAAAGTAATTACCAGTGTTGTCTATGACTCTTTGCCATCTATTTTCTAAAATTCCTTTCTCATAAAAGGTCTTTGGTTTAGGTTCGAAGAACTCCGAGAGACCTGATTTTAGTGCTTCAATATTGTTGAATTTTTTGTTCCTCAATTGAGTTTCTAAAGAACGAAACAAGTAATAGTCACTTGGTGCCAAGTCCGGTGAATAGGGTGGATGCAATAAAACCAAGGTCCTGGATTTTTTTTCGTGTAATATCGGCAACGTGCGGACGGGCATTGTCATGTTGAAGAATAACATTCTTCTATTCATAAGAGCGGGTCTAATTTCTTGTAACTTTGTGTTTAATTTTTCCATCTGATCACAATAGAGAGTTGCAGTAACAGTTTGTCCTTGCTTCAACACTTCATAATAGATCACGCCTTTCGAATCCCACCACACACACAATAGGGCTTTTGCTTAGCGCGTGAGGAACCCAAATGCCTTCTTTTTGAACTTTCCCCAGTTTCTCTAGATAGCGATGAGTATTCGATCGTGATGTCCCGACCTTCTTGGATAATTGATCGATGGTCATTGTCGGTTCTGCTTCAATTTCCGCCTTCAGGGCTACTTCATCCACTTGACTGCGGTGTCCACTTCGAGGCTCATCTTTCAAATCGAGATTGCCCGAGCGAAATTTTATGAACCATCGTTGGCACTTCCTTACGTCCAGTATATCACCGTAAATGGATTCCGTTGCTTCTGTTGCAGTTTTTTTTTGAATGGAACAAAATCAGCATTCAGCTTCTTAAATGTGTTTCCGAAGGACACGTCTCTGCCATTTTTTGTAGATGGGGTAGAATTGAGAATCACAGAGAAGAGAAAAACAATAACACACGTCTTTACTACGCAACAGACCCAAACACACTGAGCCAAAGTTGCATATTAACCCTCGCTGCACGATGATATGTATTTACTACAACTCGACTCTAATAATGAGAATATTTCTATTAAATATAATAGATACTGATCTGAGAATTTTTGTATTCCTCAGTAATGTTATTAAGTATTAAATAAAATTACAGTTATGTATGGTTATTCATTTGCAGCGATGGAAATAAATAATTAGTGGAAGAATCGGGCAAAGAATCACCCATACACACAAACTTGTGCACGAGTCGCAGTAAGTACTCTTCAGCCCCGGCGCGAAAGCGCATGCGTAGAAGTGATGGACTTCGAACTATGCAAACATTTTGTCAGTACGAATTCGACTGCCGACGGGTGACCACGTCGGAGCGGCAGCTAATTGCGATGTTTTTTCTTCTTTTCAGACACTTAGATTACAAAAATTGTTATATTTCAACTTCAACCATAGTCAATCAAAGCAATGTTTAGAAATATTCACATTTTTCCGGTTTTTAAATAACTTTTTCATATGGTGTAGTAAATACATATCACCGGAGCTCATGGAAGTTTTTAGCACAGTATGGGGAGGGTTAAAAAAACGACATTAATTCCGGGATTACCTAATATTATAACCAAAGTATATACTATGTTTTCATAAAAATAGCTCTGAGCTTTTTCGCAAGTACCCGCAAAAACGGCTGAGGCTAAAAGGGTTAAAAACAAAAAAGATAGTTTATTCATTTTTCTTTTACTTTCCAGGTATGCCGGCAGATGAACAACCTGTGTAGCTCCTACCTGAACCTGTCTTTCCAGCGTCTGCTGTCACAGATGCTGCACAGATACCAGGGTATCAAGTCGAAGATGCCGCGGAGAGAATCGGCCAGGCGCACTCATCCTCTGGCCTGCGAGTCTGACATCATCGAGACTCTTCACATGCGATTAGCTCTCCTACAGATGACTCTCGGGAAGCACATTGAGCGAAAATACTGCTGCTTTTTTCCTGGCGAAGTGAATATACTCGATGATTACATTTTTTGCTACTTATGGCCGATCTTAACACTTTGTTTACGGGCTTTTTAATTACTATAGTAATTACGCACAAATTTGTGCACACCTTAAACAATGGGTTTAAGACATTTGTTTTTAAATGGAAGTTAATCCGACTGTCAAATCATCATTAAAATAAACTATAAGCTGGAATTTTATTGCTTTCTAGTATTCCTAATGACATGAATCGAATCTGTTTGGTAAAATCACAGAAAAGATTGGCTTGGCGCAGCTTAAGATGAAAGATGCCGTCGTTAAGCATAATTCGATTAACTATTACCTCTCCCAACGTGGAGCATCTCAAAGAAGTTGTTATACAACAGTGATGCTCAACCTGCGGCCCGCAATGACAGATATAAATCACCTTTTTTCTTCAGAACTTTTTATGGACGACGGAAGAACAATATAAAACAATTAAAAAAAAAATTATATACACCAAAAATATTAATAATTTAATCAGTTTTACCCATGTGGCTCTCGAACTATCTTAGAGCTGCTTATCTGGCCCTTCTCCCAAAAAGGTTGTGCATCACTGTTCTACGAGAACTATTTTAATTGAATGACACTACATCTTATTATTTTATTTTTTGAGACAGTAAGAATATAAGGGTGGGAGATTTTTGTGCTTTAATATTTGGCACTACAGCTTGACAATTCACATGAGATCAGCTTTAGGAGGAGTGATATCACAAATGAGAGATTTTGGTGTTTGAGTCCTGAGACTTGAACCCATCCAATCTCTAGGGTAAAGATCTTATCGCCAGTGGACAGATGGGTCTGGTTTAAGTCAGGTTAGGTCAGGTTAAATAAAAAAACATTTTTCCATTTATGATATAAATTATTCATAGTATTTAAGTAGAAAAAAAAAATGTGTTTTTTAATTTATTTAAAACTAGTATTCGAACACGGCTTCGTTCGGACCAGTTTGGGGTTATGTTCACCTCGGTGTGTAAATTCAGACGGGCCAAGTTAAAACAACTTTTTTCAAAATTCAAAAGTCTAGGTCAATTAAAATGGAATTAAAGTGAACATTTCAGACTGGCAATGACATTTCACAGCCCCTTTCATATATTGACAGCCCATTAAAATGTCCAAATTCAAGGAAAAAATCTAATTTGCTGTCAAAGAAATGTCAAATAATACCTTCACGTAAATAATAAACATTATTAAAAGCCGGGAAAAGTTCAGTAGAAGACTAATTTATTACATTTTGACTAAATGTCTTTGCCGATAAAAATTCAAACATATTTTCTTTCATATTCGTTTTTATGGCAACTTAATGACCAATAATGCAAAAGGGAATTACAGACCCACAGACATACATACGCCGTTACGGTTTTATACATAAGATAAGGCCTTTCCATCATGTGAAAGCTGAAAAAATCATGTTTCCATCATGTGAATCTTTCCAAGTGATATTTGATACTTTGGCATGGTTTGTGTTGTTTTTCCCCTTCAGTTGATCTCAATGGATTTTAGGTAACATTGTTAATTTGTGGTTGAAATGTCACATCCGTATAGTTTCTAATTGTAAAACTATGGTCTTGACTTTGTCGTGGTCATTTTCTCATTTCGGCTCCTCCGTTTTCAGATTCTAGATGAAGTCTACAGCATTCTTGACTATCTGAAAGTGACATGCAAACTAGCCCGGCCCTACAAAGTGACGGACGAGCTTTTCGACCTTAGCACAATGGCCATGGAATACTTCAAAGAGCACATGGAACCCAATCTTCCTGAAATTACTTACTTCGGCACAGATTTCTTTGACATTACAGGCACTTTTTCACGTGAGTAACTCTATCAATCATTACAACGAATTTCAGCCAATCTCAATACTCCGTGAGCTTCTCGTAATTGATATGTCCTTTCCCTATCCTTCTATTCTTACACTCTCCGATTTGAGAGGTTGAAAGACTCAATATAAAGCATTTCCTTTATGGAATCCTCTGTTGAAATGCCGCCATTAGGTGGTCACTTACTCCACTATGAGAACAGTTGAAAAATGAAATCGATACATATCGCAAGATGGCTGTTCTCTCAAGAATGAAAGGAAATAAGCAAGCAAAATATTTATACCTTGTCTTAAACCGTTACTAGCTAGGTGTGTTGCAAGTTGATATTCATAACCAGGGCTGTGGAGTCAGTAAAAAAAACTTCGACTCTGACTCCAACATTGACCAAAAACATGACTCCGACTAAAAAAAGTTTTAATATCCTCACTTTTTTCTCCAATTTTCCTATTTATGTGTATTCAATTAATATCAACCCTACCAATGCGGCCAAAAGCCAAATTTGACATATTAAATGCAAAAATAGAAAGTTCAAACTTTTCAAAATTTCCGACTTCGAGTACGACTCCGGCCAAAACGCCGAGACGAGTCCGTTTCCGGCCAAAAAGCTCCGACTCCATGACTCCGACTCCGACTCCACAGCTCTGGTTCATAACAGTTTTAAAGCTATCACAGACAAGATTTGTTTTAGTTTAGGTCTCTATGACTGTATTTCACTGCTTCATTACCGAGCAAAGTGGTGGCCCTAGTTACATCTACCGCTCGACTTTTAAAAAATCCTTTTTTTTTTTTTCTTAATAAGATTGATTGATGATGGAAAGACCATTTTTTCCAGAGACAGTGAATAGATGTTACTAGCTATGTAAAGTATCATTAGAATTTGTGCTGGAAGATTTTTTAGCATATTTTTCACTAATACATAAATTTTTGGAATCCTAGCTGTTGGAATATTCGTAAATGGCTCAGCAGGGAAGAGACTAAATCTAACATAAGCTAAAATCATTTGTCAGTCAGTTATCTAAATGCCTCCTTATTGTTTCAAATGCAGCTGGAGATGCCAACAAGTCGTACCTGTCCCTGGACTCTCCTCCGCCCTCCGGGTCTGGTGTAGGCGGGGGCAGTGTAGGAGAATTAGGCGGAGCTCTAACCATCCAAGGTCAGGGCCAGGGTCTACCCGAAGAGGAACCCCTGCCTCCGTCTCCTCAACCCGTGCAAAATAATATGGTGCTTAGAAAACGGATACACCGCATCAAGCAAGGAATGAAAAGGTTCGGTGTTTTCATTAGTTTTCAAATAATGATTGCGATAATTGTCAACTATGTATTGGTTGTAACGCCGGGTTCACGGTGGAGTGTCTGTATTTTTTACCATCAGATAACCATGTTGATCATCAAGCATCTTCAGGCGAAATGATAATGAATCCTAATCTGGCAGTTACATAAATTGATTTATTAATTTCATAAGAAGACACTGATGTATGGTGAGCAATAAACTAACCACTAGTCCTCTTCATCTATCCCTACTACCTTTGATAATAGTAGAGAGGTTATTAAGTCCTTATTGAAAACCTTCTGTTGAGACAAGCTCCATTGGCAGTGCTCCAGACATTAACGTCGAACCACTGATAAAAGAAAGATTCATCTTGATAAAATGTGTACTATAGCAGCGATCCATATATAAAAATAACTTTGGAAGCCTAGGATATGCCTAACTTGGCATGAATTTGATCTTGGTCTAATACTCAGACAAGTAATTTTTTTTATAATGCAAGTGACACTCAACTTTAGCACCTAATTGGACTTTCTATGTCACATTGCATTGGGATAAATATATGAGCGGTAAGAATCAAATTTTTGTTGCTTGTTAACTTCTGCCAGTACAAATTTGGAATGTTTTTATCTAACTTCGATTTGACTATAGGTATAACAACCAACTGACAGCCCTCCGAAGCGATCTGCGCAGCTGCAAGCGCAAGACTGCCTGGCAGCAGAAACTGCTCGCCGAACAGCAACGGCAGTTGGCCGAGCAACAAAAGCAGACCCTGGAGTATGCCAACCGGCTGGATGAGAACGACAAGAAGAACGAGGAGACCTCTCGCAAGTTCCAGACCCTTCTGCAAGAGCTCAACAAGTGCCGCACGGAACTCCAGTACTGGCGGTCCAAGTCGCCCCCCACCACTGCGCAGGCAGTCTGCTCCGAGTGCGGTGGCACAACCCCTTTGCCTCTTCAGCACTTATCCGTAGACCAGGTATTTTACTGTTTTCTTTTCACATATACATTTTAAATAACGTAAGGCAATTTCAACTCAATGGCTGACATTCGAAATACCTGGAGCGTTAAGGCGTAGGAGATGTGTCTCATCTGACAGGTTGGACAGTGACACCGACATTACGAATTGCTTGCAATCCAGAACTGTGAAATTTTGTTTGAAACGAAGGTAAATAAGTAGCTCGGTAAAGGCCATCTGCCTAACTCTTCATTACCAAGTTCATTAAATGATTATTAATAGATATACTATTAAATTTTAGGATGACTCCACTGTGGATTTATGGGGAGCGTCAATCCTTCCCGAAAGCGCAGGACCCTCGCCGCAGCTGCTGTCAGCGCCGCCCCTTATTCCGCTAGCGGATTTATTCCTGGAGCACCCCATGTCTCCCAAAGCTCAAGCCGCACCCTCAGGGAAAACGCCGGGTTCGCCCAAGGCGCGCCGTCCTGCCGCTCCAGAAGGCAAAGCTCCGTCTTCCGACGAGGGCATCTCGAAGCGCCCGCTCGGCGAAGACTCGTCGTCGCCTTCCGATCACAAAAAGAGACGCGTCCATCGCTCCAGCAAACCCCGCAAGCCCTGAAACACCCCCTCGCTCCTTGCCTCGCCGTCCCCGTTATCCCGTCGGGTCTCGGCAAACCGACCGAACCGACGAGATATCCATGGCCAGTGCGCTGTTTGATCTTCGACAGAAGCGTTTCAGGTCACCGTGAATTGTATATTTCCCCATCGAAAGACCGGCTCACGTCTCTCGGGGCAGTGAACGTGCGATAGATCGCGTTCTACCGAAGCGCAGGGAAGGAATTGTGAAAGATTTCACTCCGTTTTCGATCACTCTTTAGTTTCGCGACATCCAATTCAACTGAGATTATTTTTAAAAGACAAAAGCATGCATCCGAATTTGTCATCGGTGATTTGAGAATGCGCCGAATGTTAATTTGATTTCTTTTATTTGTGTGTATATAACAAGTAAATGTAATTATCAACGATAATGTTCAAAATTAGTTTTAAAACCGTACTATTATAATTTTCAACCGTGTTCTCTTCAATGTCAGATTCGACTGGAGCTTTCTTCCTAAAATGTTGAGTTTCTCTGATGATATCCACTATTTCAAACTTCTCGAAATCAATTTATCTTTATTCATTGTGTAACTGAATATGACCAATTGTAAAAAATATATAATCTAAATCTTCTCAATAATTGCTAGACTATTTATATTACACAAAATATTCTAATGGCAAAAGGTCACATTCTGAGAAATGCCACGGATCGAGTATTGAAAATTAAATGATTAACGTAATAATTGAATCACAGTTTGTATTTTATTGCGAATGTATGTTATTATTTTCCTTTGTCTCTTTTTCACTCACCGTAGCTTTGTACTGAGTACACTTGTAGTGCCACTTAAAACATCATCGTGACGGCTGAAACATGAACTTGCTTGTTTGTCTGTTTTTGCTTAGGTTTTACTCGGGAACTAGACAAAAGATTATATTGTTTTCACAAAGTCGGTAACGTTTCTGGTGTCATCAGCAAGAAGCGAACGTAACCTAACGTCTTGACATTTTTCTGGCAGACTTTTTAAACTGATTTCTAAATTAAAACTACTGTGATAAACATATCTTTGAATTGTTTATTTTATGTTCAATTTATTTGACATTGGTTTGAAACATGAAAATATGCTTACTAAATGAAGAAATGTTTTTATATCATTAAAGTATATATTTCTAGACAAATATCTTTTTTCACTTTTCTGTATTGTCTACATTTTAGGGATCATCCATATATGATATTACACGCCATGGGAGATTTTTAATTGTTCAAAGAGGGAGAGTTATAGAAAAGGCGACTATATATTATTATTTTTTTACTGACAGCTTGCGTTGGTAATCATTCGACATAAAAATAATTAAAAATAAACTATGGAGGTAAAAAACGCAACAGCATTTATGGATGATCCCTTATATTGTGTTACTTTTCTATTCAAATTGAGAAACTGGTATTTTCAATGTAGAAACTTAATCATTTTTTAACACAAAATAATACGCTCAATAACAACTAAGAAATGAATGACATTGATTTAAATATTAATCATAGAGACATCTTTTTTAAATGATCTCATTTTTTTATAACAGAGTTATAACTCTGTAAAAAAAATACATTCACAGAAGTTTTTGCTAAACTTTATCCATATTGAGTCTATATGGGTCTTGATTGTGTTTTTTTTTAACTCTGCCATTTTCTATTCTCATTCAGATTGGAGTTGGCAAGTTTATAAATCGACACCAATTTAGTCATTGTTTAGCACTCAACATGATATAATTGACCCATACTGGAGGCCAGGGAGTAAATTGTGGGTATATGTTAGCAGATATTGGAAATAACGACTCATTTGTAATGATTATTTTAGATAATTTTAATAATATATTTAACAAACTTACATTATATTAGTTAAAAATATATTCATTATAATATTAATTCATTTCGAACATCAAAATAATAAAAACTTTTTTTTTTCACTAAAGATGTCATTTTTGTATCTATTACAAAATATATAATATTTTCTTATTTGATGCTGCATTTTCGCTACAATGTTTAGGTTAGAAAATTTATCAACAAAAAAAAAAAATTCAGATGTTATCAATTAATTTTAGGTATTTATGTTTTCGGCGCGTAAAACCTGTTAACAATAATAAATTCTACTGACTTAAAAAACCAAAAAAAAATCACACTTCATTCTAATACATCTATCTTTTCATTTTGCCGCCCGAAATTACTTTTAATTTATTTTAAAACTTGTATAAGTGGAAACCGTTTAATATGAAAAATCTACTAACATGTTATTTCATACGTTAACTTTGTTTTAGCTAGCGAATATGATCTTGGAATACAAACAAATAACCAGTTGTCGTATTGAACCAATTTGTTTACTTTTTACTACGCCTGACTTTATACCCTTTATACCCTCATTTATCTTAGCTGACTGATTATATTCAAGAATAATACTTATACACAGTTTGATTCGATATATCTTTGATCTAATATTCTGATCGAGCAGAGCTGTTTGCTGCGGTCCGTCCTCATACGGGCCTAATATGCAACGCTGACTTGATCTTGACCAAGGCTAATTTTGAGGCATTCAATAAATTTGCAATATCAACGATCTCGGTATTTGACATACGTTGTTGGTTTCATAGATTCGAATCACAGTATGTATATATAAATTAATATTTCTGTTCACGTGGATCACAAATTCCATTCTCTCATCTGATCATAGAAAGATAGCGTAATAAAACCGATTAGGAAGCTAGCTAGTGCTATCCCTGTTCTCTTTAAAAAAGAAAGGTTAAGTTGCTGAGTAGCACAAGTATTACTCATAGAACAACTTTGATACAATAAGTTCCTTTGAGAGCAGATTGTCCCCATTTTTCTCTACATTTTAGGAGAGCCAAAAAACAGGTTTCATGAGTAATCAACGTTACCTATTTTTTAACAGATACAAATTGTCTTCATTATTATTTCTGATTTATTTGTTAAATATAAAATAGTAATTTATTCTAATGTGTTTTTTTAATGTTTAGTGGAGCTATGAAAAAATTGTGGTTTTAAAATATACGTTTTGAACTATCTTTGTAACCACTTCTCTTGATATGTCTCTTTGAAACATAACGTAACACATTATTTTGTATCTGGTGGCATTCATAACTCAAAACTGGCAAAAATCGATTATTACCCTAATGGGTTTGTTGTGGTATATACTCTATATTAAAGCACTGGTTGTAGCACAATACGTCTTTTTTCCGCGGTCCTGTTTTCATATTAAACGATTTCTACTGTCCGATAATGAAATGTAATGAATGCATGTCGACAATTTTACCCATGAATAAATAAGTAAGATGATATCCAAGGAACACACCGCACACGTGTGTTCATTTTTTTATAATTAATTTACTGCCTTGGATGCAAGGGGTAACATTAGCGTGGAGAACTAAGTGTCTTGTACATACATATTAGGGCCTTATATAAATATTACTTAAAATTGTAACACAATGTCATACAGGATAGGTGTGGCCATTTCATGACAATAGAAATTCACTACGTGGTTATATTAAGAGTTTATCATGCACTGATTCTTGTAATGTTCTTGATAAGGTTCAATTATTCAAGGTCTGGCTGAAATCACTTTTTGTAAAATTGCAATCTCGTTCGACACTTCTCTCCTTACATACAAACACAGGTTCACCAACCTAGTGAATGTACATTCAGTATAACAAAATGGCTGAGCAAATCACATTTTCTTTTTTTTCCTCTCTATTTTTCTTCTCTGTAAGTACTTTAGTTAATTAGCATGGTTAAAAGGGCAGTTTCGTGAAACTCTGCACGAGCCAAGTAAGTAAGCTAGGAGTAAATTCATTTCTATTCTTGATCGTATAGCGTTATGAAAGGTGGCTGTGAAAAATGGCTGCATACACATAACGCGAGGTGGTGGGACAACCAACTTGTTCGACCCAAATATACAAAATAAGAAACAGATTGAAGTATTGTCATAAAGTAAAAATAGTAAAGTATTTAAACATCGCACTGTAGCCAAATCTATGTTTGAGCTAATTTTAGCTTTTCATAAAATATAATTGCATAGAAGATTTAACATTATATCGATGGTCCATTGCCCAGATGTGTCATGTCTAATTGACGAGTTTTTGCCACAAGCAAAGTGTGCACTATAGATCAATTCACCGATAGTTTTCTATTATCACGCAATATCTATGTACGGCATATAATAAACCCAACGATATTATGAACTCAATATTCACCAAAATGGACATATCACATCTGTGTTTTAAACTATCAATTCCATCTTGCTGACATTAAGTTTATTTAATGCAGCTACTAAAAAAAAGATCTTGATGATGTATCGAAATCAATATCTTATAATTCACGTGGAGCCGAATGCTTTTCTATTTTTACTTTATTATAACGGAGATCTACCAAATTCATGCCAATTCAATCGATATCTGTTAATGTTTCTCTTTTATTTCAAACATCAAAGCAAATGATTTACATTGATAGACATACGTTGGATCTGATTTTAATATCAGTCTGATAAATGATTTGCTGATTAATAAATATAGCTTATTACGCCAGTTTCAATTTTATGATGTAAATAGCTAACCAATTTTTTTAATCAGACTTGCATGAGGATTCACGCAGTCAATTTCTTGTCATTTGTGTGACATAAGCGTACGGATAAAAGTGTCGAACGAAAGCACATATCTATGTGAATAGCGAGAGAGTATTTTTACGTATGAAGACAAATCTTTCTTATTGTTATATTGTAAGGGTTTCGCAATATGATTGTTAATAAACACGCTTCCATAGATTCAGAATAAATGTAGACTTGTAGAAAAGTGTTGCCGTAAGGATTAGATATTTACTGCGACATGATTGTCATTCAGTTATACGCTTTTTGTTATAATTATTTGCTCAGTTATCATTTAATGAATTGTTCAATACCTAGACTAGCCAAATTCTGTGACATAATTGAACATCCCACAGATTGCAAATTCTAATTACTATGTTTCAATTGTGGATTAAATATAAATAACATGACTATTTAATACCGTTTTGACCTGAATGTAATGAACCCATTTTAGTATTATGTAATGCGATGGATGAAAAGCAATTTACCGTATTAGCTCGAATATGAAGTTAACTGATAAAACAGTGTTATTTCAAGATCTCAGCTACTGTCGCTTATTGTATATTCCTCGAATACTTCTGATCTGTTTTTAACCCAACGCTTACAAAGTGCATAAGTGCGTTTGCTAATTGGTCATCAAATGCGAAATAACTTGCTAATTACCAGTAAACAAGTGAATCTGTTCTTTTCTATGTAATCATCATTTCTTTTGTTATTTACCTAACTTTGATAGCTGTGATTGAATAGTGAATTTAAACGATAAATTTGAATAACTAAACGCACCAGACAGGTTCTGCTTTATATTACTATCCCGTTGCGAGAGAACCATATTATATTTTAGTAAAAACTATTGCTTTATATTCTGACTAATACGGTACAGCGTGTTTTAGTAACAAATGAAATTACAGGGATATTTGTATTTGACAATGTGTTATCTGTATGAGTTAGCGGTTAATCACAGTCGTAATATTCTAAAATAATGTATAAATAGCATTTAATAACAATTTATGGTTACCGTATTAAAATGATTATATAACGCACCTAAAAAGTTATAAAATAACTTGGTAAATAATGTTTAAAAGTTAGGGTCTAATGATTTCGAAGCGATCATAGATTTATATATATTCAGGTCAATATGGTTTACTTACAGAAGATCTGCACACTGTCACTGTTTTGATTAATCTCCTCCGGGCAGCCAGTCCGACACTCATCCCATCCCGTATATCCTTATTGTCTCTCTGAGCAAAGAGTATGAAAGACTAAATTTCACTCCATTCTTTTCAAACACCTGTTGTATCTTAAAAACTCAATTGTGAAACGTTCACCAGCTCTTAATATCAAAAATAATATGATCCAATAAACACTAAATGCCTTTAAATATTCTTGTATCAATTGTAAATTTGTAGTGTACGTACTTATAAAATTTATAATATAAAACACAATTAGTAGTACTTATTTCAAAATAATAAATTATTAATTCAAAATTCACGCCATTTAATGGGTCAGTATCTAATTCTAGTTTTGGCCAGTAATGATTAAAAAACGGTAATTTATTTAAAATGGTCAGTATTTGTAATAAATGGCTAGTTTTAGTTTAGCTTGTGAAATTGATGAACTACAGTAGAACCTTGATTATCCAGACTAATTGGGGATGAAGATAGTCCGGATAAGGACAAATCCGGATAATCGAAATAATCATAATTGACAGGAAAAGACAAGTATCAATCCCAATTCACCCTGTTTCAAAGCATCGATTATATCCAATTTGTCTTTTAATGAAACTACGACACGTTTTCTTTTCGTTGACATATTGGTAATATTAAAAATAAATATTTAAATCGTGATCAAATTTTCAAGAAACAAATGTTTAATGCGTTTCGAATCTGGGCGATGACCGACCCATATTTTACACAGGACTTATTGTTAGAACAAATGCAACGATCAAAATATTAAGACTGCATTCCATCACGTACATAAACAGTGGACGCAATTCGCCACTTGCATATCAGCAAATTTGTAATATTTTTGTTTATTTTGACCAATCCGGATAATCGAGGCTCTACTGTATGGTCGTAAGAAGCAAATTTGTGACCAAGTCTAAAGCTTATGATTTTTTTGAAATGTTTGATTATTACCGAACCAAATTGTCTTACCACTACTAACTACAGACCCTTTATAGATATTAACTAACTCTTTTACAAAAAATGACTAACCATTTTTCAATAATATACTGACCGTTTTTTGTATTTATTACTGATCTTTTCTTTCATATTTACCGACTTGATCAAAATAGATACTGACCGAATAATTAGTTGCCTTTCAAAATTTTACGTTACGGTCAGCACCGGTTTGCTTGTTGAAATAATTCTCGTGCCTTGTACTCTCGTGAGGTTGATTCGGAACATTGACAGTGTTGCATGCTATGAAAATTACAAATAATAACCAGATTGTGCGTGTATGAATTTCAAAACAAATTAATTGTATATTTTCTACTGAAATCTTTCCATGTTCAAAATACATACTGTGGGATTAAAATATTGTAACTTCACTAATTTTTTCCTAATCTGATGTTAAATTTCAACATACTATATATATATTTTTGTAAATTGTACTTAACAGTCCAATTATTGTCATATTTTATGTACAGAACGGTATTTGTACAATTTAATATATTCAGCTTTAATACACTTGACACTTCAAAGTAGAAAATAAACTTATTTGCTCAGGAATAAATCCGTTAGCATCTCATCGCGGATATGGTGTCGTTTGTCTGATGTAATTAAAAAAAATGGTCGTCGCAGGATTGTATTATAAGGGTAGGATCTATATATAATTACTGTAGTTTTTGACATTGGAATATTATGCAAACTTTGGGATACAACCAACATATTGGTTTCACAGTCCTCCTCGTCAGCGTGAAGTATCTTAGATGGCTTCACTGATTTACTGATCTGCAGAGCGTTTCGTTATGTCTGATTTATCAGCACAGCCTGTCAATTACGCGAATCTATATTGCAGCTGATATAAATGTACAAAATTTGCACACAAATTATTATTTATATCTCTCGACAATTGTAGCAAAAAGAATATATTTTTCTACTCGTCCCGTTCAACGCTTCAATCGTGTATTATTTCCTTTTTCGACGTCCGGCCAATAGGATTGCAATTATTATTGTTAGAAATAAATTGTACTGTGATAAAAATTCTCTAAATTACCCATGTCCCCTATTTTATGCTTTTTTATATGCAGGCTGTGCCGTCAGACTGTCCAACTACACATTAACTAAATTATCCATCAAATGGTTTTCTGCTATCCATATGCAGTAAACTTGTTTGTTTAACAAGAGTACTGTCAAATCTCCTTCAGCAACCTCTGCCATAAAGTGGTTTTTTATAACGTGTACTGCAGTCTTCAGGCTAATTATGCTTCGTAAATAAGTAAAATACTTAAATATGTACATTCGAAGAATATTTATCAGTAGCCTTACGTCCCTTTTCTTTTGATAAATTAAATCTTAAAAAAATCCATATCTCATAGCTGTAGGAGGGTTGACAGTAAAATATTAATTAATAACCTTTACGTTTAAATCTCAGATTCATATTTCAAAATCTTTTAAATATCTTCTGATTTAAAATTCTATCTGATAATTGCGTGGAATATTTGTATAATATATATTTAATAAATTATCATGTACAGATATGTCGGAACCTTGGTGGAATTATAATATATATATGGAAATATTTGCAGCGTCATTGCATTGAACCAGAAGTCCACGCATGTTTTTCTTGAAACGCTTTACAATTGTAAATATTAAATGTGTTTTTTTTTTTTATTTATCATTATAAGTCTAAAATTTGAACTGTCCATGTATTATAATTCTGGTAAGGTTGAATATTTTAAAAATTGTCATTAAATGCTGAATTTAGTTTTCTACTATCGATCATCAACCGCAGTGCTTCATTAGAGAAGTGAAATTTATTCTGACTAGTACAATATTAGCTGTCTTTTAAGATTGTTTGTAGTAGGCGTTGTAAATATTGATTTAGCTGTATGTTTATAATTAATTTTTATCTATCCTTAAATGGTAAAACTAAGATATTTTATTTTTCCTAGAATGACGACAATGACTTTCATTTCATATTAAAATTACTAACAAATTGTTGCCCTGGAATAGGAACGGATTCCGAAATTTCAACAGCCGTCTTATCCGCTGAATATGTCACATTTTGTATTACAAAAAAATAAACATTGTTGGAATTTTTGTTGAGAGCAAAAATGTGTGAAGATTTCAATTGTTTCTTATAGACCAATATTATTGATTGGTTTGCAGCAGGTCTGTTAATTCCCAAATTTTTATCCGTGTACTACGATAAAATATATTAGTATTTTTAATAGCTAAAACAATAAATGTGTGAAATAAAAATAAAATGTTTTTCAATTATTCCCTAATACTGTGGAGCATTGGATTATGGATTGTTGAAAATTATCGACAAGTTTTCGACAACTATTTGTACTCAGTTGCTCAATGCCATTTTTTTCGAAGAGAGGGGGGTAGCAGGATAAGACTATGTTTATCTATGGATAAGACTTGGATAGAACGAGTGGTTGACCAATAGTTCTTCAACCCCGTTTTTTTTAAGACCAGCAAATAGGTGCGGGAAATTTTAGGCATTACAACAGAAATCAATTTATGAAACTGTCCCTAGTAGGATTCAAATCTGTTACCTCAACAAACAAGGTTAACACGTGACGATGAACCCAGATCTTGTCCATTTAATTAAGGTAAATGTACCAGTAGTTGACCTTTTGAGAATAAAATGGCCCAAAATAAGAAAGGGATTGCTCTAAATTGTAAATTTAAGGCATCTGTGGTCGGAATGAGCCACTAACACATCACCAAATAGCCAATGGAGTGCCAGGGTGGCCATTTGAAGACAACACCTAGTGAGGAAAAAGTATTACTTCAAATTTCTTAGGTGATCTATCTAGTAACGGTGTGTACCTTGTTCCTGAACCACCCATTGCTACTTGATTCAATCAAGAGTGGTGTGACAGAAAGCCTTGAGGCAACCCTGAAAGAAAGTTCACTTTAAAGCCCCTTGATTAGACATGGTCAACTACTAGATTTTTCAATTTGTGAGATGGCCAACTACTGAAACAAAAACATGACTTCAAATGATTTAACAGATTTTTTTTTAAACAGGCCCTTTCGTAATTTTTTTTACATAATATTAATTACATGATCCAATATGAGAATACTTGCTTTGCCTTCATTCGGTACAATGCTAAACTTTAATCATTATTTTTGTTGAAATTTTCTCTTAAACGGTCAACCATTGGTACGTTTACCTTACTATTTGTAAGAAGAAATTTTATAAGTCCGATGCCTTGTAATATAAATCGATTTATGAAGCGGTCTATACTGCGATTTTAGTCTGACCGAAATCAGCAAATTTTTTTTATTTACAAACATTTTATTTGTTCGTTAAGTAAAAAAAATACATTCTCATATAGACAGACAGGTCTTTTATTTTTGCATTGAGTTTTCTCCTAACGGTAGGTATTTGAATTACAATAATTATTAATATCTGGACAAACTATACCTAATATAAATATTGTTTATGCCAAAAATTATTGCTATGGCATCACTTATTGTAAGATAATAAATTTTGACAGATAAGATTCATCTGACGTATGCTAAGATAAAAATTAATTGAACCATATAACAAAACAATAGCACGTATGGTTTTTTAGGTTGTGAAGATGGCTGAAGCGACATACAATGATAGTGGCAAGGGTACGTAACTCGTGAAATCAATTACAAAACTTTTTCTAATTCATCTACGAAAGATATTGTAAATGCTTTGTTTTGAAACTTATTTACAGATATGAAAGTTGAACCTTCAAGCCCTACGGAGAGGGATCACATTTTTTCGCGCTGTAGTAGTACGGGCTCTATACATACTCCTACGTCATCTGCACACAACTCTGGTTAGTTTTCCAGACTTTTAGTTTTATTTATGATATCAGTCTTTTGATGAATTGTTTTTATCAACATTATATTATGAAATAGATAGCTTTCTCTGATCGTTGGTAGTTTTTACGACAGCTTTATACACCAATTAAAGAAATTCAAAGAAGAAGAAGATTGCAATTCGCTATTCCCTTTTTGATTAAATAATCAATGACATATTTTCAGGCCTCATAATTGGAGTCTATTAAAAGTGTCGTGATTATTTTTAAAACCAGTCAATGACGAAAAGGTATAAAAATGAAATGCAATGGGAGATTTTCCTTATATTATGATATCATATCCTAAGTGGAAGAAAGTCTAATATTGATAGGATATTTAATAACAAATATACTGCTGAAAATTGTCAAGTTTTATATATATGCTGATTTAGAAGACAAATAAAACAAAAATAATTTTGGCAGAACTAAAATACATTGCTATTTTTTCATCTTATTATAATGGATTTCCACCAAGTAAATGCCAATTCAAACAATCAACAAAAATTCTGTTTTGTTTCACTGGTTTTAAATATGAATTCTCGGGTATCGATGGCTGTGATTTCATTATTCCTTGAATGATTCTTGATTACATGCCATAATCATTTTTTAGACACGTTAAAATGGCACTCCTCATTTAACGTTGTCATCAATCGTGAATCGAAATAATGTCCAAGTTTATTGGCTAGATGGAAGCCCTTTAGGATTATGCAATTGTTTGATAAATATGTACATGTATGTTTATTCTTTTTAGTTTTCTTTAGCCAAGTGTATATACCAGGTATATGAGACAAATTATCTTATATGTAGTTAAAAAGTCAAATTCATTAATTCTATTATATTTCAGATGATGAAGATGACAGTGGTGACAACAAATCATCAGCAGTTAGCTATAAAGAGAGGCGACGTGAAGCGCACACCCAAGTAATTATCAATTTTCAACTGAAATCAGAGACATTTTCAATGACAAGATTTTGAAAATTCGACAAAATCTGCATTGTCTCATCGATATAATCAATTGTTGATATTGCATTACAAAAAATATTGAGAGTCATTTCTGCTTCTTCAAAATTATTGTTTTCTTCCTTGGAAAACTTTTGCTGGTGAATCCTAAAAATTTGTATAAATTGTCCTATTAAAACTTGCTTAGTCATGCAGTAGCTATAGATTTTTAAAGAATGTTATTACGATTTGAATCCGAAAAATCTTGTACCATGAATCAAGAGAGTTTAACGGGATACTGTGATTACTATCACTACATATATCTCCTGAATATGAATGTTTTATATTGTGTCATTTTAGGCAGAACAAAAGAGACGTGATGCAATTAAAAAAGGATACGACTTATTGCAAGAGCTTGTACCAACATGTCAACAAACGGATGCTTCTGGATATAAACTGAGCAAAGCAACCGTAAGTCACAAAAATATAATTCAAACGGTTAAAATAATTATGTCATCTATGAAACAAGTCGTAATAAAATTTAACTGAATACTTTTTTAAAATTACTTTTCCATGAGATAACTATAAACTCAAACAATTGAAATAAACCATATCTTTAATAATATATCAGATAAAACCGACCTATTAAATTACTAGGCATTTCCATAATATTAAAATATGTACCTGAAAATTGTAATTTACCCATACAATTACTTATCCAATTCATTGAAACTCACTAACATCAAAAAATTCGCTAATTCATTTTCATTGTGAAAACTACAATTAATGTTATAAAAGCAAAACACAACTCTGTTCACAACTGATTCCACATTTTATGAAACATATTTTTCACTGATGAATCTGTCTCTTTTTTAGGTTCTACAAAAATCAATAGAGTATGTACAGTTCCTGTCACAAAACCGTCGTCGACTGAGCAATGAGAGAGCTGGTCTTCGGAAAGAAGCCGCAGCCCTTCGCATTATGAGAGCTGCGTACACACAGCTATTGCAGCAGAGGCCTCCGTCGCGTGGCACTGGTGCCACACTTTCGGATGACGACAAATTCAGACTGGTAATTCAATTTAATTCATAGCCCATATTGTCCATCAGCTTTTTCACAATTTAATGGGGCATTTTCAGTCAGTATAATATATTTGGTTCCATGACAAAACAGAACATGACTTCAGAATATGATAAAACAGAACTAGACTTTTCAGAACATGACAAAAAAACCTAACCTAACATAACCTAACCTATTTTATCATATTCTGTTTTATACCGTTACCAATATATTTGATGATTAATTCTTGGTTGGGGATTGAATTCATTGTTAGTTATAAAAATAGCTGAGCAAATTGTGTAACAGCTTGCTACACGAAGAATTGTATATTTTGCAATGTGTTAATAAAACCATGTTATAGTTTCAGGCAATAATGGAGCATTTGTTTGAATCTTTTGAGACTGTACCGATGGGTAACTTCTCGGAACTTTCTGCCGGTGTCTTCGGCTGGTTGGAGGAGCATTGTAAACCGCAGGCTCTGCGATCACTCGTCTCCACTGCTTTAGACGAACAAGAATTCTAAGTTTGCCATTAATTGTTGTACCATACCTGCATATTTTGTTAATAGATGTACTTAGTAGATAAAACTTATCCCTCAGGGCTATACCATATTTAGTAACAAACACGTATCTATAAGAAATTAAATTAAATTTTTAGATAAATCATCTATCTATCAAAAATAAAAAAAAAACAGTAAAAAGTCTGGTTGAAAATAAGTTGAATTATAAACATAATATTTATTGATACATTTATTAACCATAGATATTGAATGACACCTACTGAAATATATATCTTATAAGCCATGTAACCAGAGCTGTGGAGTCGAGGCTTTTTGGCTGGAGTCAGACTCGTTCTCGGAAATTTTGAAAAGTTTGAACTTTTTATTTTTGCATATAATACATCAAATTTGACTATTGGACGGATTGGTAGGGTTGATATTTAATTGAATACACATAAATAAGAAAATTAAGAAAAAAAAGTGACGATATTAAACTTTTTTAGTCGGAGTCGTGTTTTTGGTCAATGTTGGAGTCAGAGTCGTGGTTTTGGTAAATGATAGAGTCGGAGTCGAACATTTTTTTTACCGACTCCATAGCCCTGCATGTAACATTCAAAGACCCCCTCATTTCACATGTCGTTACCTCACTTTGCAAAGGTTCTAACTGACATTTTGGTCTAAAAAGTATGTATGAACCGTATTCTAGCATATATATAACTTCAGAATCAAAAATGACTGAATTATGGAGTTATTAGAATTTCAGAGTTCAACTGCACACTTTTTTTTACTAAATTCTAGTTCTAAGATTGGTATCATTATTTCCATTATTAGATCATTGAAATCATTATTTCTTAGTAGAATGGTTTGAGTTATATGCTTAAAATAAATAATTTGAAACATTTTTACTTGCTCATTGTTACAACTGAACTTTATCTTTTATTATACGGAAAGAAAAATAGCAATGTATTTTAATTCTACATAATAGTATTGCTACCCGGCTTCGCTCGGACCAGTTTAGGGTTATGTTCACCTCGGCGCGTAAATTCAGACGGGCCAAGTTGAAACAACTTTTTTCAAAATTCAAAAGTCTAGGTCAATTACAATGGAATTAAAATGAACATTTCAGACTGGGATTGACATTTCACAGCCCCTTTCATATTTTGACAGCCCCATTCTCGCCCATTAAAATGTCCAAATTCAAGGAAAAAATCTAATTTGCTGCCAAAGAAATGTCAAATAATACCTTCACGTAAATAATAAACATTATTTTATTAATAAAAGCCGGGAAAAGTTCAGTAGAAGACTAATTTATTACATTTTGACTAAATGTGTTCGCCGATAAAAATTCAAACATATTTTCTTTCATATTCGTTTTTATGGCAACTAAATGACCAAAAATGCAAAAGGGAAATACAGACCCACAGACATACATACGCCGTTTCGGTTTTATATATAAGATAATATGATCAATCTTCAAACTTTAAACGCTCATATCTCAAAACAGGTCAACAGCAGTTAGAACCTTTTCAAAGTAAGGTGTCGATGTAACATAATCGACAATTCGTGATCAAATGGTTGATCTTTTATTGAGACAGTCCCAATAAATCGTCAAAACAATTAAAAGTATACGATACATGAATATAATTTCAATCAACTGCTATCAAAAGGTACATTTTATTTTTAAGTTTTTATATCAATATGCATAGTTTTTATTTTGATCCATCGAATTATGTGATTGTTTCTAGAAGTTTTTCTGATTTTAACTCTTTGTATAGTTTAATTGTTATCATGAAAAATATTTTACTTTTTGTTATTGTATAATATATTGATGTTGGAATGTAAGGTATAATTACTCGACACGTGTTTTATATTTTCCTCTTTCTTGCTTCACGTCGAGTGATGGACATGAGTGAGATATAAAGTCACGCTGGCGTTAACTCATTTATTCTACTCGTTCATACACGAGTGACGCGAAATGTAAAATGAAAAAAGAAATATTGGCCTTCTCAATTGGTCATCACGTTCATCACTGATTTGGCACAAGAAATATGACATGTGCCTTTACATTATTTATCTTGTGTTTCTCTCATAACTTCAACTCGCAGGCTCAAAATTTTACTATTTTATGTTTCTAAAATAATAAGGGGTCAGTTTGTTTTATTTTAAAATTGTTCAAATTATTTATTTATAAATTTTTTACCTTCAATAATCATTTTTTAGAGTGATTATTATTTTCAAATATTTATCTAGGATGACCAAATTTGCACAAAAAATGTACATACATATTTTTATGAGAGAATAATTTGTATATTATAGTTAAATGTTTAGTATTTTTTCAAGCGACTTACCGTTCGGATATGAAATCCGTTTGGCTCTGTAAAAAATAAATAAGAATACAAAATAATTATCACTATCACTATTGATATTTTATTTTTATCGACTTTCAAAGATCACCTTCCCTGCTCAAAACATTTTATTATAATCAACAGGAACCTGAAACATATGCATTGCTGTGGTAAGTGGCGGTAGTGACAAGAATATTAGGGAGTGCAGTATAAGATTCACCTATTTTTATAAGAAATCCATCATCTGATTCTTGGTATTTGAAAACACTTCTACAACATGAACATTTAAGTCGGATATTAGTGGTACCAACAGTTTCTCTGCAGCAGTCTAGGCAGAGGGTCTAGGTCAGTGAAAAAAAAAAATTGGGAATCCATGAGATGTAAATGGGGGTTTATTTATTTGGTAGATTTAAGGTTAAGGCTGACAAAATTGAAGCCAAATATTGATATTTCTATCAAAGCAACAGGCTCGTGTCTCTCATTAAAATCACTGTTTTTGTGTATTTACTTTATGTAAAAATATTACTATATTTTCATTTTGTGTTGTCATAATGAATAAATGAAAAACCATTTTTTTAAACATTCTACACTACATTAAACCCTATCAAAATGAGAAGCTCTGTGTCAGATTCAAAAACACATTTAAAAAGGGGCTTAATATTATGTTTGCATATCATTTATAACTTGAATATTTGGATGGGGGTGCAGTGCACTTTCTGCACCTTTACACCGTCTATTGGTGTTGTGGAATAAGATAGAATAATATTAAGAAAAGAAAAGATCGTCCACTCTATGATATTGAACAAAATTAATTGCTTTTTTTTGTTGGGGGAGGACATGTAGTATTTAACAACTGGTAATAATAAAAAATATTTCACACCTTCGCTTTTTGTCGGATATATTTATTTCAATACCTTTGATTGATACGAAAGATACTTACACAATAAGCTAATTACATCATTTCAAACTCTAACAACAGTTCTATAACATTTTATTGTATTAAATAATATGTACATCAAAGCTCTTAATTATATCACATAGACATTAATTCTGGGACAATATTGATAGTTGGGTATATTTTTCATTACACTATCACTAAAAATACAATTATTTTATAGTCTATGGCATATCTAGCTGTTGTGTAAGTTGGCAATTAAAATATAATTGAATGAACGATAATGAATGTCGTTCAAATTATCTTAAAAAATATCCCCTTTTAATGACACAGAATTCATTTGAATGAAATGTGAAAAAGCGCACATAAATTGGTTCAAATAACATTGTTTCTTCTGCCCCAAATATGTGATTTATAAATACCAATTTAGCTACAAAAATCAAATGATGTTTCAGATTTAATAATATATTGAACATTAAAATTTTTAAAATCATTTAATTATTAAGGATTTATTAGACAATTCAATATTATTGTGATGATGAATAGTAAATTTACTAAATATATCATTGAAAGCCTTATTTTCATGTGCTTTCAATTATATGTTGTATGTTTCTTCATGCAAACAAATCAATATGATTGCAAAGAAATGATATCAGCACTTTGAATAAAAAAAATCAGTAAATAATTAAATCTATTCGAACATTTTTTTAATAGTTGTTGAATGGTTAAAATAACATAAAAGCATACATATTTTGACTTTTTTCAAGGTTCAATTATGTTTCATTTGAATTCATCAAAAAATCAAAATGGTTGCCATGTTTACGACATAAAATTAACATAAATCAAAATACACAAATTCTTTGATTTAAACTGTACTTTTTTTCAATCGAATTGTATCACTTTAAATATTCACATTCAGAATTAGGATGTAACTGCATATTTGTGTCAAGATGGCGTGAAACATATTTTTGTGACATGCAATGAAATTAGACCAACCATTTTGAATGTTTGCTGGTTTATGGTCAGAAGTAATTGCAAGAGATGACATTGCGTCAAGAATTATAAACGTTTTTTAAATTTAAATAAGCAAAACAGTCAGTTCAAGTACATTCATGCACTTGAAATGTCTGAAGATGCTGAAAGGTGAAATCCGGGGCGTTAGCGACAAAACTCATGGAAAACTACAAAATTCAAACGATTCAAAAATGATATTGAAATTCCATGAAGCACTTCAGTTGAAATTCTAAAAAAAAAAAAACAATTTTCAGGATACAGTTTCACTCATTGTAAGTGACGATCGTAGAAGACGATCAGTTACTTATTACCATCTCTAATCTGTATTCGTTTTTGCAAAACATACAAAAACTGGTAAAATCTGCTTGGTTATTTTGGCTAATTCCTTCAAAAAAGTCTAGTCTTAAAAGGGTTAACAGTCAAATGTACTGATAATTATACATTTTTTTTACTGACAAATAATTCCGACAAAAACAATTTTAGTATAATCATTAAATCTTAATTAGTTATTATTATTAATATAATTGTTTATACACTTATTGATTATGCGTTTTTGGTAAACATTAACCAAACCTTGGCACATAGCATCAATAAAAGTCTAATAATTATGAATATAATAGATGACATTTGGCTAAGAATATTATAACTCAACAAGCAGTGACGAATTAGCCCCATAAGCGCACGCTTAGGACCTCCATTAAAACGTATATATAATCAGTGGCGGTAGTAGATAAGATAGCAGGGGGTGCTGCGGTTGACAAAAAAAATAAAACATTTTCATTATATTTTGCTATTAACATTAAAAACGACATGCATTTCTTTCCTTGGGTAAAACACTTTCTAACGAGAAAAAAATTAGAAGAAATAAAGCTGCGAGAAAAACAGTACCAAAGCAAGCTTGTATTTACAAACTTCCCTCCCTGCACCCCTCCTTCGCCTACTCGAATATATTTCATCGCAAACGGTACTGCATAATGTATTTGTACCGCGGTGTGTGATAGTTATTGAATGCACGCTTAAATAATATTGATATTTAAAATTTTGAAAATTTACATTTTTCTCAATTTGCTTGGGGGTGCTGCAGTAACGCCATTGTATATAATATAGCCAACATAAAATGTTTTTATACGAACATCGTCTTGTGTTTTTTTAAGTGGAACTTATAGACATATATGAAATCAAATCCAAATACTTTCGCAAGTGAATGTGTCACATTGTGTTTATCCAATTCAGATCTTTGGATCAATTTCTAATCATATTGCACGCAAATGGATTTTACTATTAGGTGCCCAGTCGAAAAAAGTCTGCAAATTACTAAGAAATGATTTTTAAAAAACAATTTGTAAGCAAAGTTGCATGGGTAAAGAGTAGTTTCAAATTTTGACACATATCGCCCCTTTCAAGCCGCGTTAGTGACAAATCGCTACTTTTCAGGATAGCAAAAAGAGTGAACAAGTATTGTGTCAATTAGAAAAACTTCGTTTCTTTACCATTTCATTCCAAGTATTGCAGTGTTTTTTTTGAAGAACTTAACCTCAAATTTTACTATTTTACTACTTTAGAACAATGGTTCTCAAGGGTGGCCACCAGAGGAATTTTCTACCACTGAGAGCTTCATTGTAAATATTGATACGGTAAAATTTTTCGTGAGAACCAGTGTTTTAGAATCACCAAAATGTTACTAACACTACAATAGCTTGGTAACGACGATATACTGTAAAGCGGGGTAAATAGAGACACTTTTTACACTTCACGACTATGTATATTCATATCTGCGCCACATAATTCAAATATGAATGACTTGACAATATTTTATACTACACATTCATGACAATATTTTTCAAATATTCACTATCGTTATTAAGACAGTCAATTTTGTTTGATGTCTCTATTCACATTGAATTGGGGTAAATAGAGACTTTTCAGGTGAATAGTGACAAAACCACAGATTGTAATGATTGGAATATATGAACCTCTATTCTATATGAGTCTCTATTGAACCCGTTTTACGGTACTTATAAATTTAAAAAACAACTGGCTTAATTTAATTTTCGTGCAATAAAAGGGAAGTTTATAAGGATCAAAAAGTACGGATGCACAGGCATTAAACTTAAAAACGTTTGATTCAATTTTGGCCAGTCATTTAGTTGGTTTGGTTTTGTCATTCGAGAGATAGTATTATATGCATTGTAAAGAATTATATATAAATAGTAAAAAATACATTGGATACTTAGTAAAGTTGTGCTAAAGTTCAATCCTTGTTTTTGTCTCTATTCACTAGGCAGTATCTATTCACCCCGTTTTACGGTACTTAAAACAAAAGCAGAAAAAATCAGAAATGCACACAGTAAACGATTAGCAATGATCTATGATTAAATATTCGATATATATAATCACGCATCAAAGTTATTTAATATTATTATAACAATAATTTGACTACGTAACATTAGCATTGCTATCTGATTCAATTGAAAGTATTAAATACAAACAAAATTAATTGGTAATTACTTACACTATGGTTAATAGATTCAGATTTAATTAATAACAAATTAATCTATATTCCCTTTGTACAAAGTCTCTTCAACAACATTGTAAAACTACTATACTATTGTAGGTAATTATTTTAATGTACAAGATTGGTACAAAATTAAAAATATTTCTACAGTTTTATCCAAACACTAGCATAATATTACTATGTATAATATGGTGTCTAAATGTTTGGTCAGTGTTTTGAAGATCTTTGGTCACTATTGCAAACTAAAAGTTAAAAACTAAATACTATAATACTGCTTTTTAATGTTAATTGATACAATTGGTCATGTAGCTAAAAAGTTAATTGATAATAAAAGGAAAGAATTATCCAATGGATATGCAGTGGCAACCCATACACTGGGTTCCCAACCCATGGGTCGCGACGGGTTTTCTGTAGGGTCACCAACTTATACAGTCAACTAAAAAAATATTCACTCTAATGCATTTTTGTTGATTTTTTAATTAGCTTATGAAAAATCAATTTTTCAATTTGGCCTTGGGAGTCGCGGGTCAAAAGGCTTTCATAAAAAGTGGCCACCATCCGAAAAAGGGTTGGGAACCTATGGATTCATTCTATATGTTAATATGTTTTCATGGATATACTATATTTGTTAAAACAGACATGAAAAACAATTATTCCTGATAAGAATTGAACATATTTTTATTTATTGAACATTCTCAGTCAATATTTGTAAGGGGTGTTCTTGATTTTTTCCACCACATTTAGTGAGACATTAAAAACCTAAAATATATCCGTCACTTCGGGTTAAGGAAACGTAAATCGACTTTTGCTGATTTTAAGTTATGAATGCCACTAGATGAAAATAATATGTTACGTTATTTGTCAAAGTGAAATATCGATAGAAGAAGTGAATACGAAGATATTTCAATACGTACAAAAATCACTTTCTTGTTCATAGACTGACATTAAAACAATAGAAGATACTGAACAAAAAAAAAATCTGTGAAAAAATTGAATACTGTTGAAACCTGTTTTTTGGCACTCCTGAAAAGTAGAAATAAATGAGTTAATCTTCTCTGATTCGAAAGGGCTGTAATTCTATATGTTAGTATGTTTTCATGGATATACTCGAGTTGTCTAAGCGGACTTGACAAACAATTATTTCTGATAAGAATTGAATACTTATTTAATAAACATTCTCAGTCAATATTTGTAAGGAGTGATTCGTGTTTTTTTCCGTCACATAATGCCTTCATTAGTTACTGAAGTCAATACCTAGAATATATTATACAGTAATGTTTTACAAAGAATTTTAGCGATAAATTAATCAGGAATCTTATTTAACGATGTAGCTCCAGCAGGGAAAAAGAAAATTTGTAATATAATATTAAAAATAACTTCTTCATGAAATAACAGGCATCTTCAGACTTACTATCACAAATTTTGCTTTAGTTATAAAGCAAATCGATTCTAATATTTTAAAATGATAAAATTACAAAATGGTGTTTGCGATTTTTCCTTTTTACGGAAACCAATGAGATGCAATTAAGAAAGGTTAATCCTTTCATTGGATATAATGTAAGCAGTGGTGAGCAACCTGTTCATATTTTTTAAATTGCTAACGTCATCCCTCGTTGCTTCCCGTAAAAAGGAAAAATCCCAAACTCCATTTTGTCATTTTATCATTTTAACATATTAGAATCAAGTTGTTTTATTACTTAAGCAAACTTTGCGACAGTAAGTCCGAAGATGTCTTTGAAAGAGGCGAAACGCGTGTCACAGTTAAGTAACACAATACGTTGAATCGTCAAAGTTATTTTTAATTTTATATTAAAATGATCATCCACAAAGTACCACCGAATCCATTGAAAGTAAGAACATCTGTTTTTTTTTATACAGTTGACCAATTTTCAATAAACATACTGGCTAAAAAATGTCCTTTTATCTGATGGATGTATATTTATATGTGCTTTTTTGAGGCATTCTTTTCTTATCCAATGGATATATTCATATCCTTTCAGTCTCCGTTGGTTGACTGGAAGCGTGCGTGATTTCTGCTAGCGGCACGCTCTCTCTTCCTGCATGTCTTCTTCTCTTTTTATTCTCCTCGATGCCTTCGCAGCACAGCTGTCTGAAGACGCATATGTAGCAGAAGAGAAGCGACGCCATCAGCACCATGCCGATGATCACAGTGATAACCAGGAGAACGCTGAGCTCGTCATCGTTCTCGCTGTTGGTACCACTTTTTCTCGTCATATCGGAAGATGCTCACATCACCAACGTGAAAATCTGAAAGAAATAAGACAGATGGTTTAACTCTTTAGGTGCGGCGGGTTATTTCGCAAAAGTCTGCGAAAGGTGTCAATAATACACGAAAAAATAAAGTATTTGTATTTAATACTTTTATGATAAATTACCATTTTATACATGTATGTATACACATCAGTATAATTTTTTAGATTATTTAATATTTTTATTATTATTAGAGCAAAAAATCAAAACATTTTTTTCCTTGCATTTTTCAAATCTTTGATGAATGTTTATTTTTGATCACTTTTAAGGTGTTCGCTGTCAATACTTGGTGGAGTGACATTATAATAAAAATAATAGAACATTTTTAGTACTTTTTTCACATACAATTTATTGGATCAGGACCGGTTTCGCTCATGGCGAGCATTGTCGACTGAAAATCAGTTGACAAAGCTCGCCGTGAGCGAAACTGGTCCTGCTCCAATAAATTTTATGTGGAAAAAGTACTAAAAATGTTTTATTATTTTTGTTTATTTTTGATATTATCGTGTACAGCGGGGATTCTTAACCACGTGCCCGCGGAGTCATTTTCGTGCGCCCGGCAAAGAATTAAAAAATATTTTTTGAATTTGAAAAAGTATAAGATTATCTCTATGTTATTTTGAGAGGTGATGATATTTTTAATGTCTATAAGAAACAACGCGAAAAAGATTAGCATGCCTTTATAAAAAGTGTCAGCAATAATTACTGATAATGCTCCAGTCAGTGCTTTCCTTTGAACATGTCATGAATGTCGTCTTGAAAATAATAAACAATGTTTGAACAAATCCTTTATCTCACAGAATATTAAAGCCCTTGTAGAAAAACTGATATACCTGACATGGGTTTGTCAATGTAAAATTCTCTTCGTAAAATGCAATGTCAAAGATTACACAAAATATGCATTTTTATTTCTGGATTTTTTTTTAATTGTAAATAAATACATAATCTAATAAATATACTGAATGTAAAACATGTAAAGCTGTCAAGGTGATAATTATATAATTAATACATATGAATTACTTATATCTTTTTTTTAAAAATCCGGCCTGCGCCCGTGACTCATCTCCAAAATCTCAAATGCGCCCGTCACCGCAATAAGGTTAAGAACCCCTCCCCTGGTGTACATTATATGCAAGATTTCAATTAGACATGTAATTTGAGATATTAATAAAAGAAATATTCATTTTTAGTGAAAGATTTCTTTTTTATTTAACTTAAAAAATACATACAAATATACCGACCGACTTTTACAAAACTTTCGGCCATAAATGTACTTAGAGCCTAGAACGAGAATAATAGAGATCATTTTCTAAATCACACCAGCCCATCGTAAAATATTGCATTTTTGTATGAAAAAGGTGTCCCGTTACGCTTGGACAAAAACACCCAAAAAAATGTAATGGCCGTTATTTCCAATGTTAGACGTATTGGTGCTAGAGAAAAAGGTTTTCTACATAAGGTCGACTTAAATTCATATCCGTATAGTGCACGAGCAGTATTTCATACCCCGTGCATATATATCGGCATACCGCACTTAATACACATGAAATAATATGCCGATATATCGCCATACCGAGCCTAAAGGGTTAATATCGTTATAAGATCTTACCCCGTGTCTTAGGTAAGCGACGCGAACCGGCAAGCGAATTTAGGCGAATCCAGTCAATTTAAAACGTAGTTGATCAAAGGTCTTATGTGCCATCGCTCGGCCAGACGCAATTAACGCTCTGGTGAGCTTGGACCGTTTGATATTTTCAAGCGATTCGCGCGCGCCATGAGTCAGGCACTTGAGTCGACTTACGACATATGCCGTCCTGACCGGATCGCTTCGCCCACATATGACACTTGCATGGGCGAGGACCGTTTGATATTTTAAAACTCTGCCGCTTTCAAAGCTGCGCCGGATCGCCTCGCCCAGCTAAGACGACCCGTTACGTAATGACTAAAATTAGTAATTAATAAATGACACAATTAGTGCAAGAGGCGCACTGCACTCCCTTTATTCCGGCGATATATTCGATCTATTTTATTCTTGAAGCTTATCCATAGATGGCTTTGCTAGTATTAAGATTTAAAAAATAAATATTTCATTCAGGGAAACGCGTACATCTAAACCTTTTTTTGTGAGGTAGATGCGTTCCGCGGAAACTCGCACAAAAAAGCTATGACTTAATATGGGGACATAACATGTACAGTGTACACGCTTGTGTCAAGGTCACATTGTAATAAACAGGTGAAACTTTGGATTATTGCACGTACAACGAGCTGTGTATACGTAAAAACATTTGAACGTTTATATAGTCCCAAAAATATATTTTAAAAAATACAAAAAATATTTGAAAACGCACAGTAAAAAGGCGCACAAAAAGAGGTTTGAGTCTACATATATCTTACATCACGGGCCACTGATGGGTTGATAGAATTAAAAACACCTGTACTATTAGATACAGATACGTTAAAGGAGTAAACAAGAAGGTGTGTACTGTAAGCTCCCGGCCATTTATTAATGGCGGAAAACGGAAGAACGAATAATCCAAATTATGATTTATATTTCATGTTTTTGCCGTGCATTCAACACCGTTCTAGTCTGTCGCAGTTGTTTGCCGGCTTGAATCTCACTACGGAAAATTTCAAAGATTGATTTTTCAATCGGTAAATAAATTTGCGACAGCACTAACGGCTTGAAAACTACTAGTACTGCCTTTTTCTCCTCTATTTTTGGTCACTAAGCAACAGTCAGTTTTTCTAGAAACACTCAGCTTTACACTGAGAAAAGACATTGTTGTTTTTTAAATATAAATATCGACTACTAAACTAACAAACTGACTAACTCCTCCATGGAAAATTCTTCTTCTTGGATCTTCAAATGGAATTTTAAAATTTCCTTACTTACTTTTACTCACAAACAAGAGTATTTTGGAATTGTAAAATTACACTCAATGGCTAAATTAACATGTTTGTATATGTCTTGAAAATGTTTCACAAGTGGAGTTAGTCAGTTTGTATATTAAACATTCGGTGTATCGTAAGTAGGGACTCCAATTACTCGACATTTCAACTACTCGAGTATCGAGTAGTAAAACTTTAAAATACTTGAGTAGTTTCAGATGTACCAAACTATAAATGTATTATTAATTCAAGTTTTCGTGTATGTTACAGTGAAACTGTATTCTCAGTGAAAATGTATCAAGTATTAGATTTGTATGACAACATGATTTCACTGATCACGATCATTGAAATTATTGGCCCAAGTCGATGATTTGCCGGCCTTAAAATTTGGTTTGCTTCAATGAAACAAAATCTGCAAGTAGTCCCTTTCATATAAAGAGAACCAAAGAAAAACACAGACAAACAAAGGGCTGAAGATAAGGCGGTCAAATTTAATTTCAATGACAGTTTGGAGAAGAATATATTTTCACTGAGAATACAGTTTCACTGTTACAAATATAAATATTTACATAGATGATAAATTAATAAATAAGCTTATTTTATTTCATTAATGCATTTATTTCAACTTATGAAACATTTATTTCAAAAATAAAAGAGAATTAAAGGTCTACAATTTTAATTTGGTTGGAAGTTTTGTTTTTTTATTCCCAAGGCAGAAAAACTCAGTTGCTGTGGACGTTGGTTTAAAAGTTAAAAATCAATTAAATAGTGCTATCTAGTTTTTCTGTCCGCTGTTTAAAACAAAATAAAATTTTGAAATAAACCTTCATTTGTAAAGTTCATTGAGTACTTGAAAAATGGACGAGTATATTCGAGTATCGAGTACTGAATACTCGAATTGGAGTCTCTAATCGTAAGCTATCCCTTATTGAACAGCTACTAAATCCCACTCTTCATAATATTAAAGTTCCTGCTTACATTCCGGAAATTCAATCAAACGTCATAATAGGCTTCTAAAATGAAGTTAAGCCGATGTAAGTGCAATTGATCCAACCGAAAAGAATGGTCAACCGAACTTAACATATTTCGAGTCGTTTTTTCTCTTGACCGATAAATGTCATTGTTAAAACTGTAGTACTCAACGGTAAAGAAGATCATAAAAGCGAATGGCAATCGCTTATAATTCAGGAGTCACCAAAGCGTCGATCGCGTAGCTATTCCAAATCGCCGCCTGTCTGGTGTACTGATGTATACATCTGTGATTCCTCTTTTATTTCAATGATAATAAATTCATTTGTTCGCTCCGTGGCGCAGTGTCAACTGTCTTGGCTTGCGTGCTGGACCGCCCGGGTTTGATTCCCGGTACGAGTCTGTCCTTGTCCTTGTATCCTTTTAATCCATACTCTCTTCGAAAAAGAGAGGTTAAGCAACTGAGTAACAAGCAGTTCTCGTAGAAAAAAAAATGTTGAGATAAACTCCGCGAGGAGTCCATATGCTCCAAGTTGGGAGCGGACATGTTTAAAAAAAACAATTTCAAAAAAAGTCGCCTATAGTGGTAAAAGTTTGGCCACCCCTGGTTTATATATTGGACTTGGATTTGGATTCGGAATAGGGTGGCTACCGACAAGAATAAAACCAGAAATATTTTACATTATTGAACTCTTTATCGCACGGATTCCCAACCCATGGGTCGCGACCCCTTAAGGGGTCACGGCGGGTTTTCTGTGGGGTCGCCAACTTATACAGTCGACTGAAAAAAATATTTACTACAATACATTTTCGTTATTTTTTTAAAAACCTTATTAAAAATGCCTTTTTTAATTACATGAAGGATCGCGGGTCACATGGCTTTTATAAGAAGGTGTCGCCACCCGGAAAAGGTTGGGAACCTATGCTTTATAGGGTAAATGCCGAAATTGGTTAAAATATTGACCACTCGCATTAATATAATCATGTCGTATATTTTGGTAGATTTTTTCAAAAAATGTGGACGTTTTTATGCTTTTAGGCGCTTCACATATAAAAAAAAACCATTTGTCGGTACAAAAATTTACATCAACGATTTCGTACGGTAATCCCAATAAAATGAACGAGGGGTAATCAGTCCATATCTATTTTCTCATAAAATTTCCAATAAACACGTGAAGACGAAAAAGGGATCGTATAATAAAGAATAAACTGTATAATATAATTTATTCTCTTTCGACTTATTGATATTTCAAATGAGATGGTTACTGACAAGAATAAAACCAGAAATATTTTACATTGTTTAATTAGACATACATTTAAATCACGATGCTGCGAGCTTTTTTTAGTTCCGTGATAGCTCGACACAATCCAAGTCGACACATGTCAAGAGGACATATGACAAGTTGACACATTGACAATTCACTACCTACAAAACTTGACACAAAGAAAATTTACTTTTCGTAATACGGTGAAAAAATTTATTTGAGCTCTACAAAAATAATGTAGTATATTGTTGATGGCTATTTCATAATAATGCTAGAATTGTGACAAATCGATTTTATGTTTTTCTGGAATTGAAAGCAAATCTAGGTTTTTATTGAGCGGTAATGAACGTACAATAAAAATAATTAACAATCGTAATTCTGTACTGGCAACACTGACGCGGCTGTTAGATTGTAATAACGACTTGATTTTTCATAATCTAGCATGCAAATGTTACGTAATTATGTAGGCATTCACTTCCCCTAGTGTGCCAGAAGGCGTTTCTTCCATAAAACGCCCCCTACGTGCAGTATTTTAACGGAGATCGAATAAAAAGAGGAGCGGTGTGTCAAGTTGTCTATGTGCTGAATTGTCTTTGTGTCAACTTATCATGTGTCAATTTGACATGTGTTGATTGGTCTGGTCACCGTTTTTTTTTACTTTTTAACCACGCTGTGATGGCCATTATAAATTCAGAACGAGTGGAAGACGGAATTTTCTTTCGAATGTGAAATCTCATTGAGAATGGCACTATCGCTTAACGAAGATTTTACTCAGAGAAACGTATCTATTATGGCAGGGAATATCAAACGGTTTTGCCTAACAGCGCCTTCGGTGATCACTTTTAAGGTGTTCACTGTCAATACTTTGTGGAATGGCATTATAATATAAATAATAAAACATTTTGGTACAACTGATAATAAATACAACGAATCGGTGATATGTATACAAAGTTTAAGGAATAATTAAAAGGTATGACAAACAATTGGTATTATAACCAAGCAAATAAATTGAAGCAAAATGTAAGAAAAATAGATTATGATCAAAATGTTGAAGACCTCTAATGCAAGCTATTACATCAAAAAATAATTGAGTATGAATAATCATTTGTGAAGTAAACACCAAAATTAATGCATTTAATAAATTAATCTTAATGTCTGTAATTGAGGTGGATATTCCAGGGAATGCTGAGTCCAACGAAAAAGTTATGTGAAAAGAATTAAAAGAGGGAATATTAATTCTTACAAATAAAAGCAAACAATCTGCAATATATTGCATAAATTTTATGTGGAATAAGTACTAAAAATGTTTTATTATTTTTATTTTAGCGCCTTTGAAAATAAAGAAATCAAAAAAAAATATTTTTCTTTCTTTCAATATACGCTCCCTACGTGAAGCATATGACCACGATGCCTGCGTGACTCGTTGTCACCCACCAATTGCTTTGCTTCCTTTCGATGGCTTTGGCGGTAACTTTTTGGAAGTTTGTTTACTTAGATTTTTCCACAAGATGGAGATGCGTCGGAATGTTTAACATGTGATGTATATTTTAAATTGCTGATCTTCCACTCATGACGTGCCAGCATCATCTGGAAGCATCAGCAGCACGTGACCTTACCAGTTCCAACGTCTCTTCATGACCGCTGACATAGCAGGGTGCTACACAATACGTTCCAAAATGTCCGAGGTCCTCACGAAATCAAATCACCTCACACTCAATATTTTGCACATATTCATCACCTTTAAAATGTTAACTCTTAATTTTTAATGGTGAATTATATTTAAAAGAACAGAACATAACATAACAATTTTGTACTGATCCAACGTGTTATTTTTTATATTTACATATACCAAGTCCAGTTTTTAACGGCATTTCAATTACAACGACAATCTGTATTGTTTTACTAAATATTTTTCCATGCTAGCCTTTTTAATGTAATCAATATAAGTAGAACTCTTTACAACATAAATATAGTAATAAAAAACTGTTTAAAACGTTGTATCTTAACGAAACATTATTCTCCGTTCAACAAAACTGTACTACCTTATAAATCAATCTAATTTCAAATATCCCGCGACACACACTTTGAGAACACTGCGCTTTGAGCGCTGCTTAAAATACTGAAATGATACATATTATTATAGCGTTGTGTATATGTATGTATTTCACTTCTTCAAGATTAATGAATGTAATTTTTAAAAGTGGAATAACTTATTTTTACAAAAGGGTGGAGTTTTTTTTGTCGATTTAATTTCCTGTTTCGTAAGCTGGCTTCCTTTCCACCAACACATCTTTAAGTAAAAAGCGGAAGAAAATAAAATGTAATGGAAAGATTGAAATAATTATATTTTAAATTGTATATCTTTAAAAGAAATCTTACGATTGGGCTTAGGCAAAAGTTTTGGCGTCTTTTTATGGCCCGAACAAAAAAATAATTCTCGAAACTTATAAAATTTAAAATAACTTTGATTATTCCACGTATTGTGTAATTAACTGTGACACGTGTTTCGCCGCTTTCAGCGGCATCTTCAGACTTACTATCGCAAAGTTTGCTTGAGTAATGAAGCAAGATTGATTCTAACATTTTAAATTATGGAATTACAAAATGGATTACGGGGTTTTTTCCTTCTAAAGGAAACAAGGAAGGGGTGATAGAATCAAAACAATGCAATAACATAATGATACTAATGAGGTGAAATCAATCAGATTAGGATTTTTCCTTTATAAGAGACGCAAGAGAGGGGTTATATATTCGAAACAAAGCAAACAAATAAATATATTTCTAATACGTGGAATAATCAAAGTTATTTTAAATTTTATATTAAAATGAACTTCCACTAAAGTTACAACCGAAACCATCGAAAAAATTACAAAATCTGTTTTAACATGGTCCTACAAATTCTATAAAGTATAAAGGATGCTATTCTTCAAATTTTTATTTAGTTTTGGCCTATACAGGTTAGAGTGAAGAAACCTTATATTTTCATTCACTGTATGAATTCCGTAAAGACAGCACTGCAACTGTAGCAATCAAAAACGTTTGCGTAGCGTATGGAGCAGATGTCAAATGAGACTTCCACCATTCTTCAGAATGTTAAATTAAATTTCCCTGATAATTGTTTGAGGAATCGTCAACATTGAGTTGTTTGTTCTTCCAAGGAGTAGAACCAGCCTGCCAATGGGGATGCCACTGGGAAGGGCTTTAGTGATTTTTAACGAAATTGCTTCGGATGTCGACATTATTCTCATGGACGTAAGTGAGTTCAGACGAGTACTATTTTTTATGTGTGTTGATATTGTCGTAACTCACTCGGTTGACTTCTTTGCCAATTTCCAATGTATTTTTTTTTCTTTCACTCGTATGTATATCTGGAAACTAAGTATTTCTTCTTTCAATGTTTTCATCTTTTTACACATTGCAATACCAATAAAATTAGAATTTGTAATTTTTGCAATGTACATTTATAAATAAATAAATGTCATCAATGTTCGAACGACACAAAGATGGTTTCCAAAATTCCGATGTGGAGACTTTCATCATAATTGAAACGGAGCAGTTACTTTGATAAACAAAAAAATGATGATTTTCACACGGTGTTCAACGCTATAACCATCCATAGTGATTTGCCGTACACCACTTAACAATTGGAAATTTTCACTTTAACAACATGTATGCTATAATCTAACAAATTTCGAACGTCCTTATTGAAAGATTCGATATAAGCTGTTTTTATCAAAGAGTGACATAATTGAAAGACAACATAAAACAGAAATCTGCAAATAGGTTCCAGGTATACTAGCTTGTATAATAATTGCTTCGATACTACTGAAACGTGACGTGATGAACGACAAAGCAATGGAATTAATATCTACCTAGAAGCCAATTACCAACGCCATGCTTTTTCGAAGAAATGTCGTTGTTTTGTAAATAGAAACTAAATTAAGCATTGGAAACTATTCTAGATTGATAAAATATTATGTTTGATACTTAAAATTATATTATTAGATTGATTGAGTTTGCATTTAATTGGTAGAATTCCATTATACTATGGTGAGAAAAATAACTATTTATTTTAATTCTACAGAAATTATTTTATATATTTGTTGATAGCTATTTCGGTTTACGCCCTCGTCAGAACTATGTTTTAAACGTGCATTAGATTAAGTATATGAACGACAGGGTAGATGTCTTGCGGCACATGCGATTAAATATACGTTGGTCAGACAGGCAGGAGTATATCAACTCGAGCTAAAGAGCATGTAAGATCATTTAATAATAATAAAAAACGATTCGCAATTTGCAAACCACCTCAAAGAGGAATTACATGACATTAATACTGTCTAGATTTTTTAACATTTTTGTAATAAGGGCTTTAAGCAAAATGCATTGGAACAACTAGAAATTAATAGGTATAATCAATCCAATGACATTCGTAATGAACAAATTACAATCAACGCATCACCACTTCTTAAGCCATTAATAAACGTTAATGCAATTTTAACTAAACCAACTTGATACAATACTAATTTTACGTTTATTCTAACTTAGTAAAAACCCAGAATAACTTTCTATTTAAGAATACGTCATATCAATTTGTCACATTCAATAACTCGTTATCTATATATATATAAATGAATATTTGTCTGTCTGTATTTCCGCTATGGACTACTAAACCGCTCGACCGATCGATGTGAAACTTTACAAATTTATTGAGTGCACTCCCGCGATGGTTTTTGGCCTACCACCCCCTCCCCCCAACCTCCAACCCCCAATTATTTTTTTTAAACTTTACGAATTTTTCGAGTTCACTTCTTCGAAGGTTTCTGGCATACCCCCTCCATACGCCCCCCAAAACCCACCCCGTCAAACAACACCACTCCCCCCCAAAAATTGATATCGATTTTTTACAAATTTCTCGAGTACACTTCCGCGAAACTTTCTGGCGTACGATGATTAAATGTATCTGAAGAGAGGACGGTTTGAAATGAAGCGAGGACTGTTAAGGACTAGCAGTCAGCTCATCGCTATCGCTTCACGCCATTTTTTGGGTACAAAAAGGCGGGAAGGTGAGAAGAGATTTTTAACAACACAAACACCCATTCACTTCGAACAGAATCGATAAATCGACTCGTCCAGGGACTTGAACCAGCGTGGCCAACGACGTTTACCACTGCACCACGGACCGGGAAAACGATGTTTTGAATACACATAATTTTTAATGTATTTTATCGTAGCAATATCGTCCATCTTTCGAATGTTTATGAATACCTACATACATATCTTCTAATCTAGTTATTTATAAATTTATTTTGCCTTCAATCTTTTCTTAGAATTTCAATAAATGAGAATATCCGATAAATTTACGGGTAAACGAGCTTAAATGAGTAAACTTCCTTGACTCCGAGCCACTCCCTGGAAACTCTCCCCAAATCCCAATAGATTTTAATAAATCCTTGTCTGAATTCACAATCAATTCATTTAATTTTACAAAATTAATATATCTGATTTATAAATATTTATCTATAAAAAACGACTGGAACAACGTATTTAAATTTAATAAGTAACTGAATTCATCGCTAGTAGTTTCAACTGATTAATTTAATTAAGCGAAACTGGTTCTGATCCAAATAAATTTCATTTGTTCCACATTTCAAAAAATGTCTTAATATTTTTTAATATAATGCCATTCCACCGAGATTGGTAGTGAACACCTAAAAAGTGATCGTATTTTATTTGTTTACTTTTTTTTTACCATGTCCGGTCCCAATTTGGAGCATATGGAATCCTCACGGAGTTTATACCAACATATTTTTTTTCTACGAGAACTGCTTGTTACTCAGGTGTTCAACCCCTCTTTTTCGAAGAGAGTGGGGGTGGAAAGGATACGACAACTATTACAGGGCTAGTGATAAGGTAAACGCTGTCACTATGCGTCGCTCTTTGGGATAAGAAAGGTGGGAAAGGATTTTTAACAACACATACACCCATTGCCTCTGAGCAGAATCGATTTATTGACTGGAAAAATCAGCTCGTACCAGGACGACGGTTGTTTATTTACTGATTCAAATATCGAATCGTAGCGATTCTGCTAGTTAGATTACATTCCTACGCAACATTGTGACGTCAATTAATTACATTCACAAAATGGCTACTAATGGCGGTTTACATTTAATTACAAACGCTCTATAGCACAAGCGTATTGGTTTTGTTTCGCTCACGTAACAAAACAGTGCTCTGTATAGATAGCAATTGAAATTCCGATCGTAGATTTACATATTATTTGAAGGATTCGAATGTTATCAAGGAATGAACATTATCATTCCTTTACGCGATTCGAATGATTTGAATGATTCAAATGTTATCAAGGAATGAACATTATCATTCCTTTACGCGATTCGAATGATTTGAATGATTCAAATGTTATCAAGTAATGAACACTATCATTCCTTTACCTTATTCGGAATAATACTATGGAAATGGGAATACGTTAATTCTAAATGTAACTTGAAAGTCACACTGCTAACAGTGCTAACATTAAAATTCCCGAATGAGAAAATCACGCAAGAATACTTTATAGCAGGGGTTCTTAACCCGATTCCCGCGGACACATGTGCGCCCGCTGTGCTATTTTTATGCGCAACCTACAAAGTATTAATCAACGAAAAAACTCAAATTTTATCAGAATTGTATTTTAATCAGGGCTGTGGAGTCGTTATAAAACAAGACTCCGATTCCGACTAAAAAAAGTTTAATTTCGTCACTTTTTTTTCTATTTATGTGTATTCAATTAAATATCAACCAACCAATCCGGCCAAATTTGACATATTATAAGCAAAAATAAAAAGTTCAAACTTTTTCAAAATTTGGCCAAAACGCCTCGCCGACTCCGAAAACGGCTAAAAACACCGACTCCACGTCTCCTTCTCCGACTCCATAGACCTGATTTTAATTATAGAAATCGCAAAAAAATTAAAACCATTTGTGTGATTTTACGAAGAAGTTGTCATTCCAAAGTTTTTATTTTCATTCATTTTGTGGTATTTTTGGAAGCTATCCAGGATACAATGATAAAAAAACAAATATGTACAAAATACTTTGCACTCCTCTACATATTATTTTTTCCTTTCTAGCAACTTCTCAATACATTTGCGAAGTTGATTAATATCACAGGACTTGCGTATTTATTAGCATGGAAAAACAAAATAACGAAAAATATTCTACATTATGGCATGTTACAAACATTGACTTTGGCACACAAAACGGTTTTTTGAATAAGGATAATTAAAGATTAAGATAAAGCAATTCCAACGAAGTTTAACAATGTCGAGCAGAACTCGACATAGAAGTTACGCGTTACCGATACGATGTCGAGCTAGACTTGACATAGGAGCTATGATTCGTTTTTTAAAAATTCGTCCTGCGCCGTCACTATTTTCCAAAATCTGAAATCCGCCTGGAGTCACAATAAGGTTAAGAACCCCTGCTTTATAGGTAAACATACCGTATTTAACCATTGTGTTCTGTTTGTTAATCCCATTTAAATAAAAATATCAATTATATCGTATAATACAATAGCAGAAAATTATAACGAAATATCTATCTAAAGCATTATTAAATTCATATACACAATAAGTCTTTTTTTTAAATTTAGAACAATCGTTTTAACTCTAGATGTATAGATTCTAGATAGAAACTGAATGTATGGATTACACATTATAAATTTCAAATTTGGAACATAAATTATTCTCGCAGAAAGACTTGAAGAAACAATGGAAACTAAATTTGGAACGGTGAATACGGTTGTTTGAATAATTTGAAATATAATTCTATTTCCATTTAAAATAAACACGGGTAAAATAACATTTAAGAATAAAAAATAATGTTTAGTTTATTTGTTTAAGTGTTTACATTAGTAGTAGATAGACATTTTTAAACATTGAAATCAAAATGTATATTTACTTGTCGAATTCTATATGTTTGATTTCGGGTTATCATTCTTTTTTGTCGCTTGGTAGCGAAGAATTGGTTTATTCAATGTATTTGAATGATTCGTATCTTGGGAAGATGCTGTGTTGTGGTTGGTGGCAATCAATCAACGTTTTGAAAGCGTTTAATGCTTCATCTAAACATTCTAAACTTTAGATTCTAAAGGGATCTGGGTTCCGAAAAGATGAAAATATCACCCAAAATAACATGCCATATCCTCAACGATTATACAGTACAATGATCAACGTTTTGGCTTCCGTGATGGACTTCGGACTATCGATAATCCTTCATATCGCGTTATTATAAATAAAACTTGGTGATCTACTTTTATTTTTGTATATATATATATTTTTTACCATTTCTGCCATGACTCCTCTCGAAGTTTATCTTAGAATGTTCAAGTATATGATGCTCCATGGTTTGTGCGTGGATCGCTGTTACACCAAGATTTAAACACCAGTGTGGGCATTTGCTCACCAAAGGCATCTGAAGTCTACCCAAATCGTTCAGAATAAGTCATTGAAGATAGTATGTGATGCTCCATGGTCTGTCCGTGGATCAGAGAATCAATATAGACCGAGAGCTATTCTTCTCGGTTACCCTCCCCAGGTAGAGGAGAAAAAGTAAGCAAACTTCTTCAACTGTAGCGATCGCGCTCTACTGTCAGCAGCGATGGGAAGGGATTGCAAACAAATAAAATTAAAAAAACACTTAGAGACGAAGGAGACTGGAAGACCGTTGGAGCTAACGGGCCTTAGAACTTGAAGCTCCGTCAAATAGGAATTAAAAAAATTTGTCTCAAAATGTTTTTTATGCAAGAACTGATAGCTACTTAAAAACTGAACCTATCTTTTTCGAAGAGAGTAAGGATTGAAATGGAGGTCTGCACGAGCTCGGGTAACGAAGGTTTGGATTCGGGTCCCGGCCGAATCCAAACCTATACATAGGAATAAATCCGATTATTCCGCATGTATACGTCATAATGGTATATCTCAATTACAAACATATTATAATTTGATAGTTGATATTAAATTATTTTAAATGTTGATTAAAATTTTGGTGAAAAGTTGAAAAAACTGTCGAGCTCGGGTCGGGCTGCGTCAGAGATTTTCGGGCTCAGGCCGGGTAGAATTTTAAAATTTTGGCCCTTGCAGACCTCTAGATTGAAAGGATAGTTAGCAAATCGCTGTCGCTACGCGCCGATGTTCAATTATGCATCGGAAAAGACGATATGACATCATGAATCGAAAGCGACCAATTAAGCTTATGATATCATCGTAATGTTGATATAAGAGTTTTTTTCTTAGAATATTTGTTTTACTGTGAGCAGCTTTTATACCACATTTTTATGCGAACAGAAATCGTTTGGTTTTTTAAATAAAAATGAAATGCCGACTCAATCACAGCTAGGGTTTCCAATCCCAGAATACCGGAGATTTTAAATACGTGATGAATCCCGGGATTAAAAAACATAATCGGGATTGATTTATTTATCAAGCATAAACCATTTATTATTAAAAGAGAATCGCAATATTACGTGTACTTGCAAAATATTGTTTTAAAGTGAATTAAGAGGACGAAAAATATCAAGTAACAAAACAGGAGCTCATTAATAGTGATAAATAATGTTTTCATGCGTGTCAAATGCATAGAATTCTTAAATTGATCCTTACATCTTGGATGGTAATGGATTTGTCATCAATAAAATTGTTAAATTTTCATTAATGTGTTCTCATTTTAACAACGTGACATTTTGAAAGAAATGCTCCTCTTTATGTATGTCTAGTATTATAATTTAATTATTAGTTTTCAGATCGCATTCGAACGAGAAATATACTCTGGTAAATTATATTTCAATACAATATTTGCCGAAGAATAAAAGATTTTATAAAGGATAATGACGTCAATTATTTTTTAATGATAAATTGACATAATATAAAATTACAAAATGGATTTTGGGATTTTTCCTTTTTACGGGAAGCACGGAGAATAATGACGTTCGCATTACAAAATATTAACTAATGACATGCAATCAATCAGGTAGTGTTGGGTAAAATATCCTTCAATTGGAAATAATGTAAGCAGTGTTATTTGTTTGCTTTGTTTTGATTCTATAACCCCCCCCCCTCCTTGCTTCTCGTAAAAATGAAATATCCCAAATTCCATTTTGTTGTTTTATCATTTTAAAATATTCGAATCAATCTTGCTTGATTACTTAAGCAAATTATGCGATAGTAAGTCCGAAGATGCCTCTGAAAGAGGCGAAACACGTGTCACAATAAGTAACACAATACGTTGAATCGTCAAATTTATTTTCAGACAAATCCAGGGACCAGTCCCAGGATCAACTTTTATCAATCCTGAAATCCCGGGATCAATATTTTGGTCCGGGATTGGAAACTCTAATCACGGCGGCAAGTCAAATACGATGATACACGAAGAGCGCGTTAGATGTTCAAAGTTATTTCATCGCAAAATTATTTCAATATCCACAATATCTATAATTAATATCATGTTTGGACAGACAAAAGCATAAAGTGTACGATTTTTAACAGCTTTGTTTTGGAAACATTTCAAAACATTTGAAAGCCGAACGCATTTTCAATTAATAGAATCAACGCTTGAATTAGGGATTCCAATTTACCAAGCCGTCAGCCAGCTATCTAAACCAGTGCTTCTCAAAATGAGGTCCCGCGGATTTTTTTTCAGATCAAGGGGGCACTGCATGAAAAAGTTTGAGAAACACTGATTTAAAAAATATCTTAATTATTAATAATTTGTAGTGTTAGTGTCTAAATATTGAAATGACCAGGGTTTCTTCCTGAATCTGACAGCAACAGACAGCATCCTTCCAAGGCGTTCGATGACGGAACTTAGGGACAGGATGGGAAGAAAGGTATCTCTTGTAAAGATTTCAATCGGTATTATCTTGACCGCACTCTATCCGAGCGTGGGGTAGTTTATTGCTCAAATTACAATTACAACAAAAATACAGATACAACATTGCAGTTGAAACTACAGACATGTAATTTCAGTTAAAATTACAGGATTATAATCGCGATTAACAAAATGTAAGACCAAAACGATTATATTGCGACCTCCTGCCTGCCAACAGACAGGAGCGAAAACGACTGACAACTTCGGATGAACGATAACGACTGAGGAAAAATTGGCTTTAGACAGGCATATTTATACCCTACGATTCTAGTGTGCAAAAGAGCTCAACCAATCGACGCGAAGCGGTGCGCCTGAACTGAACGAGAGACGTCGTTTCTAGAAGTCGGTTACAAGATTTTAGTGAATTTATTCGCGTTATATTAATCGTTTAGGTCTTATTATCATTGATTGAGGTGATAATAAGATCGTTCGAGAGAGTCCCGATGACCTACAATATCAGGCGGTATCAATATATATATGGAAACAAGTGGTGTTTTTATCCCGCCCTACCCACCCTACCAAATCCTGAAAGCGTGGCGCGGAAATCTAACCCAATCTGTCATACTGATTTACCACAAGTTATCGCTACTTGCGTTCTGTTGAAATGCTGGAACAAGGCGAAAGATATAAACATAACATTGTCCCCACAAATAACATAAAACTATGGATAAATATAATATTTTGGATTTAACTCAAATTTGAATCGTTTGAATTTTGTATTTTTCCATGAGTTTTGCCGTTAACAACCCGGGTTTCACGTTTCGGCATCTTCAGACATTTCAAGCGCATGAGTGTACTTGAACTGACCCGCAGTTAGCAGTTTTAATCGTTTATATACACAAATAAAAGTAAATCACTAAGTTTAATTGTTATATACGTAATCTATGTATATGAATTAGCTAAAATTTTGATCTAAATGAGTTTTAATGAATTTTGAATTTTCGAATGTAATATCGCAATTACCACATCATCACATGGAAATGGCGATAAATAAGTCGTGGGTTTTATCCGACCTATTATTATTGAATTGACTGATTTCAAGTGTTAATAAATGATTGAAATTTGGCATTCTATTGGCGGCCTGGCGGAATGTCTCTGCGACCCAGTACTTGGCCACAAAAGTTTACCACATGGTACTCGAGTAATTGAGACTTGTAACGAGTAATTGGAGTCTCTACTTGTATGCCATTCTCTGCTGCAGTAATGGTTTGTTATAAAGGGTCTTTTTATAAGGACGCTTAGTTTTGAAATGTAAATAAAACAAGTTGTTTGTGAAATTTCGACTAAATTTTAATTTCATTTGTAAGTATATTTTACGGCATTAAATATGGAATATAGCATCAAATGTCTGCCAATATCCATTCATTATAAAATGGGCCATGTCGCTAAAGTTGACTTTTTTGACAAATTTGGGTAAACTTCCAACTGCTCCAGAACCCAATCAGGCATTGTCTGCGGTCGTTTACCTGAAGTTCCTTGGTTAGTTGGATTTTATACGGGTGCAGACATAAGGCCCGATTCAAAATTCGCCAAGTTGAAGTCGCAGAAAAGCCAAGTTCTTGTGAACAACGAGAAATAAGCTGCCTTGGGTTTTCCTGTACACTTTAACACACAGCAGCAATGTTTTCACCAGATATTGTATTTTTGATGACGTACAGGTGTTCACCAGATTATTTACCAAACTGGTTGACTCAAATTTGGCCACTAAACAATGAATAATCTAATCAGCAGGACAAAGTAACATATTTTGAGCGTCCCTATTGAAATACTGGTTACATATGTAAATAATGGCTTCATTAAACATTTTCTCAAATGCATCAGCAGGTCACCTGTATTAACATATATTGAGCGTCCCAATGTATTTTGCTTAAAGAGAAAATTTACCTTATCTCAAATAAGTTTTGGTCATAAAAATTTCGAGACATTCATTATACTAAATGCATAGCGCAGTTAGCGTCACCTTTCAAGCATTTTCTAAGAAGGTTTATTTATTTTCCCCATTAACCAATGTATCGATGACTTTAAGAGAAAATTTGCTATCTCCGGTGCACTTAAATAAATGAACATTTCAAAATTTACGAGGCATGCCCATTTCATATATTGACAGCCCCATTCTCGCCCATTACATGTCCAAATTCAAGGAAAAATCTAATTTGCTGTCAAAGAAATGTCAAATAATACCTTCATGTAAATAAAAAATATTATATTAATAAAAAAAGTTCAGTAGGACTAATTTATTACATTTTGACTAAAGGTTTTATTATTTATTTTATATTTGAATAGCATTTTGATAGAATTAAAGGCGGCTTTCATAGAAAATAAAACAAAATATACATATTTTTTATATTTATTTTAGAAATTTCAAATGAAAATTTAACAAATAAAGAACATTACATACATTATGTAACATAACATTAAAAAATTATGTAATTTATTAAAAACGCTATCCAAAATTACATTCCAATTACAATGATTTCCACAGATTTTCCCAATTTTCGTCAAGTAAATGGTCCCTATTTTTTTTTTTTGTGTTGGTGTCTGTCTGTCTTCCTTTTAGTAACCATTGATCAACGTATTTTCAAGGATCAAAAAGTATCAAAGGTGGTCCGACGAGTTTAATAAACTAAAGTGACGAAACTATTTTGGTCATCAACGAAGCTCTCATTGGGCTGATAATTAAATTCATTTTTGAAAATTCGCGTTCACATTCACTTGAAGAAATGGGAATAGAATTCAGTGCATAAATTAAACGAAGAAGTTTTCATATATCCATAGCTATTTTGTCCGGCCCTGATTCATCTCGCAAAAGTAATTAATAGAGAATGAAATCAATTTCAAATCAGATAAATTTACAGATGGAAATAATTGAGCTTCAGGGGGATTTAGTACTAAAACCACAATTTTACAACATTACTTTGACGGATATTTTATAAATTATATTTAGTGGAAAAAAATATACAAATTTACGAGCATTTGCAAGAAAAAATATTTGTCTTTTTGGCAGCACATATATGTACGTGTGAAAAGATTTATTCGAGGATGAAACACACAAAATCAAACATTCGAACGAGGGAGGATAACAGATGAAAATGTCGAAAATTCTATGCGATAATCCTTAAGCAATACCAACGCCAATATTGATAGTCTCGTAATTCAAGTACAAGGCAAATCTTACTCCCACACTCGGCCACACAAAATTGTGTAATCAGAATATAATATTAATATTATGTCGTTCAATATATAAATAAAAAAATATGTAAAAAGTAGCAACGTGTTTCATTGAATTAAATATTACTTCATTATGCTTAATAATTTGGTCCGGCCCTTGACTCGGGGACAGAACGATAATTTGGCCCCAGACCTAAGAAAGGTTGCCCATGTCTGCTTTAAGCCATCGATATATTAACCAATAATTTCCACCTTGCTACAAAACATACCGGTAAAGCGGGGTGAATAGAGACTGGCAGGTGAATAGAGACAAAAACAAGGATTGAACTTTAGCACAACTTTACTAAGTATCCAATGTATTTTTTACTATTTATAGATAATTCTTTACAATGACTGTGATACTATCTCTCGAATGACAAAACCAAACCAACTAAATGATTGGCCAAAACTGAAACAAACGTGTCTAAGTTCGATGCCTGTGCATCCTAACATTTTGACCCCTTAAAAGTTCTCTTTTATTGGACGAAAATTAAAATCAATCATGTTTTTTTTGGTTAATAAGTACCGTAAAACGGAATTAATTAAAGACTTGTATAGAATAGAGGTTCATATAGTCCAATCAGTAAAAATCTGTATTTTTGTCTTTATTCACCTGCCAAGTCTCGATTTACCCTCTCTCGTCTCTATTCACCCTGATTCAATGTGAATAGAGACATCGAACAAAATTGACTGTGTCTTAGTAACGATACTGAATATTTGAAAAATATTGTCATGAATGTGTAGTAGGATCATAGAAACAAGTTTCAAGCCATTCATATATGATTTATGTGGGGCAGGTATGAAGATACATAGTCGTGAAGGGTAAAAAGTGTCTCTATTGACCCCGTTTTACGGTACCATGTAATAACCTCTTTCAAGCTATAATTCACGTCATTCATTCTCTACCACCCTTTTTCTAAGCATGGCAATGTGTTCTTGGTTTAAATTCCGGCACCAGTATTTAGGCATCAACTGAGAACAACTCAACATTGTGCGATAGTTTTACAAAATGAGAGTCTTTTATTAAAACAGAAATTATGTAAAATATTTGATTGGATTTTGCATTAAAATCAACCTTTTTTCATCTTAAAATCACTGTGATATTTATCAACAACAACAAAAAAAACCTTTCTACAGATTGTTTTCTGAGCGGGAAAAATGTGAACTAATTTTGACAGCTGTCATTTTATTATATTTATTGCCAGATAAGTGGGAATATCGGTTATAAAAAACAATTTATGGTTTCTGTTCTTGTCGTTATTTACTTTTGTTTCTTTTTTCGTGAGAGTTATCTGAAATTTTCACGATGTTCTACGGTACCTAAATCATGTAACTTAATTTAAAAGCTTTGCACTGCAGGTTGACAATGTAATATATAACCTTGTATGCTGATAGTATAACTTTATTATTATATGAAATAGATAAGAATTTTGATTAAATACGAAATGCATTGGGCGGTGCAATTTTATCTAAATTAGTTAGACATGAACAAATAGGAACCCTTATCACAGCCATAAGTAATATGCGATAATATTATAACATGCCCAATTCATTACGAAGGCTTAATATTGAATTTCGTAGTCACCCATCATAGAGATTGATGATTTGCGAGCTTCACATTTTTTATAGTTGCTCGGGTGAAATATGATACAAACTGGCAGCACTCGTTTTCATAGGGTTGCCATTTTCGGTCCCTGTGGTCTAGTGCAGAGTCACAAGATTTTTGGAAAACGGGCTGGATGAAATTTTTAAAGAAAATATTTTTTAAATGGGTTCATACTGGCAGGCCGGATGAACGAAATCTAAACCTCAGTCTATGAGTTTAAGTCGATATCAGAATAAATTAATTTATAATAATCTATATTGAAATCTATAGCGATTCAATATAAATTTAATTTCTCTTATCTCTTGACGACCGACAGTGCATTTTCTTCATAAAAGTTCGTAAGGCGATAAATAATCCTTTATCGGCGGGCGCACGTGTTAACGATTTTGAAACGGCCATTGTTTTTTCTTTTTGTGTTTGTTTTCATACAGCAGTGAGAGATTGGACTGCATTGAGAATGCACGCGCCTAACCTCCTAAACAATTAAATAATGGATGCTAACCGCACCCAGATAATTTAGTTTTTCTTTTTCTTTAAGAGTACCATTTTTCCACTCCGTAATTCCTGAGCACGGATAAATTAACGAGGGAAATAAAGTCTCAAATTAAGTAGTCGTATCCGGTCAAGGTGAATATTTTTGTGTTGAAATATATAGATAGAATTAAAACACAACAACACGAAAATTACACTGAAAAAATAAAAGAAATAAAAACCTATGATTAATTTAAATAGCATTATCTGCTTTAAAATACCTTAGATGCTAAACTATAAAAATATTTCATTTCTTGTGTTGTTTGTTGATAGAGACCTAGCGGTGTGAAATATGAAATATTTAAGACATTCTATGTATTTCAAAGATAATATATTTATCCAAATTATTCAAAGTATCAATTAATTTGAAATACGATTCAGTTATAGTAGAAAAGTTATGTTCGGCAAGTAAATGTCTTTAAATGAGCAGCTAGCAACAAAAAAAAAATATATATTGAGATTAAGTGTCGGCGCGGAAACGTCGTGTAGCCAATAAATATATAGATATACTATGTTCACCTCGGCGCGTAAATTCAGACGGGCCAAGTTGAAACAACTTTTTTCAAAATTCAAAAGTCTACGTCAATTAAAATGGAATTAAAATGAACATTTCAGACTGGCATTGACATTTCACAGCCCATTTCATATATTGACAGCCCCATTCTCGCCCATTAAAATGTCAAAATTCAAGGAAAAAATCTAATTTGCTGTCAAAGAAATGTTAAAATATGAACGTAAATAAAAACATTATTAATGCCGGGGAAAATTTCAGTAAAGATAATTTATTTATTTTCTAAATTATTAAAAAAATTCAAACATATTTTCTTTAATTCGTTTTTTGGCAACTTAATGACCAACAATGCAAAAGAGAATTTACAGACCCACAGACATACATACGTTATGTTCGGTTTTATATATAAGATATATTGGTTCATATGAAACTACTCGAGTATTCTTAAAATGTACTACTCGATACTCGCGTATTTGGAGTCTCTACACACACATTGATAACGAAACAAATTTGTCGTCGAAACTTTCGCGGAAATCAATTCGATTGTTTGAACTTGCAACAACAATGTCGTGACAGCACATAAATATATATATAAGATACACCATATGATCATATTTCCAAAATTGTATTTATTTAAAAAAATACTTAACGTGCTAATTACGGTCTGATTTCGTTATCTAACTTTGAAAAGGTTCTAAAATGACATTCTGGTTGAAAAAGGTTGTATTAAACGTATCTTATCATATAAATATGCTATCTTCAGAGTCATCGGTTGATGATTAATGGATTTAGCAGAATTTCGGAGTTCCTTCTGCACAGTTTTTTTCATAAATTTATTTAATAAAGTTCTAAGATTATCATTATCATTTCTATCATTCCATCATTTAGACTAGTCATTCCCAAAGTCGATTCTAACCAACGTCAGTGAAAAAAAACGGGAGCCTATACATAAGATGTAAATGGGGGTCCACGATAGATTAAAGGTTAAGGCGCTGATGAAATTTTGCTATCAAAGCACCAGGCTCATCCTTCCCAGTTAAAGCACTGTTTTTGTATATTGTATTTTGCAGGGCTGTGGAGTCGTTGACAAAAAATACGACTCCGACTACAGCATTTAGTAAAAATACGACTCCGACTCCAACATTGACCAAAAACACGATTCCGACTAAAAACAATTCAATGTCGTCACGTGTGTTTCTTAACTTTCTTATTCATGTGTATTCAATTATGTAATAATCAACCAATCCGGCCAATAGCCAAATTTTACATATTATATGCAAAAATAAGAAGTTCAAACTTTTCAAAATTTCCGACTGAGCGTACGATCCCGGCCAAAACGCTACGATGAATTCGACTCCAGAGTCCTGGTATTTTGTAAAAATGTTACAAGGTTAATTTTTTTTTCGTTTCAATGAATAAATGTAAAACTATGAAATTTTATTTTTATTTTAAAACATTCTATTCTACAGTAACCCCTATCAATGTGAGTAGTTCTGTGTTAGATTCAACAACACATTTAAAGTTTTACTATCGCAAAGTTTGCTTAAGTAATGAAGCAAGATTGATTCTAACATTTTAAATTATGAAATTACAAAATGGATTACGGGTTTTTTTCATTCTAAAGGAAACAAGGAAGGGGCGATAGAATCAAAACAATGCTATTAATGATATTAATGAGGTGCAATCAATCAGATTGGGATTTTTCCCTTATAAGGGAAGCAAAAGAGGGGGTTATAGAATCGAAACAAAGCAAACAAATAAACATATTTCTAATGACGTTAAACATTACAAACTATTAAACTATAAACTAATGAGCTGCAATCAATCAGATAGGTTAGTGATTACTCTATTAATTGGAAACAATGTAAGTAATGGCGAGCAGCCTGTCCTATTAAGAATATTATTTAATAATATTTCTTTTTTATTAAGAGTTTTATTTATTTCTAAAAATTCTAGACTATTCATTTTTAAGCCTTTTTTAATCACTCGGTGGAGTATTTCTAAATTACTAGTCTGATTAAAATTATGATCATTTTTTAGTCTGAAGATGCCTCTGAAAGAGGTGAAACACGTGTCACAGTTAGTAGTAGCACAATACGTGGAATAATCAAAGTTATTTTAAATTCAACTTCCACAAAGTTACCGCCGAAACCATCGAAAGCATTTAAAGTTTATAGGAGGTCTAGCGAAAACTGAAAAAATCAGCGAGTGGACTACGGGAAAAAAGAGTTTGGGGAGCTCTGATTTAGACCATTATTTCCGTATAAAAAGGCTTGAGCTCTGAAAACTACGCTTACAATAAGAAATATGTAAATATATTTACTTACTCATCGTAAGAAGTGAATTTGAAATATCGAATTACATAATATGATCAATGCAAACATCTAAGGCTTATATCCCAAAGCAGGGTCAAAAGCAGATATAACCTTTTAATATAAAGGTATCGAAGTGGAAACTGATGCTCCAAATTTTCGTTCATAGAACAGTATGAAGTATAAATGTTTGAAGATAATTATGTCTATTGATGTAGATTGGCCACGTGAGCGTGAGTGAATGAAACTACCCCAGTGTTACGCCACTGGATTTTGCTAACGTAATTATCGACATAATATCTGTTATCGACGCTCATTTTCCCGATGAAGCCAAGACCAGTTAAAACCAGGGCTGTGGAGTCGGTAAAAAAAAGTTCGACTCTGACTCCAACATTGACCAAAAACACGACTCCGACTAAAGTTTAATATGGTCACTTTTTGGTCCTAATTTTCCTATTTATGTACAAATTTGACATATTATTTTCAAAAATAAAAAGTTCAAACTTTTCAAAATTTCCGACTCCGATTATGACTCCGGCCAAAACGCCAGGACGACCTTTTCAAAATTATCGATTTTTCGACATTGTAATAAATACAACATACATAATATGATATTTGTAAAACAGATTTATTTTTCTTATTTTATATATTTATCTTGTGATATGAACCGGTTTCGCTCATCGTGAACATTTTCAACTAACAAAAATTATGATGATATTATTATTATGACCTTTTATCTGCAGTTGGTTTTATTTTTTTTCCTTGTCCGCTCCCAGCTTGGAACATATGAACTCCTATCGGAGTTTTATCTCAACATTTTTTTCTACGAGAACTGTGACTCAGTTGTTAAACCTTTCTTTTTCGAAGAGAATAGGGATTGAAAGGATACGAGGACTAGGAAAGGACTTGTGGTTAACTAATCGCTCTCGCTATGTGCCCCGCTTTTTGGGATCGGAAAGATGGGAAGGGACTTTTAACAGCACAAACACCATCGCCTTAGAACAGAATCGATTTATCGACTGAAATAATCTGCTCTGTCCGACACGAAAGCCACCGACGTTAACCACTACACCACGGAAAGAAATATGGCATGGTATCGATCTCTCCTTCCTGTTAACAGCGATGGAAAGTGAATGCAACTTGATCAAATAGATATACTGTAAAACGGGGTGAATAGAGACACTTTTAACCCTTCACGACTATGTATCTTCATACCGGCGCCACATATTCCAAATATGATACCCTACTGCACATTCATGACAATATTTTTAAATATTCACTATCGTTATTAAGACACAATCAATTGTGTTCGATGTCTCTATTCACATTGAATTGGGGTGAATAGAGACGAGAGAGGGTGAAAAGAGACAAAACAACAGATTGTAATCATTGGAATATATGAACCTCTATTCTATATGAGTCTCTATTCACCCCATTTTACGGTACTTATTAACTGGAAAAAACATTAAAACGAGAAGTTTATAAGGTGTCCAAAAGTAAGGATACACAGGCATCGAACTTAAACACGTTTGTTTCAATTTTGGCCAGTCATTTAGTATGTTTGGTTTTGTCATTCGAGATATAGTATTATAGTCATTGTAAAGAAACTTACTTAACCATAATAACATTGGATAATTATTAAAGTTATGCTAAAGTTCAATCATTGTTTTTGTCTCTATTCACCGCGTTTGACGGTATTAAAAAATATATAGCACACTTTAAAAATTGTTTGTTCAAAACCTATGAGTATATTCTGAACGATCTTATGAACATGTCATATTTGCAAAAATTCACGCGCCAATATTTGACATTTCGGCTCGCACTATATTGTTGGTATAATTGATTAGGTTCTCAAGTGCTTTGCAAATGGCTGACAAATCAATAACAATTTCGACTGAATGACATGCATCAAAGCAATCAAAGAGCAACACCGTATACTATACAGTGTATAGGTATATTTGCTTTGTTGTATGTACATATGTATATGACGGCGCAATTTTGTCACAAAATCAACAATCCTTCTGCCATATCAACGCATACAGACTGATAAGCTTTCACGTTTATTAACCAAGATACGTATGTTTTAAACATTGATACCAACCTATATTGTAGGATATCAGAACTCTCTCGAACGATCTTATTATCACCTCAGTCTATGAGTTTAAGTTGATATCAGGAAGTAAATTCAATCTAATAATACTCTATATTGAAATCTATAGCCATTCAATATAGAGTAATTTAAAATTTTGTAAAAGATACATTTAGGCGCGACGTCTCCAAGTCGGTACTGAGGCCACCGCCTCGCTTTAACTGTCTCTGACTCTTTCACGCCCTGAGTGCATGAGATACGTGGTATTTCACGCAAAGTTTGATGGACCATAAAAAATGGATCATCGGGCGAATTTTTAAACGGTTTGCTCCGTTAAGATGACAATAAGTTGGGCAACGCCCACTAAACACGGGCAATAATGAGCTTATTAGAATCGCTTTTTAAATAATAAGTCAGTGAGAGATTAGCGAGAATTGAGTGAGCACTTAAGAAGCTCTCAATCTCCTAATCCTCCTCCTAAGTTAGCATCAGTAGCTACTGATATCTCCTTCGCAATAGTAATCTTGGTGTATTGTGTAATTAAACTTAACGTGTAAAATCTATGTGTCACATTTTAATAAACAATGTGTGCTAATCGCACCCCATAACGCTTGAGACCTTCTTTTATTATAAGAGCATCATGTTTCTCCTACTCCGATCCCTAAATTCCTCTTCCTGAGTGTCGGACCGGAGGCTCCCTCTCGATTAACGAGGGAGCCGAAATTAAGATCGTCTCATCATGACTGTGCTGATACCATCATGCAAGAATGTCCTCTCTATATCAGTGGTTTCCAAACTCAATTAGGATGTGAGCTTCTTTCAGAAATTGAAATTGTCTGATGAGCTACTTACTTATATATGAAGACTTTAGAAGCATAGATTGATTTTTTCCTTTAAGCATCCTAGAAAAAAAGCACAAAAACTTTTTTTATGTAGTCAAGTTGAAAGCAGAATTTTGACTTCCCCAAGTAATGGTCAGGAATCATCACACTTCACATCTTCATTTCTTTACCTATGTACATATGTAAAAATAGAGCTAAAAACTTAATACGTTATATTATAAAATCAAGTCATTTTGCCACATTTTTTTAGATATTTAAATTATAAATATTGATAATGCTGAGTTTTTTTTTAAATTTTTCAAGACTGCTGTTTTTGCGTCCAAACAATTTAATCGAGGGCAGATTTATAAATATGGTACAATATCATACGCGAGCTACTGAAAATGCTTCCACGAGCTACCGGTAGCTCGCGAGAGACCGTTTGGCGATCACTGCTGTATATAACATAGTCAACTTTTTATACATATACAGTGAAGCCCCGATTCTACGTTTTTAACGGACCGTAAAAAACGATAAATGCGGGAAAGTATGAAATTGAAAATATGAAATAAAAAAAGTAAATCTTTTCTCCAAATCCTTCAAATCCCTAAAAAACGGGACTTAATGAGAGCGGTTAGCTTATAACTAGTCTTGTCCTGGTCTTATCTTCCTATCCTCCTTCCTCCTTCAAAAAATAAAGGTTCAGCAACGAAATAAGAAGCAGATCTCGTAGAAAACTGACTTCATATGCTCCAAGTTGGGAGTGGAGCATGATATTATCATGCTTAGCTTAGGGCAGGGGTTCTTAATGGGAGGTGATTCTAAAGTTTCAGTCTGGAGTTCCAACAAACTAATATAGAAACAAAACAAATGAGCTCTGTTGGGAAGGTTTTAAAGTAAAATCATTGATACTGAATAATTTTCCAGTTCAAAATAGCGATGTGTTACCTTGTCACTTCAATTAGCCTGCAGTACATAATCGATCACGATATCTATTCAAAACACCCAAAACAATGTTTATTTATATATACGCCGCGAGCCCGATATCGTGCAGCAGACAGTTAGATGAGCACCTCCAACCAGTGGGATAACAAAGTCATCAATCACTCTTCGTTGACAATTGTCAATTATTGGTGGAAACACACTGTACTCATGAAAATAAATCACAATTTTGAATCGCTAGAATTTTGTACTTTTTAATGAGTTCCGACAAAATCAACTTTTAGTCATAAAAAATCGTATTTGTCTGAATTCACTCACGTCAATGCACTGGCGGATCCAGGAATTGTCCCAGGGGGTGGCCATTTTGAAAAAATATATACACCCAGTCCCCTTTTTTACGTGATTTTTTGAACGGCACCGCTACTTTTTTTACACGATTTTTTTACGGAATGATGACCCTGCGCTTAAAGAAGTGATGGTGCCGAGCAAAATCATGTGTATAATTGATGACTCTGACTATTATCATCGGTTCTTCTATTTCAATTCAAAAATGCAAACATTAAAAAACATAATATTAAAAAATATTGTTTTATACCAGAGAAAAATCGCAAACATTATAAAAAAAATTAAGTCGAATTTTCGTTTTTTGACGTTGCAAATAGGTCCAAAAATATTCAGGTTAAATATTCATTTCCCAGAGGATATGTTACAAAGCTAGACCATACAGTCTTTTTGAAAACAAACGATTCCTTAGCCAGGTTTTCATGTGTCGTAATGTGGAAAACCTCCTTTCAGCGAATGCAACGCTGATTGTCAAACAGTAAAATTCGTAACAAAACCTCACAATTACGACATAATTATTAACTTATCACATTCCGTATCTATACAGTTGTGGCAAAATAAATCCGTGCACTCTTCATAATTTCATTCCTTTGCGAATATTTCCTCGAAATCTTAACCGATTTCCATTTTTTCATTCAATTGTAAAAAAAACCTATAACCATATTTTAAAAACCAATCAAGATTTGAAAGCTTCAACAGTAATGAGCCAGACCTAGTCGCGTAAGCATCTGACGAAATTATGGATAGCTGCAAGAAAAATTAATTGCGATAAAAGCCCAAATTGAATCAGTTTTCTGGGAAAACTTACCAAGTAGAAAAAATTCGCTTATGATAGACTGTGTAGAAAGGATAGTGTGGATATTTGTGAAATATTTCGTGAAACTGGCGCTCTGGATGGGTATGTTTGAACCGGCAGAGAATGCTTAACAACCGACCGGGACGACCTTCATATAAGGAGTATGGTTTTTCGAAAACGCTTCAAAACTGCTACAGTTTTCCATGCTGAGGTTTAGTCGACTAGTGAAATCACATGATTGATGCGAAATGTCCGTAATAGCCGCAATAGAATCGTAGCACATGGATTTCCCGCTCGGCGCCAAAAAAAAACAGTTCCCAATGTAAAAATGTAAAAATGGAGGTAAGAATGGACGAAGGTGCATAAAAATTGGACTTTGGACGATTGTATACACTGATGATTTCAAGTCTAATTCATAAGAACAAGACGCGGTAAGCAGCCAGGCCATCTTAAGGTTGGTGAAAGGTGTCAACCAATTGTTCTTCAAAATATGGCTATTAGTTTTCTTTACAATCGGTAGAAACAAAAATGGAAATCGGTAAAGATTTCGAGGAAATATTTGCAAATTAATGGAATTGTGAAATTGTTAAACTAAAGGGTCGTGAAAAAAATGAAATACAACATATTTATTTAAATAAAAATCATTTGAAAATTAATGTTATAAAATTTTTATGGAATACTCAGGGGGCCATGGCCCCCATGCCCCCCCCGTGGATCCGCCTATGCGTCAATGTGAAATATGTCGGCATTCGAAGTAATGCCGTTTAAAATTGTTAAAGATCTTCGTAGTGGCATCCCCATTGGCAGACTGGTTCTACCCTTTGGAAGAACAAACAACTCATGTTCACGATTCCTCAAAAAATATCAGGAACATTTAATTTAACATTCTCAAGAATGGTAGAATTCTAATTTTCGCCTCGGATAAGACGAAAGAAATATATAGCCAAGTAGATTTCTCTGCGAGCATTCAAACTAGTGGAAGTGAGCATACCTCGGAGAAAATCGGTTGGATAAAGCCATGGGTAGTATCCATATGTCCTCAAATAGAGAATTCTCAAAAAAAAAACATCCAGGGCTGTGGAGTCAGAGTCGAGTCGAAAATAAAGTCAGAAATTTTGAAAAGTTTGAAGTTTTTATTTATGATAAAAATAATAAAAAATTTAATTACTTTTTCCACATAAAATGTATCGGATCAGGACCGGTTTCGCTCATGGCGAGCATTGTCAACTGATGATTTTTATTTATGCATAAAATATGTTAAATTTGGCAATTGGCCGAATTGGTTGGTTGATATTCATTTAAATATACATAAATAGGAAAGGTAGGGAAAAAACGTGACAAAATTAAGCTGTTTTGCTGTCGAAGTCGTGTTTTTGTCAATGTTGGAGTCGGAGATGTGTTTTTAGTCAAATGCCGGAGCCGGAGTCGTGTTTTTTTTACGACTTCACAGCCTTGATTGCTCCTGAACCTTCTCTACTATAAGTACATATTTCGCACCCCTCGGGGCCCAAATAATCGTATAATATTTGAATTACAGCTTCTGTATTGCAACGTGGCTTTAATCAACTAAAAATATCTCAAACAGAGACTCGGTGAAAAGAGTTTTTTCAGTTCAGTCTATTTTCATCTGTTACGCAAATAAACTATTATCTCGTAAAATTTTGCCCTGAGCAAAGAGTTAGGCAAAGATAAAACTGGTCCTTTAATAAACACAAACATTCATCTACTTTTGATAATCATTCCATAAATATTTGAATAAAAAAATAGAACAATGAACCCGCGTATTTTTACTTTCGCAAACCAAACTTTAGACGAGCATTTTTCAGATAGCGTTCGCTGAAAACTTGGAATACCGCTTGGTAACTAGAATCAAAGATATTTCGAAAACTCTGCTGAAATAAAGCGGCAGCTTACTTTTGCTGTTACTTAAGACTAGGGTTTCTAATCCCGGGATCCAGAAGATTTATAATACCTGATGAATCCCGGGATTAGAAAACATAATCCCAAAATTTTCGGGATTGATTTATTTATCAAGCATAAACGATTAATTATGAAAATAAATCGTAATATTACTTGGACTAGCACTTGCCATCTTTGGAACACCGGATGCTCAATAAAACAGCCGTAAAAGATGGCGAAAAAGAAATTATTTGCGTTATGCATTGATGACAGCATCGAATATAAAACATTATTTTTTAAATGGATTTAGAGGATGAAAAATGTCAAGTAACAAAACTGAAGCTCAATAATGGTGATAAATAATGTTTCTATGAAAGTGGCAAATACATACAATTTTAAAATTGAACCTTTAATCATGGATGGTAGTGGATTTATCATCAATACTAACGTTCTATATTTCCATTTATATGTCAATTGTGCAACAATGTATAATTTAAAAAAAAAATGCTCCTCTTGCTACGTGCATAACCAGACATATTTTTTATTTCAATTGATTTTCAGATTGCATTCGAACAAGACCGATACTCGTACATTAAATTTCAATAAAATATTTTCGTCATTCAATAATGAATAAACAACCGAAATATAATATTCCTAAAAAGACAGTGACTTCAATTATTCCTAACAATTTTTAACGATACGTTAACATGGCTAATTTTTAATGAACATGAGAACTATCGACCATTAAAAAAATATTCCAAATCCCGGTAGCAGTTCCGCGATCCCGGGATTGCCTAATTGCAATCCCGAAATCCTGAGATCAAAATTTTGATCCGGGATTGGAAGCCCTACTAAGGACTAGGTGGATATTCATTTTTAATATGATATTAAATTTGACAACGTTGTTATTCCACGAATTGTGTTACAAAAAGTGACACGTGTTTCGACTCTTTGAGAAGCATCTGAGCGTGCTTATCAAAGAGGCACAATACCTGGAATAACAAATTCATTTTTAAATGCTGACATTTACTTGGTAACTATTTCGTATTTAATTTTGGTAAGTATTATCTTGCAGACATTCCGTTTTTTGATCCACCTCGAGCGACAAAAATTACAAGCGGTGGCTGTGGTCAAAGACTTGAAATCAATCAACTCATTAATAATAGGTCGGATAAAACCCTAGTTTTATTTTAGACACTAATTATAATATAACAAACCCACTTAATTCATTGAAACTTTGTACATTCAATTTACGCTAATTTACATTTAAATAGCAATTTAACTCATTTCTATTTTTTTATAGAAGCGATACAAACTGTTAAAAACGCATCTATTTAATCGGCCAGTATTTCTGCAGGAAAAGTGGTAAGCACTACATTGATTTAATTGGCATTTACATTTAGATTAAGGATTTCGACTGAGGGTGCTTGATGGAATTTCAATATCAAATTTAAATTGTTTGAATTTTGTATTTTTCCATCAGTTTTGTTGCTAACGACACGGGCTTCGCCTTTCAGCATCTTCAGGCATTTCAAGTGCACATATGTACTTGAACTGACGCACAGTAAACAGTTTGTATCGCTTCTATAAAAAATAGAAGTGAGTTAAATTGCTATTTAAATGTCAATTAGCGTAAATTTGATGTAAACGAGTATCAATGAATTAAGTGGGTTGGTTAGCGCTTGTCATTATTAATAAATGATAATTATTTAAAGGGGGTACAATATGTTGGTAGGGGGTATATAAACGATACAAACTGTTTACTACCCGTCAGTTCAAGTACATCCGTGCACTTGAAATGCCTAAAGATGCCGATAGGAGAAACCTAGGTCTTTAGCGACAAAACTTATGGAAAAGTTCAAAATTCAAATTTGCCTAGAATGGAGATTTAACACCACAAAAGTGATCATATGAATATCTTTCATGTTACAAAACTGATAAAATCCAACCCTTCGAGTAAATGTGGTAACATGGCATGTTCATCCTAATTGTATTATCCAATGGAGAGCAGCACTTAACCACCCTTAGAAATAGGGCTAAATCAATTAGTTACATGCAACAAGCGCTATCTCGTTCGACAACTAATTTTCCCTTCCCCTAAACACCTTTTGACTATGAACTAATCATCAGTGTATCGAATAGCGAGCAAGAAATTTACCATCTTTACGCTATACATATTAATACATATTAAACAAACGAACAGACTAATTCTATTATTTTTATACCATTTCCGTTCCCAACGTGGATCATGTGGACTTCTATAATATGAAGCTAGTAACGAAGCTTTCACTACGGCCGGATCGCAATAATGACAGATTATAAAAATAGTAACATAGTTTTAGTACTTATTCCACAATAAAAATAATAAAACATTTTTAGTAGTTATTCCACATAAAATTTATTCATATTTTTTTGTGTAATAAGTACTAAAAATATTTTATTATAATGCCATTCCACCAAGTATTGATAGTGAGCACCTTAAAAGTGATCAATTCCACATTTGATTTATTAAGATCAGGAACGGTTACGCTCATCGCGAGTAATATCAACGGATGAGTGAAACCGGTCTTGATATTAATATATTTACAAACCATATCCGCTCCCAACATGGAGTATATGGACTCGTCAAGGAGTTGATCTCGGCATGTGTTTTTCTACGAGAATGACAGCTTGGAGAAGAATACATTTTCACTGAGAATACAGTTTCACTGTAACATATACACTTCTTTTGTGTGACTTTTTGTGCGATTTCAAAGTAGTGCGGGTTTTTTTAATACACCCTACGTACTGTACGTGAACAATCCAGTGTCCTACGTCCTTTTACATGTTATGTTACCATATTAAGTCATAACTATTTTTGTGCGATTTTCCGCGGAACGTGTATGTACCGCACAAAAAAAGTGTAGGTGTAAATGAATATAATTTGCCGATTTTCCCAGATTGCTTCCTTTGCTTCTCATATATGCTATTTACTATTTGAAACAATCATGATCCAAAAATTGTTGTTGGAAAATATCAATTTTTGAATAACACATTGGTGCAGAATTGAAAATAGTAATTTTAGCATTCATATCGATAATCTCCACTGCCAGTTCGAGCAAATTCACAACAAAAGAGGAAAGTACGAATCATTTTGATCTTATTTGTTGGATCTTGTCAAACGCCTCGAGGCACACATAATATGGTGGGCGAGGGACATATTTTCCACTATATTTGCGTAGTATTTTCAAATATGAGGCGTCTAGCCGCAAAAACAGGTACGTCCACTTTGTCGACGACGCTCTTTAGTTTCACTATTAACACGTTTATTGCGGAATAACTTATGTACCGATTTGAATCGTTTGAATTTTGTACTTTTCCATGAGTTTTGTCACTAACGATCCGGGTTTCATCTGTCGGCGTCTTCGGGCATTTCAAATACAAGAATGGTCTTGAACTGACAGTTTGTATCGTTTATATAAAAAAATAAAAGTTGATCACTTAGTTTAATTTTTAGTAACGTAGTCTATATGAATTAGCGAAAATTTTATCTAAATGATGTGAATAAGTAATAATTATCGCGTATTGGAAAGTAGTATCGCAAATACAATCGTGGACTTGAAATGCCTGAAGATCGTTAGCGAAAAAACTCATGGAAAAGTATACAATTCATTCGATTCAAATTTTATATTGATATTCCATCAAGCACCATCATCTTCTTGCCCATCCACCACCCGCCACGGCCATACGTCTACTTTTAGCAGACATAACCCGCGGCGTAACAACGGGAGGCGTTATAGAGTTTTTAGTAATGGAATTGTCCTGGGAGCAGTTACCCAGGAGCTGATTAGCTTGCACTAAAGTGTGCATGATTGTCTCTAACTTTTATTTTTTACAAAAAAACAAATAAAAAATGGCACCATCAGTCGAAATTCTTAACTGTATAAATTGATGTTGCTCCAAAGTTTAATAGATACCTACCAAGAAGGTGAATATTTTTTCAATCACGTGCCTGGTGCGTGCGCTGCAGTGAACGCGTTAAATCATTTACTATAAAGTCTAAATGCAATGAAAATTATTTTTTCATGTTGGTGTCGGTTGCATACTCTTCAATACGTGGAATAATCAAAGTTATTTTTAATTTTATATCATTGGTTGCATACTGATTTCTTTTTTTGTGGAATTAATTTTAGTATGTTTTTTTGATTTTGAAAAAATGGACATAACGGTTTTTGATTTCAGACGCCTTGTATAACAAAATGGACTTGTTTCTAAATGGTTTCCAAATGGAGACCTTTTCGCTCTAGGTAAATATACTCGACAATATATATAGGATAGTCAGTGGGATAGTTATTGGGAGACACAATTCGCAATTCGAATTGAAACATATTGAACGCCTACCTATGTTTATTTAAAATATATATTAATTTGGAAAACATCTTTAGACATATCTGTTTTTAATGCGATAATAATAAAACCCTCGCGGGATTTCATTCCAGTACCGTAGAACGGGGTTAATAGAAACGCTTTTTACCCTTCACAACTATGTATCTTCATACCTCCTGCGCCACATAATTCAAATATGAATGGCTTGAAACTTGTTTCAATGGTAATATTTTTATGAATGGTAATGAATTTGCTATGAACTATCTTCGTATACTTTTCCTATCGATACGTGTCTTTGACACATAACGTAACATATTATTTTGCATCTATTGACATTCAGAACACAAAGCCTGCAAAACTCGATTTACGTTTTTTTTACCTTAAGAGGATTTTTACCCCATGTGAAATTTTGAAACAATCTTTTTTTTTTTCATAGAATGATTTTTAAACACGTGTAGAATATGCTGGTAAAGTGATACCATATTTTAAGTCGTTGGAAAGTTATTGCAGTTAGGTAAAACCGACCGTCACATGGGGGGACCCCTTTAATGGGCTGATATACTTACTGTCTTACTAATGAAGGAATTAATGCGGTGGACAAAAGAACATGAAATTAAAACCTTTTACAAATATTGACTGATAATTTTCAATAAACAAGTGTTTGTTCTTATTTGGAATAATGAGTTGTTTGTCAAAGCAGTCAAATGTCACATGTTTATAGTTAACATCTTTAAAGAGGTTTATTTCTTCGACCTACGTTATATGTGCTTAAAATCTATGATAATGTCTTTTGGAAGCTTCTCAAAGAAGTGAAACACGTGTAACACATAATGACACATGTAGTGAAATAACAAGGTACCCTTTTCGAATACTTAATATCGCGAATTTTATTTTGAAATGTAAAATCGTTGTATACTTATTATACGGATTGTAATAATTTTACACATGTAGGATGCTTAATCCGGTTTACCTGTTAGAAGATAATCTCCGTAAGGTAAGCTTTAATATTTTGACGACGAGAGAAATATTTTAGCTACGCGTCATTTTGGGTACGTGATTTAAGGGTGAGTTATTCTTGGGACGGCTCTTGGGGTATTCTTATGAGTAAGCTCTTCCATTTTTTTCAGAGACTCCAATTCGAGTATCCAGTTTTTACTAAGTGGGGATAAACGTAAAATTAGTATTGTATAAAGTTAATTTATTTAAAATTGCATTAACGCTTATTAACGGCTTAAGAAGTGGTGATCCGTTAAGGTTCGTATGTTCATTAGCTTGATGTATTGTGTACCCTGATGAAGAAGATTTATTCTGTACCCTTTCTACAACGGTATATAAAAGATGAGTAAATGCAGATTAAAGCATAGTTCTGACGATGGAGTAAGTCGAAATCGCTATCAATAAATATATAAAATAATTTCTGTATTATAAAAGCACGTTAACTTGATTTATATATTTTCAACAAGCTCAACCCATTTATCGCTTTCAACATAGTCCTTCCAGTTTCCTTTCATGCACAGTCGTGTTCAAGTATATATGATCCGAGAGCCCATGACTGTTTGTGACATGCTTGTTGAGCAGGGGTCCCCATTTTTATAAATGCGCCACGTTCACTGCGGAAAAACCTTGAGTCAAATTTAAAGCCAAGATGGCGTGAGGGAAGACACGAGGAATCAATGCTCAACCATTGAATAAAACAGCAATTGATGAGATAAAACGCCTAGCACGATATATTCACGATGTAAATATTTTAGTAACGTACGCACCAGGCGCGTTTTCGCCTGCAATATTTTTGAACCACATGTGTATTACGGTAAGAAAAATAACAATGTATTTTAGTTCTACATAAATTATTTTATATATTTGTTGATTCTTTACTATTTTTAAGGTGTGTGCCTAAATTATTATTAACTTTAAATACCACATTTACTGAATCTTTAATCTCGTGGTGAATTTTTTCACTTATACTCCCTAAGTAGTTAATTGATTTAAAGAAGCGGTTTTCTAGTATAAAGTTAGGGTAAATAAGTTTTCTAGCTAGTTTTAATTGTTTTTTATATAATAAGTTGGTTATCACCGTTTTCTCGTAGCCATTACTACGCGCTATTTGTTCTAGTATAGTAATGGTCCACACAGGATGTGAAATAAAATCTCCATATTTTTTAACAGTATCGAATTTCCTTTTGGGACTTTTGATACAATGATTCTTTTACTCTTTTTTACTTTACCAATTTGCTTATCTTATATATAAAACCGAAACGGGGGATGTATGTCTGTAATTCCCTTTTGCATTGTTGTTGCAAGTTCAAACAAACGAATTGATTTCGCTCGCGAAAGTTTCGACGGTAAATTTGTTTCGTTATCAATGTGTGTGTAGAGACTCCAATTACTCGAGTATCGAGTAGTACATATATAAAACCGAAACGGCGTATGTATGTCTGTGGGTCTGTAATTCTCTTTTGCATTGTTGGTCATTAAATTGCCATAAAAACGAATATAAAAGAAAATATGTTTGATTTTTTTATCGGCGAAGACATTTAGTCAAAATGTAATAAATTAGTCTTCTACTGAACTTTTCCCGGCTTTTATTAATATAATAATGTTTTTATTTACGTGAAGGTATTATTTGACAATTCTTTGACAGCAAATTAGATTTTTTCCTTGAATTTGGACATTTTAATGGGCGAGAATGGGGCTGTCAATATATGAAAGGGGCTGTGAAATGTCAATGCCAGTCTGAAATGTTCATTTTAATTCCATTTTAATTGACCTAGACTTTTGAATTTTGAAAAAAGTTGTTTCAACTTGGCCCGTCTGAATTTACGCGCCGAGCTAAACATAACCCCAAACTGGTCCGAGCGAAGCCGGGTTCGAATACTAGTACTCTTATAAGAAAGAGAGGATAAATGACTGGTTTTCAACAAGTCTTTGTAAAATAAATTATGCTTAAGGCTTTCATTATGAGCAGTAGTGTCATACAATTTTAAATTACATAATTATTAAAAATAAAATGTAAAAAATTAATTCATTGATCGCATACACAAACATCGTCGTTCACAATTCGACCGCGGGCTGCACACTGGAGACCACTGACGTACAGTATCGATTCGTTGGAAACCAAGATAATATTATTATTGCATCATAGTGGCTGTATTTGGTTAGTGGTTAAACAATTAGTGCAAATACGACTGAAAATATATATGTCATATCAATCGCCAATAGAATTGATTATATTCATACGAATGAAGTGTTGATTTTATCGCACGCTTTTGTTTGCTAATAACAGATGGTAAAATAGATTTCTCGTCAATTCAGATTATCACAATATAGCATCATTCGTTGTTTTCTTTAATTCTTTAGAGTCATGCATTTTTTTATATATTATCCTGTTTGGTCATTGCATATTTTCAAATACATTGTTCCCAACGATTGTTTACCAAATAATTATTATATCGGGTTCGTGGTGTAGACGTAAGGGTCAACGTCGTTGGCTTCTGTGCCTGACATCACGTATTCGAGACCCTGAACAAATAGAATTTTTTCAATAGATTTATCGATTCTGTTCGAAGGCATGTTTTTGTTGTTTGAAAATACATTCCCAACGATTCGCTAGGACGACTATCTTACTACTGGTCCTGTCCTAGACGAATCCTTGCTATCCATACTCTCGTCGAATTAAATATAAGCTGTAACAAGCAGTTTTTTCAGAGAGGAAAAAAGTTTAGGTACCTCCATTAGAAGGCCATATGTGTCACAGTGGGAGCGGACATATGTATTATAGATAAACAAAAATTGAGTTTGAGATTTTTACTTTGTAGTATAATTATTGTTTTTTTTGTTTTTATCCTCCCCTTCTTACTTCTCGTAAAAAGAAAACATTCCAAATTCCATTTTGTAATTCATCATTAAAAAAAATGAATATAGCAAGCTTTACGATAGTAAGTCCGAAGGTACATCTGAAAGACGCTAAACACGTATCACAATTGGTAACAGTTATTTAAATTTTATATTATACTAACTTCGATAAAAGTAAACCTCTTAGTAATAATATAAAATAACTTTCTTTTTTCTATTAAATGATTGGCAAACTTTATTAAATTGTTACTTTTTAGACATTTTATATGTTCTTAAATTCTAATATTAATGTTTCTACATGTCTGACCAACATAAAAAGCTTGGCAGTCTCCACAAGGGAGTCGGTAGATACCACTCTGTGACGATGAATCTACGCGATTTTTACTGTTCAATAAAATTTTACCTAAATTACTTACTGTATAAAACGCGGGTTCTACATTGTCTGGCTAAAATTTAGCTATCTTCGACGAAATGTCTCCTAAATAAATAATTTTACTCCAGTTATTAATATTATCTTTGCTTTCTTCTCTCCTGAAATTAATTTACCTCTTAGTGAAAAACAGGCATGGGCAACCTTTCTTAGGCCTGGGGCCAAATTATCATGTTGTCTCCGAGTGAAGGGCCGGACCAAATTATGAAACATAAAAAAGTAATATTTGATTCAATAAAACACAATGTTACTACTTATATATTTTTTTATTTACCTCCATAAGAATTATATGTGATGTTTGTGTGAGCTGATGGACTAGGAAAATGGTTTTAAAAAATTATTATCCCTCTCTGGAACTATTATTTTCTTTCTTCTTTACTTTTCTGAGATGAATTAGGGCCGGATAAAATAATGGCCCGCCGGCCGGTGTTTGCCCATGTATGGTGTAAATCATCCGGTAGTGAATAAAGTTTTCAGTTTTCGCGACGCTCGTAGAAAACTTCACAAAGAAAAAATTTCACGCATCACCTTCATACTTCACTTTTGTATTTCTTGTAATATCATTTCTATCTTTATTTCCTGCCGCTTTATAATGAACGTTGTTTCCTCCATCGTCTATTTGTCTTTTGATGTAGCCACGGTTGAACGTCACCTCGCATCCCATGTTATATAACAATTCACGGTTGAATAGTCATCGAATATAATGTATATGTTACAGTGAAACTGTATTCTCAGTGAAAATATATCAAGTAATAGATGTGTATGACAACATGATTTCACTGTTCGCGATCATTGAAATTATTGGCCCACGTCGATGATTTGCCGGCCTAAAATTTTGGTTTGATTCAATGAAACAAACTCAGCATGTAGTCCCTTTCATAAAAAGAGAACCAAATAAAAACACAGACAAACATAGGGCTGAAGATAAGGCGGTCAAATTTAATTTTAAAGCTTGGAGAAGAATATATTTTTACTGAGAATACAGTTTCACTGTAACATACATATATACTTTATCATATAGATTTTTAGATATTCATAACATCATTAGTAGTATAATTATTTGTCTACTTTGCTTTGATCTTATAACCACCTCCTTGCTTCCCGGAAAAAGGAAAAATCCCACATTCCATTTTGTAATTTTATCATTTTAAAATATTAGAATCAACTTGCTTTATTACTTAAGCAAACTTTGCTATAATAAGTCTGTATATGCCTCTGAAAGAGGCGAAACACGTGTCACAGTTAGTAGCACAATACGTGGAATAATCAAAGTAATTTCATATTGATATTTATATTCTACTTTCATATCCGATTAGTCTCACGATTTTATCTATGGTGATATTATATTTATTATATATATAAGATATAATTGATTGTATTGATTGAGTAGGCATTTACTTGGTAGAACTCCATTATAATACGGTAAGAAAAATAACAATGTATTTTAATTCTACATAAATTATTTTATATATTTGTTGATAGCTATTTCCTAAATTCAGTCCCGATTTGTTTACAGTCTTGTAATAAAGGCCTTAAGCTAAATGCATTCGAACGGCTAGAAATTAATAGGTATAATCAATCCAATGATATTCTTAATGAAGAAAATAGCAATCAACACATCACCACTTCTCAAGCCATTAACAAACAATAAACACTAATGCAATTTAAAATAAATTCACTTGATGCATTACTAATTTTGCGTTGGTTCCCACGTAATAAAAAAAAACCCAAAAATACCCAGATTAGCTTTCACTTCATAAATACACCAAATCAATAACTTATTTTTTCCATATAAGGTTGGGATGGTGGAACAGAGAAGAGGTTGTATCGTGTTCCCTGTCTAGCCTAGGTATATAAACTATATCTAATACACGTTTAAAACATAGTTCTGACGAGGGCGTACCCGAAATAGCTATCAACAAATATATAAAATAATTTATGTAGAATTAAAATACATTGTTATTTTTCTTACCGTATTATAATGGAGTTCTACCAAGTAAATGCCTACTCAATCAATAAAGTTAATAACAAGCTTTGAACTCTGCCTGAAAATTGAAGAAGTGAATCACGTGTCACACTTAATAACACAACGAGTGGTGTAACTAATTTCTTTTTAACCCGGCGAAGAATTGCAAGGTATTTTAGTTCTAAAAAAAGTGTCATATATCAGGAGGTAATTTTCAAAAGTGATCAAATCAATTTGTTGAAAAACTAAGAATGTGTGATATTTCATTACTTTTTCCCCATAAATTTATGTTTAAAAAAAAGCGTATTTCAATAGGGACGCTCAAAATATGTTACTTTGTCCTGCTGAGTAGATTATTCATTGTTTAGTGGCCAAATTTGAGTCAACCAGTTTGGTAAATAATCGGCCAACACCTACCTGTACGTCATCAAAATACAATATCTGGTGAAAACATTGCTGCTGTGTGTGAAAGTGTACAGGAAAACCCAAGGCAGATTATTTCTCGTTGTTCACAAGAACTTGGCTTTTTTGCGACTTCAACTTGGCGAATTTTGAATCGGGCCTTATGTCTGCACCCGTATAAAATCCAACTAACCGAGGAACTTCAGGTAAACGACCGCAGACAACGCCTGATTGGGTTCTGGAGCAGTTGGAAGTTTACCCAAATTTGTCAAAAAAGTCAACTTTAACGGCATGGCACATTTTATAATGAATGGATATTGGCAGACATTTGATGCTATATTCCATATTTAGTGCCGTAAAATATACTTACAAATGAAATTAAAATTTTGTCGAAATCTCACAAACAACTTGTTTTATTTACATTTCAAAACTAAGCGTCCTTATAAAAAGACCCTTTATTTTTAAAATATGTTTAAAATTAAAAAATTACATTTAATGTGTAAAAATGAAATTTTTTCCATGTGAATAAAAAAGGTAAAGCTAACAACAAATATATAAAATAATTTATGAAGAATTAAAATACATTGTTATTTTTCTTACCGTATTATATAAAATATATTTGATATTATAAATATATAGGATATTTTTGACATGAAACAGTGACGTTCGGAATTGCCTTACAAAATCTCATTATAATAGAATTACATTTCTGCCAACTTTCTCTCCGTTGTGGTTTGCTATGAATTTTTCCAGAACTTTCGATATAACTAAAGAAGTAATTGCACATCCCAAAATTGTTAGATTTCACCTAATCCGTTGCCCCAGAATATATAAGTATGTGTTAGAGGTCTGCACGGACTCGGGTAACGAAGGCTTGTTTTCGGGCACGGGCCGGGCTCCGGCCTGGGTACATAAAAATTCAAAAATATATTGCGTTATTTTCGGATGTTTACGGAATTATGGTAAATCTAAATTATACAAAATATTTTTGAAAAAAAAAAGCATTCGGATTTTGTACGGTATATGTCCGGTCCGTAGTGCAGTGGTTAACGTCGTTGGCTACCGTGTCGGTGCACCCGTGTTCGATCCCCGGTACGAACAGATTTTTTCAGTCGATAAATCGATTCTGTTCAGAGGCAATGGGTGTGTGTGTTGTTCAATATCCCTTCCCAGCTTTCCGATCCCAAAGAGCGACGCATAGTGACAGCGATTAGCTAACTAATAGTCCTGTCCTAGTCCTTGTATGCTTTCCATCCCTACTCTCTTCGAAAAAGAGAGGTTGAGTAACTGAGTAACAAGCAGCTCTCGTAGAAAAAAAAAACATCTGTTGAGATAAACTCCGTGATGAGTCCATATGCTCCAAGCTGGGAAAGGACATGGTAAAAAAACTGTCTGAGAAATTTCGGGGGCACGGATCGGGCCTGGTTGGAAATTGTCGGGCTCAGCCCGTGGAGACCTCTAGTTTGTTTGGTTGATTGTGAAAGGTGGCCACGGCAATATTATTTGAACACCTTTTGCAAGGACCCCAGCTGTCCAATAGAGCGTGTGACGTTTTTATAGGTCAAAGGATGGCAAGCCCGCGCTGGGGTGGGGTTTTTCCGAGCGAATTCACATAAAATATTCCACCTAATATTATTATTTACACTCTGAGATATAAATATCTCAATTGTAAAGGCCCGTGTGCTAAGCCAGTGCTTCCCAACCCGGGGTCCGCAGGTTTTTCACGGGGGTCCGCGAACATTTTCTCGAGAAGAGTTGATCGATATCAGATCAGATAATTTGCTTGAAGTAGAATATAATGAAGCAATTATTTCAAAATTTTGGGTAAGGCAAGAATATTCGTCTATTGTAAAAGAGGCCTTGGTAAAACTATTTCTCTTTACAACTACACACCTACATATGTGGAACAGAATTTTTGTCATTACATGATAAAAAAATAAGCACAGATTATGCCTTTCCACGGAGACTATGGAAGATTCCTCGCGAGTTAGCATTTCTGCAATTGAACTAGATATTGATTTGTTGTGTAAAAACATGCAACCATAACGATCTTATATTTTTTTGACGTGACAACGTCTTATAAATCGATGAACGCCCGCTGCACGCACGAAAAAATATGACTCATTGTCCCGTTTGTCGCGTTACGCCGAAGGCAAGCGTGCGAGCGAGAGCGCGGATAAGCGATAGAGAGGCACGATCGGCCTACCGTTCGGATTGTGCCGCATCTATCTCTCTTCCACTCGATTGGTCGATGCGTCTGAGTAGAAAAGAGACAGCGGCAGCACACAACTTATACACTTACAGTACCTACACGTGATCTGTTTACAACTGTTTATAAAGTGAAGTGAAATTTTCAAAGTAATAAAAATATTTGAATTAATGAGTGCGAATAAAATATATCAATAAAAAATTGTAGATTTCATTTCACTCCTTCTTCGTATCCATACAAAATAATGATAATTCAATAAAAATGATTCCATTTTATTCATAAAAGTATGCAATCATTTCATCAATGTTTTCTTATGACCTTGTCACGTTAAACTATCGTCCGTAAACCGACTTTACAGACAACCAATTTTTTTAGCTTCATGCTATGTATAGTTGTTCAAATTTTATTTTTAATAACTGTTTGTAAGTATGTTACTATTCTTTGTGATAAAAAATAAGCATGTAATACAAAAAAAATTACGTCTAAAATATGTTTTTATTCGGGGGTCCGCAGATTATTTTTTTCAGATTTAAGTTTGGGAAGCACTGTGCTAAGCCACAGTAATAAAGATCCAATCAATACTGTCAAACGTGATTGTTCCTATTTTATATGGGCTTTATGTCATCTAGCCGCATCGGACCGATATTGTCAAGCCACTAATGGCCCTGGAAAGCTGTGATAAGATAAAATAATTTTCAAAACTGGTCAACTCCAAAATTGTTATCTTACGAGAATTGTAGATTAAACTTTCAATATCTTTTTTTTTCACATGAAAAAGTTGGTCTTTTTACACATTATCTGTAATTTTATTTTCCTAAGTAAAGACAAACTTATGAGGAAAAAGAATTGAAAATATCTCATTTTTTCAGTTCGTTAACAAGAAGATTTGACCGATTTTGAAAACTTCCTACTGATTTATGATTATGATATGAACTAATTTAGCCCGGTCCGTGGTGCAGTGGTTAACGTTGTAAGTTTCCGTGGCGGATCGTCTGGGCTCCAGTCGCTGTACGAGCAGGTATTTGTCAGTCGATAAATCGATTCTGCCCAAAGGAAATGGGTGTTTGTGTTGTTATAAATCCCTTCCCACCTCTCCTATCCCAAAATGTAGCCCTAGTTCTCGTATTCTTTCAATCCTTACTCCCTTCGACAAAAGAGAGGTTGAGAAACTGAGTAACAAATAGTTCTCGTAGAAAAAATCATGTTGAAATAAACTCGTTGGGAGCGGATATGGTAAAAAATAAAATAAGCATGACGGTTTTGCTCCGCCTGGGTGGAACTATATAGGTACTAATAATTTTGCTGGAATAATTTTCTTTTAAAATAATATTTTTTGAGAGACGTTATGTGTTTCGTCAAAATTAAAGGCTCAAAATAACAAAAAACTTCTGAAATTGCAGGAAAAATGAAAACTGCCGCATTTTTATAAAAATAATACTTGAATTTCACTTAATTAAAAAATAGCAAAACATTTTTTGAACTTATTCCACAGTAATTTTATTTAGATTATGACCAACTTTACTCATCGCGAGAATTGAACAGTTGAAAATATTTTGATCATTATTGCTGAGATATTTAGATCAGGACTGGTTTCAGTCCCGATCTATTAATTGTGGAATAAGTAATATTTTTTTTTATTTTTTTTGAAAATAATGCCTTTCCACCTATCCAGTACTGATAGTGAACACCTTAAAAGTGAACTTCAATTTCAATATAAAAATTGAAAATAACTTCCAAGTGCACGAATGAACTTGAACTGTCAGTTCAAGAATTGGGTAAGCAATTCTAAGCATTTAATCTCATTAAGATCAAAACATTCGCTTATTTATCCAGATAGCAAACAAAAAAAAAAAAAATTAATGACTTACTCTTATTTATAAGCGATATAAACAATTTAAAACGCGTCAGTTAAAGTGCATTCGTCCACTTGAAATGCCCGAAGATGCTGAAAAGTGAAACCCGTATCATTAGCCACAAAACTCATGGAAAAGTACAAAATTCAAACAATTCAAATTTAATAAAATTTTCCATTTTATATACACTAAAAATTTACCCATGCGGCCCTCGAACTATATGAGTATTTTATTATCTGGCCCTTCTGCCAAAAAGGTTGTGCACCACTGTATTACAATGAGGATGCCAATGGGAAGAGCTTTAGTGATTTTCAACGAAATTACTCCGGGTGTCGACATATTTCACATGGACGTGAGTGAGTTCAGACGAGTGCTACTTTTTTATGTATAATAGTTGATTTTGTCGGAACTCATTCGGTTGATTTCTTTGCCAATTTCCAATGTTTTTTTTTCTTTCACTCTTATATCTGGAAACTAAGTATTTTTTCTATCAATGTGTTCATCTTTTTTCACATTGCAAAAGCAATAAAGTTATAATATGTATTTAATAAGTAAATAAATTAAACGGTTCAAATTTGTTATTGAATTTACATCAATTTCTCATTCAGTCGAAATCACGATTACTTATTCAATTTCACTTGAATACAACCTTCTGACGCGTAAAAGCTCGCCTCCCCGACCCTTGTGTTTTGTGTAAGGTCGTTAGATTCGTATAATTACTACAAGAAAAAGCGTAACAAAACATGTCACATTCAATTAGTATTTAATACTTCAAAACCAGTCTTCATCTTGCGTTATCATCAAAGATAAATAAAAAGATGCTTAAATAATGAGATTTAACGGAAGCAATCAAATTTAATTTAAAATCTACAAAAGAAATCACCTCCTATTATCATAATTGGTACCAATGCCATTAAAACTGTCGCTAGGGAGTGGAAGACCTTTAGTTGCAAAACTTTTCTGGAAAAGTTTATAATTAAATTCAGTTTATGTACTTACTTGTGCGAAAGTTCTGTTTTACCACAGGCGTTTTTCAGTCGAAATTAAATCTATTTTTTTTTTGTTTATTTTTCTTACCTGAAGTCAAATAAAATATCTATTACGGTATGAAAAGTGCAAAGCTATGGAGTCGTGAAAAACTTTTGAAAAGTTAAAATTTTTTATTTATTCATATATCATGTAAAATTTCGCTATCGGTCGGATCGGTTGGTTGATATTTAATTAATTAAATACGCATAAATAGGAATGGTTAATACAAAATTCGACCGCTTCAAAGTTGATTATCTTATATATAAAACCGAAACGGCGTTTGTATGTATGTGGGTCTGTAATTCCCTTTTGCATTATTGTTGCAAGTTGCCATAAAAACGAATATGAAAGAAAATATGTTTGAATTTTTATCGGCGAAGACATTTAGTCAAAATGTAATAAATTAGTCTTCTACTGAACTTTTCCCGGCTTTTATTATTAATAATAATGTTTATTATTTACGTGAAGGTATTATTTGACATTTCTTTGACAGCAAATTGGATTTTTCCTTGAATTTGGACATTTTAATGGGCGAGAATGGGGCTGTCTTCAAATTAAATAAAGTTTGTGATTTTATTTTAACTCTATTTTGGATGTTAGATTTTGTGATATAATTATGTCGAATGATATAACATTAAATAATTATTGGTCGCTTAGTCCGAGCGACGCCGGGTAGCAATACTAATATTATTATAAAAGTCTATTCTCTACTACTGACAACAAGAAAACGCAAAGTAAGAAAAATATAAGATTAAGTTATCTTTGCGGAAATTGAACTCAGTACAGTGTGGCTTATGTCTGGTCTTATAGTGGAGTGATAAATTTATTTAATTGCGGTTATTATCTCTAAATATGAATGCGGAAACAATGTACTTACGGTGAAGTAGAACCCCGATCTAACGTCCTCGCATTAATCGTTTTCCCGCGTGGTTCGTTCATTTTCTATCGTCCCGGCGAAACACCCATAAGAACAATGTTAAAAAATCCCGCATTAATCGTTCCCCGATTTATCGATTTCCTCGATTTATCGTCTAAAAGTTATGGTCCCGTCACAAATATTATCTCGATTGACCGTTTTTATTGAATATTTCTCATAAGCACATTCGACCCCATCCAATTGGTTCTTAGAAAAAAAACGGAGACTGCAAGTGTGCATTGTTAACGATTCATGATCATAATGTTTCCGGTGATTACTGAACATCTGTGTTTTCTGTAGAAGATGATGGCAAAAAAGGCAACAATGAACCTGGAATGACATTCACAGAAGCTGAATATTATATGAAAAATGAATGTTATAGAGATAATAAGAAAGTATGATAAATAAATATGTTTTTTATATCTTTTACTTTATTTATTTCATATTTAAAACATTCCCGCATTCATCGTTTCTCGCATTTATGGTTTGTTTTTCATGGTCCTTTGAAAAACGTGAAATTGGGGTTTCACTGTATGGTGTAGAGACTCCAATTACTCGACATCTCAACTACTCGAGTATCGAGTAGTATAATTGAAAAATACTCGAGTATAGACGAGTAGTTTCAGATGTACCATTTTTTCAATTTATAAAACATATATTTCAAAAATAATATAGAATTACACGTCTCAAATTCTAGTGTGATTTTAGTTTTGTTCAGTCCGAGTATTACTCGAGTAGTTTTCAAAATACTCGAGTATCGAGTACTTGTAAACTGGACTCGATACTCGAATTGGAGTCTCAAGCGTGATGTCTAATTATGTATCTTTGCCGAAACATATCCCCGATGAGGTTAATTGTTCTCCGGGAAATAAGTCTCGATAAAAGTAATTATGTCGATAATTGCTATGGCTAAACCAGTAGCGTAGCACTGGGGTGGTTTCATTCAGACCATCACGAGAAATCTAAATCACGGGTCGTCAACTAGGTCCGTACCACCAACATGTGAGCGGTAAAGGCTTTCGTGGTGGGCGAGAGGCAATTTTTGCTTTTTAAATTTTGCTTCAAAAATTTCGGCATATGACCCATGACTTAAACACAGTGTTCACTGTCAATAACTGTTGGAATGACATTATAATAAAATTAATAAAACATTTTTAGTACTTATTTCACAAAAAAAATATTGGATCGGTTTCGCTCATGGCGAGCATTGTCAACTGATTCAGTTGTCCTTACTCTCTTTTTCGAAGAGAGTAAGGACAGAAGGGCTACGAGGACTATTGATTAGCTAATCGCTGTCACTATGCGTCGCTCTTTGGGATCGGAAAGATGGGAAGAGATTTTCAACAACACAAACACCCATACCTTTGAACTGATTTATCGACTGAAAAAAATCCGCTCGGACCGGGAATCGAACCCGGGAGGTCCGTCATGCAAGCCAACACCGTTGACACTGTGCCACGGACCGGGGCCGTTATTTATTTTTACTCTTCTAATTTTTATGTAAATAATATGTTGGGTTTTTTATGCCATTCTCTTTTTCATAGTTTTATTTTTTTTTGTTATATTTTTACTATATTTTTCAAATGCATGGGGCATTGCCGTCAACTGTAATGCCATGTTTTATGAATTGAAACTAAAATCATGCCATATTATTAATTATCTATAAATATGGACTGTGGGTGTTTGTGTTGTTAAAAATACCTTTCCATCTTTCCTATACCAAAGAGCGACGCATAGTGACAGCAACAAGCTGACCATTAGTCATGTCCTAGTGCTCGTATTCTTTCCATTCCAACTCTCTCTCAAGAAAAAAGAGGTTAAGCAACTGAGTAACAAGCAGTTCAAGTAGAAAAATATATGTTGAAATAAACTCCGTGAGGAGTCCATATGCTCCAAGTTGGGATTGGACATTGAATAAACAAAAAAATATAGATTTTTTTAAAATAACTTAAATGACAAGTTCGATGTTTTTTTCAAACCAGTATATCAAACCATGATGTTTATACCAATCATAAAAACAAAACACAATGCTTCGTATCTTTAATTTAACGAAAATTTTGTATTAAATATGAAAACGGAATTAGCTCAAAATTTTATTGGTCCCTAAATTGTGTCTGGAATCTTGATAAAAAAAAAAATGAAACAAACTAAGAAGGTACACGACAGATTGTCGGAATGGTCTAATATAAGCTGCCTGTACCCGCTTTGGAAAATTGAATAACTATAAGCCATGACGTTTTCGCGTTGGTATTGGGTGGAAAAAAGAAAATAATACGAGAAAGTGTGTAGGTAGTCAAAGGAAAAGCTTACCAGGCAACACAGCGAGCGCGAAAGGGATGAAAAGGTATCAATTTAAATTCTTCTTTTCATGGGATTCAATTCAATTCATAGAAAGTGATCATTATATTAAATACGATTGATGCAAAATTAGAGAGGTTCATTATGTTTACTATATAAACGAATAAGTCAATGATTCGAGAATCACGCGTTCGATGCAGATACAAGAGTTAAATTGTGTACTTAAAAAACACAGGCGAACATAAATTATTTTATCAAGTTATATTAGAAATAAATAGGGCTCAGATTAAAAAGTTTGCTTATTTTAAACGAACTACTTTATCTTCAAATTCACAATTGTAATACCCCTTTAAAAAGATATCATTTATTATAAACTCGAACATTTGAAATATATATATATATTCCTATTTTATTATCTAGTAATTAGAATTTACGATACTACATAATTATAAAATAACCCACTTAAGGCAGTATTCCAGAAGGGCTGAAATTTTAGGCTATGGAAAAAAAATTAGTAACAATTTAACGTCCATTTTTTTACCAGATATTTATTAATATACTTTAAAATATTCGATCCAAAAAAATAAAAACCTATAAAGTTACAGGCTGGTAAAGTAGGGGGTCTCAAAAAAATGGGGCGCCATAGTTGCCATGATCCCAACTTTTCTTGTCACATAAAATATAAAAAAAAGTTTATTCTTAATTAGTACAGATGTCATTTTGGTATATACTAGAACGAAGTGAAAATATATGTTTTACGTAAAATGGCGGAGTTTTGAAAAAATAAATCTTTTTTTTTTAAATTTTATTTTTATTATTTTTTATTTTAATAATCCTAGTATATACTATTACTAAATGTATGAAAAAGTTTTTCATACAATTTCATCAAAATCGGTTAAATAAAACTTGAGATATCATGACAACTATGTTTGAAAAAATCCGAAAAATAATTCCGAGAAAAACGCGTTTAAAGTTTCGGGCAAAGTTAAAAACCCCCCAAATTGGTTAGATTCTACGCCACTAAAGTAGCTATATCTCTAACAATAATAACAATTTTAACAAAAATCTTGTAAGGACATATTTTCAATGATTTTAAAATTGAAAATGTACAATAAAAAAAAACCGGCTTTTTCAGAATCCTAGACCAGAATACTGCGTTATGTAATTCGTTGAAACTCATTTACATAAATTTTTCGCTTATTCATATAGATTACGTTAATTAAAATTAAACTTAGTGATCTACTTTTATTTTTGGATATAAACGATACAAACTGTTTAGTATGCATTAGTTCAAGTACATCCATGCACTTGACATGCCTGAAGATGCCGAAAGGCAATATACCGTATTGCGTACGGATATCAGCTTGAGCGAGACGTATCTCACACTGTCTTTAAATCCACATCTACAATTCAACTATACAGATTAAATATTAAGTCTTTTTATTTAGAATCTAGAGGATTATAAATATTTTCCCTGAAACCGGAGCATTTTGGCCAATGCTGGAGTCGGAGTCGTCTTTATTTTTAACGACTCAACAGCCCTGCGAGATATCATACATAACAGGGACAACTATTTAAGCTCAGCGATGTAGGTGGAGCAATAATGTCGCTCAAAAAGCTCAAATATTTCTACCGTCGTAATGAGTTATTCAAAAAACTCCGACAAAAGCTTTTAGCAAAGTTTCAACTTTCTTGTATTTTCACAGAGTTTTAATACATTAATTACAACGAGTATTAATGGCCGACAAAGTTTTGAATGAAGAAAGTATGACATTGTAGAAGTTTTAATATGCTCAACTTGCATCATCAGTTGGTAAATGAATTACAAAAAAGTTACTATTTTCACTATACTTATTTAAAATTAGTAGTGTACATATCGATAAAAATGTTAAAACATTTTTAGTACTTAAATTAATTAGATCAGAACTGGTTTCGCCAATAGCGAGCATTATCAACTAATGTTGATAATACTTTCGATGGTTGCGGCGGTAACTTTGTGGAAGTTCATTTAAATATAAAATTTAAAATAATTATAAACAAACCTATAACCCCCTCCTAACTTCTGGTAAAAAGGAAAAATACCAAACTCCATTTTGTAATTTTATCATTTTGAAATATTAGAATCAATCTTGCTTCATTACTTAAGCAAACTTTGCGTTACCCGTGCCACAGTTAGAAGCACAATACGTGGAATAATCAAAGTTATTTTGTTTGCAATGTATGTTTAAGCATAGTTCTGACAAGGGCGGACCCCGAAATAGCGATCAACCATATATCAGGAGTAGGGACTCCAATTACTCGTCATCTCAACTACTCGAGTATCGAGTAGTAAAATTGAAAAATACTCGAGTACTCAGTATACTCGAGTAGTTTCAGATGTACCAAAATATATACTATTAATTCACATTTTTGGAAATAAATAGGGGATAAATAAATAAAAAAGCTTATTTAATTTCATTGATACATTTAATTCATTTTACTAAACACATATTTTAAAAATAACAAAGAATTAAATGTTTCAAATTTAAGATTTGTTCTAATTTTAGTTTTAATTATTCCCGCAGTTGAAAAAACTCTCTCGGTAGCTGTGGACGTTGGTTTTATCGTTAGCAATGAATTGAATAGTGTATCTAATTTATATGTCCGCTGCTTAAAAGAATCTAACTTTTTTAAATCTTCTTTTAAATTTTGACTACAAGAATGTTTAATGAATTTAGTTTTCGGTTTATGAGATATCGATGAAATGGCATTTTTTTCAACTCTTGTTGAATAGGATCTTTATCTTTAAAATATACATATAATAGGGCATATAGAGAACTGAAAATTTGGCTATTTGTAAAAAAAAATAGTTGAGCATGTGTAGAAAAAAATAAAAATAAATATTTTCCATGTCTTCTTTGTGTAATCAATCATAATTCGAAAGCCACGTCGATTTTACCACAGAAAAATACAATAGGTAACTATTTACTTCGGAGATATAAGTGAATATTTACTTAAATACAATAGCTCAATAATGCACGCATGGTGGGAAGGAAGAAGGCGAAAGACAATTAAGAGATAAATTTCATTAGCAGAATAATTCAACAACTGACATATTGTATGGGATGGTAGACGTAAAGCCAAATAATAATTACTTACGTCTTCGTATACCAAGTGCGATATTCGCTCCTCTGAAAGCTCAATTAGCAAAACGCGCTAAGTGGGAGATACAATAAATTTAAAAATACATGAGAAAGTTCTACAAACGAAACAATGTTCTCGCGATGAACTTAACCTCATTTTTACATGTAAATGACGAGGAAAGAAAAATTATTGCTATAAAATATCGGAAACAAAAGCTTCTTTATTAGACTTTGTTTTTCTTTCTGTTTGACAACGAAGTGTAACACGTGTTTATATTTAATCTATATAGCGGAAGTATAAGTTTCAATAAAAATGACGTTTTAAATCATCTTACAAAAAAGATTATTATTTATTATACTTATTATTTAGGGGAGATAGAAATATACAAACAGTAATGTGTGAGTAGCAACCACTGCATTTTAGCCGAGCGAAACAGTCGTAAAAATGTTATGAGTTAGACAGAGAGTGCAATACATACAATATTCGATTGAGATCGCGGTACAACAGCGGAAGTACACGTGCACATTGTTCTTACATGCTACAAACTTTTAAAAAGCTTATTCCGTTATCTAACTTTGCCAAGTTTTTTAACTGTCATAACATTGTTTATTTGTGATTCGGAAAATTTTCACAATGGCCAGACAATATCTGACACAGGAAGAAATGAATAAAATTGCTGAAGAGTTTAGTGATAGTGATACTGATTCCGATAAAGATTTTGAGAACATTGCGGGTATTTCGGATGCCAAAGATATGGAGAATGATGAATGTTGTGGTCACCATATTTTTTAAGGAATACCTACTAATAATATAACAAATTTTAAAAAATATTTTCATTGAATATGATGAAACTGCGTCAGTTAAATATAATTTCTTGGAATGTTCACAAATTCACAGAATGAATATAATCTAGTTAGTATTTTAGTAAAGATCCCGATATTTTGTTATTTCTTATAATTAAAAATATGTTTCCATTAAGAGTTTGTGTTTTTATTGCAAATGTTCAAGCACATTTGAGTGACAGATTTGTAATGTGTTTTTATGGTAATAAAATTGTTCATTCAGAGAACGAATTTACGCGGCTGTGCTTTTATTTTGACACACATGTCTCCATCCATTTCCCTTCCGCCAGGCCCCCCCGCCCCTTTCGCCAGTGCCCCTTGTCGACCGACAATTACAACACGCGACGATCACGCTTTGTAAAGTTTCAAACGTCTTCGAGACATATTCAAGGTTTCTTACGCCTATGTATATATTTTTTGTAAATAAAATTTGGATAGAGATGTTTTAAAGCTAGGATCGAGTATTTACTCGAGTATTATTCAATATACCCGAGTATCGAGCACTTGAAAAATGGACGAGTATACTCGAGTATCGAGTACTCGATACTCGAATTGGAGTCTCTAATCAGGAGGTACATAATCTTCGAAGTGGTGAATACCAAAATATATTTTTTTATCTGCCAATTAAACTTTTGAGACCTTTTTTATTCACATAAAAAATTTCCGACTCCGAGTACGACTCCGGCCACAACGCCGCGCCGACTCCGACTCCGACTCTGGCCAAAAAGCTCCGACTCCACAGCTCTGTAATTTTCACTGTTAATCTAACGACTTGTTACTCAATTATATAACTATTGGGTTATATATCAAACAATGAGGAAAGTCTGATAGGTATATGAAAGGAAAATTTAAGCTTTTAAGCTTTCGTTTGATCATAACTATATTATTTATCGTTGTTAACAACCTTTTTAAAGTATTTTTAAAACAATTATAAGTATTGCTTAATCAAAAGGCACATACTGAAAGTTATAACACGGTTATATTCTATTTACTCGTTTGTGATTTCGTAAATACTTTACCAGATAATAACAAAGTAATATGGATAAATAAATCGAGGGCTTTATCCGACCTATTATTAATGAATCGATTGATTAGAAGTGTTTGAGTTTATAATTAATGATAATTATTTAAAGTGGTATAACAATGGTGAGTTTGGAAGATTAATTTGATCGTTTAAAATTGGAAAACTATTAATAAGTTTATCCTATTTATCTCTAATATTTCTTGATAAAACAATTTATGTTCGCCTGTGTTTTTATGCAACAATTCAACTCCTGTATCTGCATCGAATTCGTGATTCTCGAATAGTAAATGATTGATGAAGGTTGCAGGTGGCGAAATGCCTGAAGATGCCGAAAGACGAAACCCGTGTCATTAGCGACTCGTGGAAAAGTACAAAATTCAAATGATTCAAATAAGGTGCTGAAATTTTATTTTAACAAAACATCTGATTGATCAGTATGAACTCAAATATATTCAACATCGATATATTTGTCATACCTTGTTATTCTTACTTAACTTTTGTATAAATATCACTGTTTCGTTGTATTTTTTATTAGTTGACAATGCTCGCCATGAGCGAAACCGGCCCAGATCCAATAAATTGTATGTGGAATAAGTACTAATTTTTTTTTATTATTTTTATTTTAATACCACGCCACCAAGTATTGACAGTGAACACCTTAAAAGTGATCGATATTTTAATGTTTTTTGGGTATATCCTCTTTTTTAGAACACCGACGATTTAGGTACAGTTTCTTTGGGCACAGTTTCGTATCAAATAAGTTTGGTCTCGTTTTGTACATAAGTGAGTAGATACTAGCAGGGAAATGGGTTGTTATTTCATCCCTTTGATGTATGTACTTCCTATAGCAGGGGTTTTTAACTATGTATATTGCGGTGACGGGCGCAGGCCCGATTTTTAAAAAACAAGATATAAGTAATTAATATGTATGTTGTATACATTATAATAATTATATATAATTGTCCCCTTGACAGCTTTACATGACTTACATTCATTATATTTATTAGATTATTAATTACAAAAAAACCAGAAATAAAACTGCACATTTCGTGTAATCTTTGACATTGCATTTCACGAAGAGCATTTTACATTGACAAACCCATGTCGGGTATATCAGTTTTTCTACAAGGGCTTTTAATATTCTGTGAGATAAAGGATTTGTTCAAACATTGTTTATTATTTTCAAGACGACATTCATGACATGTTCAAAAGAAAGCACTGACTGGAGCATTATCAGTAATTATTGCTGATACTTTTTATAAAGGCATGCTAATCTCTTTCGCGTTGTTTTTTATATACATTAAAAATATCATCACCTCTCAAAATAACATATATAAGCATATATTTTTTAAAATTCAAAAAATATTTTTTAATTCTTTGCCGGGCGCTCGTAGGCACATTTGCGCCCGCGGGCACGTGGTTAAAAATCCCCGTCCTATAGTATGCCTTTCATTTGACGTGGGTAGTTTAAGATATTCTGTTTGTTTGACCCCTAAGTCTCTCAATCATTGTAATATGATGTGTGTAAGGTTTTCAAGTTGTGGTAAAGATGTAACGTTATATTTGACTTGGAATAATGGAAATACGACATTAATTTGGGTATACTATTTTTTTTAAACTACATATGTCTACTCTTAATGTGATGCATATGGAATTCTAATGTAGCTTGTCTCGACAGGTGTTTTTCTATGAGATCTGTTTGTTACTCAGTTGTATGAATATCCCCTATGTCAGTGGTTCTCATGTGCGGCCACCAGATGATTTGGCTGCGGCCACCAACAGCTTCAAAGTAAATATTGATTCAAAAATATGGTTTTACAAGTAAATTTGTCAACATTAAATATTTGTGCAATTATTACCAATAGTAAATGTTTAGGTCCGTTTGACAAAGCTTCACAATCAAAATTTGGACTTCTTATGTGTACGATGCGGCCCCATGACAATTTTACATGGGAACCACTGCTGTACGCCCCACGGTACTCGTAGTCCTACTAAAATCTTACTATTTTGGATTCTTCTGTACTTATATTAAATGATGTAAAATTCAGGGCAGTATTCTTATTTTAACTTCTTTGTTAACCATTTTACGGTCCGACTATTTTAATGGATTACCGAAAATAGCCAAGCAATTTTTCAAAAACTAATATTGATTAGAGATATAAATTTGAATTTTGTATATTTTGATGAATTTTGTCCCCAAAGCCCAGGTTTCACCTTTCAGAATCTTCATGCATTTCTAGTGCACCAATATACTCGAACTAAACTACACTAGTGTTTGTAAATATTTCATGAAATGGTTTATTTGAAGTAAGGCCCGTCTCGTAAGCATAGAACCATAGATTTAACATCGTAGCTTATTTCACCATGTCCAGGGTTTGCGTATTTATTAACATGGTAAAACGAAATTACGAAAAATATACCACACTATAACATGCTACAAACTTTAACTAAGACACACAATCCAATAAATACGGTTTTTGTAAGTAAGGAAATAAAAAAATAACTGTCTAACCAAAGCATGAAAATCAACTGAATATAAACTCATTATTTCACCAGGCCGTCAGTGGTGCCTTGTATGAAAAAAAAACAAAGAAATCATTAGCAAATAATAAAAAAAAAATTGAGTTTAATGTATTTGATAACCTTCATAAAATATCCTCCAGTAAACTTTGACGACCTTTTCTTTTAATACCACAACAAAAAAAAAGATGCAATTGAACTGAAAACCAACGCAAATCTTGGCAAAATATCAAATAAGGTAAATGTACCAGTAGCTGACCGTTTAAGAGAAAATTTCAACAAAAATAACGATTAAGGTTGCAACTAAGGCAACCTGAGGCAACTCTGACAGAAAGTTCCCTATAATGCCCCCTGATTAGACATGGTCAACTACTAGATTTTTCAATATGTGAAATGGTCAATTACTGAAACAGGAACATGGCTTTAAATAATTTAACATAACTTTTTTTAAACAGGCCCTTTCGTAATATTTGTTACGTGTTATAAATTAAGACATATGATCCAATATGAGTATACTTGCTTTGCCATCATTCGGTACAATGCTAATCCTTTATCGTTATTGTTGTTGAAATTTTCTCTTAAACGGTCATTTACTGGTACATTTACCTTACGTATTATTTTTAATAAACTGCAATAACATAAATCTATTCTCGAATCAATTATTTCATCATTGGAATATGTCACGTTGTCTACATCTGTCATTTAACAAACATTTCCACAAACAAACATTTCCACATTGATTGATTTCGACGAAAACAATGTAATTTTTATTTTTATTAAAACGAATGACACGTTTGTGTCTATTTTTATAGTTCTAAGAATCGAAGAATAATAAACACAATTACATGAGGCTTATTTGGATTTATTTATGAGCCTCATGTATCTTTTTATTTTTATATTTTAAATTTGAACATTCTATTTTACTCTACATGGAAGCTATTTCAGTAACGGTTTAGTTTTAAATTAAGAACACTATTGCGAAATGTCAAATTACAAAACTTGTAACATGTTTAGTTTTCGGTAACCGGACAAAACAGAACATGACGAAACAGAATATGAAAAAACAGAACATGACAAAACAGAACGTGACTTTTCAGAATATGATAAAACAGGTTAGGTTAGGTTAGGTTTTTTGTTAAGTTCTGAAAAGTCTTTTTTATCATATTTTGAAGTCATGTTCTGTTTTGTCATATTCTGTTATGTCATGCTCTGTTTTATCATGGAACCTTAGTTTTCATATCTCATTCTCTCAATAACACATAAAAACTACTCAATTAAAAAATGTACATTATTAATAAAGATTCAACAACTTTTATCAGTGCTGTAGCCGAGTATTAACGTGCTGAGACTAAAGGTTCGAATCATCACATCGTGGCCTTTCTCATAAATTGTTTTTTTAATCGTTCTTTGTACTGAAGATTTCGACTAAAGGTGCTTAATGGAGTTAAAATCTAGTATTTTTCCATAGGTTAATGACTCCGGTTTTACCTTTTGGCATCTTTAGGTTTTTCTAGTGCACGGATTAACTTGAACTTATAAATTTCGATCACGGACCCGATCAAATTAAACTACACACTATCTTTTAACTTGTTTTTGTTAGCGAGGTACACGCTGCCATTTCGGAGTGATTCTCTGAATGAAAAAAATATTTTTTCAATTTAAATACTAACAATGCCACATTTGGATGAGCTTCGATGAATAAATCCATATAATCACTGAAAAAAAGGGATTTACCTTGAGGCAAATCATGTTTTCCGCATTTCATTATTATATCTCAAATCCACGTTTGTTAGTTCGCGTCGCGTAAGCTGTCATATGCCATATCAGTTACTCACTTATTTTCATAAAAAAATTACATTCATTGATTTGAATGTTAATCTTTTATAGAATTTATAAACATTTTTTGACCGTGTATAATGTTCCGACAATCCTAACTTTTGCATAAATTTGCACACATTTTCGCGAAATTGGAAGAAAGAAGTATTTTGACCGGCCTTGATTGATGTCTATTATTTGTAAGTGCTTTTGTAAAATATTTTTACTAATATACTTCGAATTCTTAGGCTGTTGTAAGATTAAATAAATTATTTTTTCACGCACATTTGTAGCGGATATGGTGGAAAAACAAACATGTTTCCTCAATTGTCGGACGTTTTCGAATACGCAATTATGTTGGAAATTTCAAACGGAAGACCTTGTCACTGAGGCAGTCACGCGCGACAAGGTAAACAATGCCCTCAGCTAAAGTTGGTAATGGTACACATAACAACCCTTTCGGTTAACTTCCATCTTACAATTTCCCCTCTTTAAAAAGTGAAATTAAGTGCTTGTCCTCAGCGCTTGTTGGAATGTTGGGAAATACGTGAAGTCTATATTCTGCAGAAAATGGCAAGACGGCTATTTTTTTGCAAGTCAGCCTTTGCAGTACGATATTGGGATTCTTGGAGTATTTCAAACGAGTTAATAGTGGCAAAAATGTCCTTCAACCTTTCTCAGTGAGAGAAGTGCTACAAAATTGAAACAAATATAATACTTAATGTTTAAAATAATAAAAATAATAATACATTTTTAGTACTCTTTCCACATAAAATTTATTTGATCTGGACCGGTTTCGCTCATGGCGAGCATTGTCAACCGATAAGAAATACAATACAACAATGATATTTATACAAAAGTTAAGTAAGGTATGACAAACAATTGGTAGAAAAACTAAGCAAATAAATGAAGCAAAAAATAAATAAAAAAGCTTTCATTGACAGTGAACACCTTAAAAGTGATTTAATACTTAGTAAATATGTTATACTAGTATTCGAACCTGGCTTAGCTCGGACCAGTTTGGGGTTATGTTCACCTCGGCGCGTAAATTCAGACGGGCCAAGTTGAAACAACTTTTTTCAAAATTAAAAAGTCTAGGTCAATTAAAATGGAATTAAAATGAACATTTCAGACTGGCATTGACATTTCACAGCCCCTTTCATATATTGACAGCCCCATTCTCGCCCATTAAAATGTCCAAATTCAAGGAAAAAATCTAATTTGCTGTCAAAGAAATGTCAAATAATACCTTCACGTAAATAAAAACATTATTATGTTAAGAAAAGCCGGGAAAAGTTCAGTACAAGACTAATTTATTACATTTTGACTAAATGTTTCGCCGATAAAAAAATCAAACATATTTTCTTTCATATTCGTTTTTATGGCAACTTAATGACCAACAATGCAAAAGGGAATTACAGACCCACAGACATACATACGCCGTTTCGGTTTTATATATGTACTACTCGATACTCGAGTAATTGGAGTATCTACACACACATTGATAACGAAACAAATTTACCGTCGAAACTTTCGCGATCGAAATCAATTCGTTTGTTTGAACTTGCAACAACAATGCAAAAGGGAATTACAGACATACATCCCCCGTTTCGGTTTTATATATAAGATTCATACATTCGATGGGTTTGGGCGGTAACTTTTGGCGAAGCTCATTTTATTGATTGATTTGACATTTGCTTGGTACAACTCCATTATAAAACGGTGAAAAAAATATCAACAAATAGATTAAATAATTTCTGTAGAATTAAAATAGATTGTTTTTTTTTCACCGTATTAAGTTAATTTTAATATAATATTTAAAATAACTATGATTATTCCACGAATTGTGTTATTAATTGCGACACGTGTTTAGACTTACTGTCGCAAAGGTTGCTTAAGTAATAAAATATTAAATCCGACAACATTTCTCGTCATTTCCATTCAAAGGTGTTAGTTTTGCATTGCTAAGAGGTCCTGAACATTTTATTTTTAGTCTATTTTTCTTGTAATTTGCTTTAATTTATTTGCTTAGTTGTTTTACCAATTATTTGTCATACCTTGTTTTCATCCTTAACTTTTGCATAAATACCACTGTTTTATTGTATTCCTTATCAGTTGATAATGCTCGCCATGAGCGAAACCGGTCCTGATGAAATAAATCTCATGTGGAAAAAGTACTAAAAATGTGTTATTATTTTTATTTTAATTATTATATTAATAAAAGCCGGGAAAAGTTCAGTAGAAGACTAATTTATTACATTTTGACTAAATGTCTTCGCCGATAAAAATTCAAACATATTTTCTTTCATATTCGTTTTTATAGTAACTTAATGACCAACAATGCAAAAGGGAATTACAGACCCACAGACATACATACGCCGTTTCGGTTATATATATAAGATTATGACATAACGGTGATGATATACCCGTCCGGCATCTATCACTGGCAATCCATACTCTCGAGTATATAGGAAGTAGGGATTCCAACTATTCGTCAAAATCAACTATTCGGACATCGAATAGTAAAACTTAAGCTATGGCTAAACTGTTGTACAATATTAATAAAATTATCATTTAAAAAACATATTTTAACTGACAAGAAATTGCCAGTTGCTTTTGCAACCCGACAGTGGTCTCGATTTCGAAGTTTTTAATAAATAATCGTATAACTCGCACGCAAATAGAGATTTTGCATGATCAATTCCTTGCTCAGTTATGTAATCTTTTCCCACTTTGTAAAATCTTAGATAGAAACAAAACATATAAATTACAAATACACATTTCAATACCGTTCCATTGAATTACAATATTTAAAATTTGTAGCTGCATAATAAATGAAATTACGGCAATTAAGGTTTTTTTGTGACCCAAGTACTAGCCGGTTCGTTAAAATAAAATATTATGATAAGATATTGACAGCACCCGAGTTAAGCGAAGGCAAAAAAACACTACCTGGGATATTCATAATTATTCTTTAAATGTGGAGACATTGTGATGTAATCCTTCCTCGAATTTTCCCAAATATCCGAATATCGAATAGTTTAAAAAGGGCCGAATATATCCGGATATCTGAATTGGCATCCCTAATAGGGAGTCAAATGGAGGTAATAAATTGATCTTTTCATCATCGTTAACGTAAAAAAACCCCAGCTGCGGTCCTTGCTAAAAGCTTCCTAAATGGCGACAGAGATTCTAACGACAGCCCATATCTATCGGTAGAGTATAACAACAATGTAATCTTTGATTTGATACTTTGACGGCTTGGTTTCTTAAATAGAATTTGTATCTACTTGGTCGAACTCCAATGTAACACGGTGAAAAAATAGGTAATTTAGATTTTGAGTATTTTAGTCCTGCAAATAATATTTTTATAACATTTTAAGTAATTATTCTACATTGAATTTATTAGATCGGGACCGCATTCGCTCACACAGAGCATTATCAACTGATAAGAAGTACAAAGCTACAGCGATATTTATACAAAATTTAAGCAAATAATATTTATTAAGGATTTTGACTGAGGGTGCTTGATGGAATTTCAATATCAAATTTGAATTGTTTGAATTTTTTCCCTGAGTTTGTCGCTAGCAAAAATTTTACTTAGTGATCTACTTCTATGTTTGTATATAAACGATACAAAGTGTTTACTGCGCGTCAGTTCAAGTACACCCGTGCACTTGAAATGCCTGAAGATGCCGAAAGGCGAAACCCGGGTCGTTAGCGACAAAACTCATGGAATAGTACAAAATTCAAACGATTCAAATTTAAATAATATGTAATATGACAAACAATTGGTATTACAACTAAGCAAATAAACCAAAGTAAAATAAAAACAAAATATATTATTTCTTATCAATTGATAATGCTCGCTATGAGTGAAACCGGTCTTGATCTAATAAATTTTATGTAAAATAAGTACTAATTATTTTTATATTATTTTTATTACAATGCCAGTCCACCAAGTCTTTAGTATCTACAGTACGGACCCTAAAAGTGGATATTATTTTATATAATATTAAATATAGTTGATGGCTATATCGGCTTACGCCCTCGTCATGAATGTTTTGACGAGGGCGTAAGCTGAAATAGCGTCCAGCTATATATAATATGAAATAAAATAATGTTTTTAGAACTAAAATTTTTCGATATTTGTCCTCCGTGTATTTTTTAATTAAGTTAATAATTAAGTGAATAAATAAATTTGGCGTTTTTTAAAGCCAAAAATACTTTGAAGGAATTTAGCTATGATTTCAACAGCAGTGCCCTGAAACATTTATGCGTGCCGTGACGCTTTAAACATTACGCGAACTGCTTGTTATTTAGTTGCTCAACCTCTTGTCCGTTCGATTAGAGTAGATATGTATATAAAGGATAAAGCTAGGGGCTAGCGCAAAACTAGTGGTGAACTAGTTGCTTTCGCTATACCCCACCTATATGATTGGATGGGTGGGAAGGAATTTATAGATAACGCGACTTCGAACAGAATCGATAAATCGACGAGGAACAAAATGCTGCTCGTACCGGGACAATGTTTCTTCTAATATGCGCACGCGCGCCACCGCGCTGCAGTTTGAAAACCCCCGCGCAATTTTTCCAGGATGGCGCGCACATAAACAGTTGATGAATTTAACGACCCTAATGGTTCTAAGCATTTATTTTATTTACCCATGGCTGCTCACATGGTAGATCATATGGTTTACAAATGAAGCATTTCAACAGATATTGCTACGAATTATGCCGCGCATTTGTTGGATTGGCATGCTCAGTCCGCGCAGCTAACCTCTCAGCTTAGAACGAACATTAACCGTGACATATGGTATCCTATTGGAAGAATATATCTAAACATACTTTTTTCAACGAGAACTGCTTGTAACTCTTGTAAAATGAGAGAAGGGACAGAAAGGATAAGGCTAGGATAGGACTGATTGTAAGCTAGTCGCTGTCGTCACGCCTCACTCATAGGATCGGATGGGTGGTAATGAATGCTGCTCGTACTGAGCTTTAGCCCGTGCAGTCCGTCACGGAAGCCAACTACGCTGACCACTGCACCACATACAATATAATCTAATAAATACAGTTTTCTTCATATTTCTTCCCTATGAAAACAAGCTAATAATGTACCATCCGTCTATTGATATTTTTATGACCATTACAATTAGTTGAATGGATTTTCCGAATGGTGGCCATGAAGGTTTATCGCTTTCATAAATTGGCGCTTAATACACAAGTGGAATTAGGCAATTATTTTCGATTGTTGATTTTCTTTTCCTTTGTGTGTAAAAGCCTCGAGGAAAATGTAGGCCGAAAAATCTTGCAGATTAATGATTATTTATTTTTACAGTTAAAATTTATTACTGGAAGCTGAAATTTATCGAGTAAGGATTGCCGCGCTGACGTTTCCGCGCAATAATTATAATTTAAACATTTTTATAAAAAAATAAAATCCAATTTTTATCATTTATGAAAATACAACAGCTCGAAAATTACACTGAAATAACATTTAAAACAAATTGCAAACCTTTGATTTATTTAAATAGTATTATCTGTTTTCAAATACATACCTTAACTTTCAAAATTAAAATTTCATGTGTTTATTTTTCTTTGACTTGATTAATCTTATATATAAAACCGAAACGGGGGATGTATGTCTGTAATTGTCAAATAAGCGCCAATCCTATTGGCCAAATTATTGAAACTTTGTAGCCCGCTTTCCCATTGGTCAAGATGGACGGATTCTAGCTCGAAAAGTCTAAACGACGGACGTGCTCGGACGGGCTGGAAACGCGACGCTTGTACTGGTTATACTCGGACATAAACTTCTAAACTGGGAACAGTTGTTACTCTGCCTTGCTTAGCATTGCTTGCTTTGCAAAATATTGATAGAGCAAATAGTTTGCTCCTCTTAGAGCCATGTCAAAACGGAAAAGATCGTTTAATTTGGGTGAAACTGCCGAGGAACGAGAGGCTAGACAGTAGATTTTTTCCTTGAATTTGGACATTTCAATGGGCGAGAATGGGGCTGTCATCAAATTAAATAAAGTTTGTGATTTTATTTTAACTCTATTTTGGATGTTAGATTTTGTGATATAATTATGTCGAATGATATAACATTAAATAATTATTGGTCGCTTAGTCCGAGCGACGCCGGGTAGCAATACTAGTTAGTTATAAATTTGCCTCTTACTGCATGTTATAAATATGAAATATTTAAAACATTCTATGTATTCCAAAGATAACATATTTATCCAAACTATTCAAAGTATCAATTAATCTAATCATCCAATGTATAAAAATCAATTTTTGTTTGTTTGTTCGTGCCCTATGCCCTGCCATACCGTTCATCCGATCACAATGAAACTATGACAAACTTGTTGCCTTCAATTGGTTGTTGGCATAGTAAAATTAGCTTACAGTATCTCTTTTATATACAAATCAATGTTTTTTCGTATTGTATGCGCTGCCATACCGTTCATGTTGACAACTTATTGTAGCACTTGCGCAAAGGCTATAGACATAGTACAATTAACTTTCAGTAGGTGGCGCGTGTGTCGTACCATAGACAATCGGCAAAAGACAAACGTCAAACGGCAAATGTCATCGATACCGATCAATGTAAATGAAATTAAATCTAAATTATTTATCTAAAATATTGTGCATCCGAAAGCACTTCAATAAACACAAACATTTTATTTCTTTGAGTGGCATTGAAACGTTTGCCGGGCACCGGCTAGTTTGAAATTAGATGCAGTTTTAATAGAAAGTTATGTTAGAAAAATAAATTTCTTTAAATAGGCAGTGAACAAAACAAATTAATATTATATTGCGAAGGTCTATAATGCGCGGAAGCGTTCCGCAATGTAGTAATATCGGTGCGCAAATGTCGGAGTGCCAATTTGTTTGTGTCGACGAGGTCCTAGAATGGAAATATTTGTTTTAAGAGCGATCACCTTAATAATAATATTTTCTTAACCTCATCTTAATAGACTTGCCCTTTCTAAACATTAGTTTCAGACTGATTTAGTTAAAGTGAGATTAAGTATTCTGTGTACCCGTATACTGAGAATCCACGTTAAGTGTAGAGTTTAATCTATATCGCGTTGAGGCTTAAAAGGAATCAAGACTATCCCGTTCCCTTTGTTATGTTGCAAATTCAAATCAAATACCTCACAGTTGGCCTTGATAGAGATCAAGTCAGCGTGGCCTAATGAAACCGTATGAGGACGGACTTCTCGTTCGGCACTCGTCTCTGGGCAGTCCTAAGTTTATTCGGGAATTGAAATAGCCTCAATTAGAATCAATAAACCCGTCTTACACGACAGGCTCACAGAAAACGGATTAAATTAAGGATCAACATTATTTAAGCGCATGTTTCAAAATCATTCCCGTGTAGATCTGCCTGGGTCATTTAAGTGAGAAGTAGACAGTTTTTTTGTCGATGGCGTTGTGAAAGCCGACCATGAAACATTGGCTGAATTTAAACGACAAGCGATGATGGTGAAACCAACTTGTTAACCATAGAAGATCAAAAAATATATAAATTTTGAATCGTTTGAATTTTGTACTTTTTCATGAGTTTGTAGCTAACTACCCGGATTTCGCCGCTCGGCGTCTTCAGACATTTTATGTACACACATGAATTGAACTGACACATAGTACATAAATAGTTTGTATTGCTTATATAAAAGAATAAAAGTAAGTGAACAAGAAATTGTTATAGTTGCACTCTGGATTCATTAGCGAATGTGTTGATCGAGTATACTCGAGTAGTTTCAGATGTACCAAAATATACATATAAAGGGTCTTTTTATAAGGACGCTTAGTTTTGAAATGTAAATAAAACAAGTTGTTTGTGAGATTTCGACTAAATTTTAATTACATTTGTAAGTATATTTTACGGCATTAAATATGGAATATAGCATCAAATGTCTGCCAATATCCAATCATTATAAAATGGGCCATGTCGCTAAAGTTGACTTTTTTGACAAATTTGGGTAAACTTCCAACTGCTCCAGAACCCAATCAGGCGTTGTCTGTGGTCGTTTACCTGAAGTTCCTTGGTTAGTTGGATTTTATACGGGTGCAGACATAAGGCCCGATTCAAAATTCGCCAAGTTGAAGTCGCAGAAAAGCCAAGTTCTTGTGAACAACGAGAAATAAGCTGCCTTGGGTTTTCCTGTACACTTTCACACACAGCAGCAATGTTTTCACCAGATATTGTATTTTGATGCCGTACAGGTAGGTGTTGGCCGATTATTTACCAAACTGGTTGACTCAAATTTGGCCACTAAACAATGAATAATCTACTCAGCAGGACAAAGTAACATATTTTGAGCGTCCCTATTGAAATATCCTTTATTATTAATTCAAATTTGTGTATATAAATATGTAGATGATAAATTAATTTTTTCTTGTCATCATAGACTCTCGTCATCAAAAACTTGTCATTGATAAGATATATCAAAATTTTTTCATATATCAAAAAAAGAAATTTGTCTTCTTATGTAAATAATATGTTTCTGTTCCGTTTCTTATTTTTAATTTTTTTTTGTAATATGTTATGTAATTTTTATTAATTTGTCAAATACATGGCGCATTGGCGTTTGCTGTAATGCCATGTATTTTATATAGTTTTTTGCCAATAAATAAATAAATAAATATCAGCAGGACCCAAAGCAAAAGAAAAAAAAAATTCTCGCATAGCATAGTCAACGGCAAATCCATTTAAAAAAAAATCCCTGCGTAAGACACTATTAAGCGCAACGGTTAAACATTATATTTATATTATTTTAAATTTATAAAGCAAATTTGTTTGGACATAAATCTTCATTTATAAATTGCGAGTATTTTTCAAAATACTCGGGTATCGAATACTTGAAAAATGGACGAGTATACTCGAGTATCGAGTACTCGAATTGGAGTTTCTAGTCAGAAACCATTGCTTATTTTCACGTCTACTTTGAATACGTAATCACTTCGCTCTTTTTACCTCATCTCTATGGAATAAAACCAATTCCTCTCTCCTAAAATAGGTTTATATAGATATTTATTCGTTTTAGCTGGCAACTCTTGTATTGTTTATACATAATATTTATAAGCAACGAATTCAACACAAAAGAAGCAATATTTCGCGGAATATTTAATCATATTCACAATTTCAGTTCGTGTCTGACACTGAACGACTGAAATAGACAACATAAAGATAATACTTTACAATGCTGATATAAGTTCTTTGAGAGTAAATTTTTATAAAATATCATATTACATTATTTTATATCTCTTAGACAAACAATTTAAACAACATTTTTCAGTTTCGACTAAAAAAATATATACTAAGTTTGAAATAATATGAACCAGGGCTGTGGAGTCGGAGTCGGAGTTGGAGTCGTCGCGGCGTTCTGGCCGGAGTCGTACTCGGAGTCGGAAATTTTGAAAAGTTCGAACTTTTTATTTTTGCATTTAATATGTCAAATTTGACTTTTGGCCGCATTGATAGGGTTGGTATTTAATTGAATACAATAGGAAAATTAGGGAAACAAAGTGACGATATTAACCTTTTTTTAGTCTGAGTCGGAGTCATGGTTTTGGTAAATGCTGGAGTCGGAGTCGGACTTTTTTTCACCGACTCCACAGCCCTGATATAAACAAACAAAATTTGAACCAAATTTGAATTGTTTGAATTTTGTAATTTTCCATGTGTTTTGTCGCTAACGATCCGGGTTTCGCCTTTCGGCATCTTCAGGCATTTCAAGTGCACGGATGTATGTACTTGAACTGACACAAAATTCAAACAATTCAAATTTGATATTGAAATTCCATCAAACACCCTCAGTCGAAATCCTTAATTAAAATTTGAACCGTTTGAATTTTGTACTATTCCATGAGCTTTGTCGCTAAAGACCCGGGTATCTACTTTTGGAATCTTCATGCATCGTCAGTTCAAGTACATCCGTGCACTTGAAATGCCTGAAGATGCCGTAAGGTTAAGCCCGAGTTGTTAGCGACAAAACTCATGGAAAAGTACAAAATTCAAACGATTCTCTTAGCAAGACCTCATAGCAATGCAAGTTATTAGATCTAAAAAAAATTAATGAACTTATTTTGGTTTTTACTTTGTTAATCATCCATAGTTAATTGATTTTTGATGTTATAGCTTACATTGCTAAGAGGTCTTCAACATTTTAATTAAAGTCTTCATTACTTCAATTTATTTGCTATTGTTTGTCATACCTTGCAATTCTTGCTTAGCTTTTGTATAAATATCACTGTTTCGTTATATTTTTTATCAGTTGACAATGCTCGCCATGAGCGAAACCATGTTTATTATTTATACATAAAAATATTTTGTAAATTTATACGAGTATTAAAATGATAAATAGAGAAATATCACATTTAAGGTGTTCACTGTCGGTACTTGGTGGAATGGCTTTATAGTAAAAATTATAAAATATTTTTAGTACGTACTCTACAATAAAAATAATAAAACATTTTTAGTACTTTTTCCACATGAGATTTATTTCATCAGGACCGGTTTCGCTCATGGCGAGCATTATCAACTGATCAGTTGATAATCGACTCAGTTGATAATGCTCGCCATGAGCGAAACTGGTCCTGATGAAAAAAATCTCATATGGAAAAAGTACTAAAAATGTTTTATTATTTTTATTATAATGCCTTTCCACCAAGTATTGACAGTGAACACCTTAAAAATACGTACTCTACATTAAATTTATTGGATCAGGACCGGTTTCTCTCATGGCGAGCATTCAGTTGATAATTCTCGCTATTAGCGAAACCTGTCCTGATCTAATAACCTGATGTGGAATAATTACGAAAAATGTTTTATTATTTTTATTCCACGTCTAATATTGTGTGAAACGACCCGTAGCATCTGTAAATATTTTCCGTTCGATTTTGATTGAACACTTGTGGACTTTTTATTTGTGCATTTAGGTTCCCCAATATGTGATGTGTTACGATTAATAATGTTTGCATATAGTAAGTCAGTTTGTTTAATTAACGTACATTAAATCGATAAAAAATAGATGCCGACAGGAACGAGCAACACTCGTTAAATATATTTATTTTTAAATCCACGATGAATATACATCCTTCAAACAAATGTTCAAAGTTTCAAAACATTGCGTACGCTAAATGGAACATGTGTTTATAATAATTTATCATTGCATAAATATATCGTGAATATTTTAGTTATTCTGTAGCGTAAATATTGCTTCGGTACTAACGTAAAGTAAAACAAACATTAACTTTTGTGAGAAACTTCAGAATTAATAAATTATTTCAGATAGTTAAGAAATCAGAATTGTTACGTGTTTTTTGGTTGTGTGTTTGCATTTTATAATAGAATCCAGGGTTGTGGAGTCGGGGTTTTTTGACCGGAGTGGGAGTCGGCGCGGCGTTTTGGCCGGAGTCGTACTCGGAGTTGAAAATTTTGAAATGTTTGAATATTTTATTTTTGCATTCGATATGTCAAAGACCAATTTAAACTTTTTTTAGACGTCGGAATCGTGTTTTTGGTTAATGTTGGATTCGAAATCAGAGTCGTGTTTTTGGTAAATGCTGGAGTCGGAGTCGGAGCCGTATTTTTTTAACAACTTCATAGCCTCCATAAAATAGAAATAGTGTATCTTCCAAAAAGCACCGTTGAAATTTTTATCAGAGCTGCCTTTTTAAATTAAGTTTCTTTGAGAACGGATTTTTTGTACTGTTTTTGTAGTTCATTTTCGTAATTGTTTACTGTATGAATTCCGTAATCGGCAATCCTGCAACTATGGCAACCAAAAACATTTGCGATGTGTATGGAGCAGATGTCATCAATGTTCGACTTCAACAAAGATGGTTTCCTAAAAATCTGATCTGGAGATTTTTCACTGATTGATAAACCAAGAACCGGGTGGCCTTTGATGTCCGATGACGATAAGTTAAAAGTCATTATCGATATCAATCCACGTCAAACCATTAGGGAAACCGCGTTAATGATATTTTCAAGAATTTACTAGAATTAAACCGCCCTTGAAAACGGTAGACCAGAATTAATTAACAGAAAAGGGGTAGTGTTTAATTACGACAACGCGCGACCAAATGTAGCGATAATGACTCGGTATAAGCTTAATGAGTTGAATTGGGATGTTATCAAGTAGCCATCGTATTCTCCAAATCTTGTTTAATCTGATTATTATTTATTCAGATGAAGAATTGATATAAAGGGTCGTACATTAGAGCAGATGAAAACATCTTTTAATGCATTTTTCGCTTAAAGTGATTTTTTCTTTAAATGTATTAATAATACGGAAAGAAAAATAACAATGTATTTTAATTCTACATAAATTATTTTTAAATATTTGTTGATAGCTATTTCGGCTTACGCCTTCGTCAGAACTATGTTTAAAACGTGTATTAGAGATAGCTTATATACCCTTTGCTAGACAGGGTGCCTCCTACATAATCTCTTTCTGTTGAAACCATACCGACGTCACGTATTAATAAGTTAATAGGAAGGTGTGAGAAGGTACTAAAAACCGATGGAAAATATATAACTGATTAAATAAACATAATATATTTCATTTTAGTTTGAAAAAATGTCAAAACTTTTGCATCAAAAAAACAATGAAAACAAGAATAGGCTTATTATTCTTATTACAAATAATAAAATTTGTGTGATTTTAACGTGTTTCAGTATTACACTTCATCGGCGATAATAATTTAACACTGAATTGAAAATCACCGAGTGTCTCTATCCGTAGAGTTCCAGGAACTCATGCGACAAAAAAAAAGATCTGAGATATTTTCCTGGAATTGCGAAATGAAAAAGTAATTGGAAAAAGTAAAATATCATATTACGCAATCTGCTTCCTGTAATCGAGATTGGATTCCCGTGAAAGTGGCTTAAGGTTTTTAATCGATTTTTTTATCACTTAGCCAGGTATATAAATAACAAGGCATCGTCAATTAAAATCGGTAATTCCACGCTTTGTCAGTCATACAAAAAGTATGCACGTATGCTGAAAATCATCGACATCAAGTCGACACTAGGCATTCCAATTCGCATATTCAAATATTCGATATCCGGATATATTCGGCCCTTTTTCAACTATTCGATATTCGGATAATTGGGAAAATATCCGGATAGTATTCGTAACTGAGGAAAGATCACATCACAAATTCTCCACATTTAAAGAATAATTATTAATATCCCAGTTAGCGTTTTTTTGCCTTCGCCCAATTCGGATGCTATCACAATATCTTATCATAATACTTTATTTTAACGAACTGGCTAGGACTCGGGTCTAAAAAAACCTTTATTGCCGTATTATATTTCATTTATTATGTTGTTGACAATTTTAAATATTGTAATACAATGGAACGGCATTAAAATGTGTATTTATATGTTTTGTCTCTATCTAAGATATTACAAAAGTGGGAAATGGCCTTAAATTATTATAAAATGTATGTAAGTGAGCAAGGAAACATTGATCGTGCAACATCTCTATTTGCGTGCGAGTTTTACGATTATTTATTAAAAACTTTAAAATCGAGACCACTGTCGGCTTGCAAAAGCACCATGAAATTTCTTTTTTATTAAAATATGTTAAATCACAATTTTAATACTATTGTACAATATTTTAGCCATTTTAAAACTATCCGGATAGCTTAAGTTTTACTATTCGAAATCCGAATAGTTGGAATCCCTAGTCGACACATTACTTTGCAAAGGTTCTCACTGATCTTGACCTTGTTTTGAGATATAAGCGTTTAAAGATTCGATTGATCATAATATTTTATTCAAAAGATAAAATTCACTTCACAATGAGCTAGTAAAAGTGTTTCAAATTATTTAATTTAAGCATATTTTTTCACAACTCGAACCATTCTACTAAGAAATAATGATCTTAATTATCAATTGATGTTAATAACGACGACAATGTTAAATCTTTATCAAATGAATTTAGTAAATAAAGTTTGCAGATAATCTCCGGAATTCTACTAACTCTGTAATTTAATAATAAATGATTCTGAAGTTATCATATATGATAGAATACGATTAATACCAACTTTTACGACCAAAAGGTAATTTTTTCAAACGATTCAATCATCACTATTAAAAAATAAGCTTTTGATTCAACTAATAATTTGAACGTGGAACATAAACGTAATTTACTATTATTAACATTTTGGACACATTAGTTCTGTTTTCAGACGTTTCTTGTACATTGTAATTTATACAGTAATTTTGCTTGGTTAAACATACATCATAATTATCATTTATTTATGCAGTACCGTTCATTATAAATACAATCAAAAGTTTCTTCAAAGTTCTTGCCAACTGTTAAAGCTTTTAAAATAATAATTCGCACACTAGTGAAAGATATTAGTAAGTCATTCACTCATTATGTAGAAAAAGAATAATAAACTTTTCTTTAACCATAATTAAGTATTTCGACTGAGGGTGCTTGATGGAATTTCAATATCAAATTAGATTTTTTTGATTCAAAAAATTCTAATTTTCTGCAACCGTTTTGCTCACAATTTTGATCACGGATGCATAATTTGATTGAACTCCATTGCTATTTAATTGAGGATTTACAATTTAAAATGAAGGTATTTGATGAAATTTAAATATCAAGTTTTAGCCGCTTGAATTTTGTACTGTTTCATTAGTTTAAAGTTTAATAAAAAGGCATTACCCGGGGCCGTGAGCGACAACACTCTTAAAAAACTTTAAAATTCAAAACGATTCAAAATTGATATTGTTATTAGATTAAATAGTAAGCTTGAATGTCATATGGATTAAAAGAAAAGAAGTGAGTTCTAACAATGATCTAATGCCAAAACAACTACCAACTACTTATATGTATCTTAAAGCTCTCGTAGAATAAAATATGTTACCCTCTCCTAATTTGAAGAGACTCCTTAGTTTACGAGAACTGCCAGTTACTCAGTTCTTCAACCTTTTATGTCTTGATCAGAGTAGGAATAAAAAGGATAAGATTCGTGGTAAGCTAACTTTGACAAATGTATTATTATTATAATTTTGACGACGTCCGCTAAGCATGTGTTAATCATTCCTTCCTTCAATATTTGTATGGAAACCAGAACTTTTAAACGAGTGAATTCGTTGGTTGAATATTAATGGGGGAACAGTGCACCATTGCACCATTAAAAAAGTCGTCCCTGGGTAGAATGATAAGGCCCCTTGGTGTATAGTCAAGTCAATTATATTTATTATGATAAGATGAAAACGTAAATTAACTCTGAGGCTTTATATTATCGATTGTTGACCGCGAGTCGCTTTTGTTTCTTTTTTTAGATATCGTACTCAGAGCCAGTTTTAGAAAATGTTTAAAATTGGAATCACGTTCCCTTTATATGCTCTTTGAATTTCCAACGCTTTTGATCAAATTCAATTATTTTATCGAAAATGCATTGAAAAAACAAATGGAATGTCGAAATTATTTCGGGTTTATCTAGGTCAAATTTCAGTGAGCCGTTCAAATGAAAGGTTGAAAACAGACCCGACAGTATTATAAATCAAATCTTGTTGTTCTATTGTGTTTTAGGACGGGTTTGAGTACACCGGGGGTCCCCAACCTTTGGACCCTAGAGCGCATTCTAAAATATTGGTGGGATGGCGGGGAGCACCTATTTTTCCAAATGATATTTATAATTAGACAAGGATAAAATTGAATATATATTTTTAAAAAATATTGTTTATGTTGCAAAAAAAAATAAATACAAAATGAACATTTTGTAAAAAGTTACGTAGCATTTTCATCATACTTGCACTTAAAATGCACGAGAGACTTTATCTGTAGATGTGATAGCTACAAAACTAGTTTTGCTTAACCGGTAGTGTTGTAGAATCGTATACATACATATATACTGACACCGCCTTATGTGGTAGGTCATCAGAACTCTCGCAAACGATCTATTTTCACCTCAGTCTATGAGTTTAAGTCGATATCAGGAAATAAATTCATTCTTATAATAATCTATATTGAAATCTATAGCGATTCAATATAGAGTTATTTCAATTTCTCTTATCTCTTGACGCCCGACAGTGCATGTGCTTCATAAAAAGTTCGTTAGGCGATAAATAATCCCTTATCGGCGGGCGCACGTGTTAACGATTTTTGAAACGGCCATTGTTTTTTCTTTCTAAAGTAACCGTTTGTTTTCATACAGCAGTTAGAGACTGGGTAGCAGGGAGAGAGCACGCGTTTGCCAGATAAGTCTTACAGTCGTGGGAAGCGCTGGAAGTGGCCTGCAAGCTCCTAATCCTCTCCCTAAGGATAAATTCTAGTAAATTCCTGATATCGCCTTCGCAATAATAATAATAATAGTCGTGTATTATGTGTTGTAGAACGTAACGTGCATTGTTAATCTATCTGTGCTAAATCCGTGTGTAAAGTCTGTGTAAACTATAAACAATTAAATAATGGATGCTAGCCGCACCCACATAACGCTTTGAGATCGTCTTTTCTTTATAAGAGTACCATGTTTCTCCTACTCCGTCCCCAAAATCCCTCTCCTGAGTGTCGGATAGGAGGCTCCTTCTCGATTTAGGAGGGAGCCGGAATAAAGGTCGTCTCAATCAGTGACGGCTGGCGTCGGGGTGCTGGGGGGTGCAAAAGGAAGATTCATCTATTTTTCCGTACTACGGAAGAGAAACAGTTGGTATTGCGAACATCTGAATTGAAAGTCCATGCTATAGAAGTGTTTTAAAATCCAATGTTAGGAAAGAACTCTTGCAAAAATGGTTGAATCTTCCATTGCACCCCCCAACACCCCGTCACCAGCCGTCACTGGTCTCAATACATACGGTGTACAATTCCGTGAGCGCAGTGCCGGCTATAGAAAATGAACGTATGACCGTACGTGTTATATATTTTTGACACATGTATTTGGATTGGAATATTATATTATGCTGTCACATCGTAAACTGCATATTCAAAACCGTAATATTGAATCACCGATGGATCATAAACAGGGCTGTGGAGTCGGAGTCGTCGCGGCGAATTGACTGGAGTCGTACTCCGAGTCAGAAATTTTGAAAAGCTTAAACTCTTTATTTTTTCATATAATATGTCAAATTTGGCTATTGGCCGGATTGGTAGTGTTGATATTTAATTGAATACATACACATAAAATAGGAAAATAAGACAAAAAAAAAGTGACAGTATTAAACTTTTTTAGTCGGAGTCGTGTTTTTGGCCAATGTTAGAGTCGGAGTCGAACTTTTTTTAACCAACTTCACAACCCTGAACGTAAATCATAATGTACCTTGTGCAGGTGCGCTAGGTACAGAACTGTTTCTAGTGAACTGCGGAGAATACTGTCAATTGTTCAAGCCCTACTATCGACCACATACAAAATAAAAAGAAAACTATGAAAATATTGATACCGCCCTAAATGGTAGGTCATCAGAACTCTCTCGAACTATCTATTTTTCACCTCAGTCTATGAGTTTAAGTCGATATCAGGAAATAAATTCATTCTAACAATATAATATTTAAATCTATAGCGATTCAATATAGAGTAATTTCAATTTTGTAAAAGAGACATTTAGGTACGGCGTTTCCGGATGAGTATTGCGGACGTCTCGCTCTAAAATGTCTCTGACTCTTTCACGCCCTAAGTGCATGAGAGGTATTTCATGCAAAGTTCGATGGACCATAAAAAAGTGGCTCTTTGGACGCACTTTTTAACGATCGAAACGGTTTTTGCTACCTAATGGTGACATTAATTGGGGCATCACCCGCTAATCGTAGGTGATAATGAGCATATAAGAACCCTTTTTTCATACAATGAGTCAGTTAGAGAGTAGAGAGCCTAGAGTGCACTTGAGATCCAGATAAGCCTTATGGGCTGGTTGAGGTAGTTCTCCCAGGTATAAGCTCTGGAAAGTAAACTGCAAGATCCTTATCCTCTCCCTAAGAATAAAGTCTAGTTAATTCCTGATATTGCCTTAGCAATAATAATAGTCGTGTATTATGTATTGTAGAACGTAACGTGTATTGAAAATCTATTTGTGTTAACTCCGTGTATAACTTTGTGTGTAAACTATAATCAATTAAATAATGGGTGCTAACCGCACCCACATAACGCTTTGAGATCGTCTTTTGTTTATAAGAGCACCATGTTTCTCCTACTCTGTTCCCAAAACTCCTCTCCTGAGTGTCGGATAGGAGGCTCGTACTTGATTTACGAGGGAGCCGAATCAAGGTCTTCTCAATATTATGAATATTCATCCCAGACTTATTTTTTTATTAAACTTATTGAAAAAAAGTCTAAAATACCTTACCTCTCAGAGGTTTTACGACAATAAATTATCAAAAGTTTATAAACCTCTCATATCGCATAGTCATCGTATGGTCGAGAATAATGAAGCTTAAATATTACATCCAAGTTAAGTTAGCGATGTATGTACTTGTGCTGGTCGACAATAGCAGGTGTTTCACAAACTTTTACATCGAAACTTAAAATAATGCACATGATAGGCTTAACTTCGTCCAATGGCAGGGTTAATGGTCTGTGAACTTTTACTTCTACGGGATCGAGCATTAGTTTGATAAATGATAACATATTAACTTTTCCTTCCCAGTGGGTGAGACAATCGACCCATACTGCCACTTTATCTTAAATATCTATCTTCACATTAGTGTACAAACATTAGTGGTACACTTTTGTTATTCTTAAATCATTGTGTTCATTACACCATTCGCAGAAGAAAAAATATATGTTTTATATCGACAAATTTCGACGCAATTAAATAAAAAAGAAAATAAGTCAGATTATTATTTTCGACGGTTTCGGCGGTAACTTTGTGGAAGTTCATTTTAATATAAAATTTAAAATAACTTTGATTATTCCACGTATTGTGTAACTAACTGTGACACGTGTTTCGCCTCTTTCAGAGGCATCTTCAGACTTACTATCACAAAGTTTGCTTCAAACTTTGCGATAGTAACTCTGAAAGAGGCGAAACACGTGTCACAGTTAGTTACACAATACGTGGAATAATCAAAGTTATTTTAAATTTTATATTAAGTCAGATTATTATTGGCCAAAAACCCTTTATAACGTCGCTAAAAATACGCGATAAAATAACGTTATCTTATCTCAAACACGCCTCGTTCAAAAGTACGTTTCAAATCAAATTTATGGTTTTTACGTTAAAAAGCGAAGATAAGCGCTCACGCTAATAGTTTTTATTACGACAGTCTGTCATGAACATCAACGCAAAAGCGTTGTCTCTTTCATGCGCAATTTAAAATATGAATAATTATAGGAAATCTATCGATTTTTATAAATATACTAGTATTCGAACCCGGCTTCACTCGGACCAGTTTGGGGTTATGTTCACCTCGGCGCGTAAATTCAGACGGGCCAAGTTGAAACAACTGGCAACTTAATGACCAACAATGCAAAAGGGAATTACAGACCCACAGACATACATACGCCGTTTCGGTTTTATATATAAGATATTTTGGTTCATATGAAACTACTCGAGTACTCGAGTATTTTGTAAAATGTACGACTCGATACACGAGTAATTGGAGTCTCCACACACACATTGATAACGAAACAAATGTAATAATATATATAATTTAATATATGCAATATATTTTACGGAACAAAGCTTAAAGAAAAGCATGGTGAAAGTAAGATGTCATCGATACAAAGCACATAATAAATGAGAGAGGTATTTTTCATCTGTCGACACGAATTACGTGCCGAAGGTACATCCAGCAGATAAAGAAGAACCCTAGCTCTATATTCAAAAAGCAAAGAATGAGTTTCGCGGCAGTACAATGTCAATTTAGGTATGTTGAGGGTTCAACACCATTGAAATTTCTTTTTTAGGGATTGAACGTACCGGTAAAACGGGGTGAATAGAGACTGGCGGGAGAATAGAGACAAATACAAGGATTGAACTTCAGCACAACTTTATTAAGTATCCAATGTATTTTTTACTATTTATATATAATTCTTTACAATGACTTTAATACTATCTCTCGAATGACAAAACCAAACCAACTAAATGACTGGCCATAATTGTAATAAACGTGTTTAAGTTCGATGCCTGTGCATCCTTACTTTTTAACCCCTTTAAAACTTCTCTTTTATTGGACGAAAATTAAAATCAATCATGTTTTTTTTGGTTATTAAGTACCGTAAAACGGAATAAATAGAGACTCGTATAGAATAGAGTTGTATATATTCCAATCATTACAATCTACATTTTTGTCTCTATTCACCTGCCAAGCCTTGATTTACTCTCTCCTTTCTCTATTCATCCCGATTCAATGTGAATAAATACATCGCACAAAATTGACTGTGTCTCAATATCGGAAGTGAATATTTGAAAAATATTGTCATGAATGTGTAGTAGGACCATAGAAATAAGTTTCAAGCCATTCATATTTTAATTATGTGGCGCAGGTATGAAGATACATAGCCGTGAAGGGTAAAAAGTGTCTCTATTGACCCCGTTTTACGGTACCATGTAATAACCTCTTTCAAGATATAGTTTACGTCATTCATTCTCTACCACCCTTTTTCTAAGCATGGCAATGTGTTTTTGGTTTAAATTCCGGCACCAGTATTTAAGCATCAACTGAGAACAACTCAACATTGTGCGATAGTTTTATAAAATGGGAGTTCTTTACTAAAACAGAAATTATGTAAAATATTTGATTGGATTTTGCATTAAAATCAACCTTTTTTCATCTTAAAATCACTGATATTTATCAACAACAACAAAAAATACCTTTCTACAGTTTGTTTTCTGAGCGGGAAAAATGTGAACTAATTTTTACAGCTGTCATTTTATTATATTTATTGCCAGATAAGTGGGAATATCGGTTATAAAAAACAATTTATGGTTTCTGTTCTTGTCGTTATTTACTTTTGTTTCTTTTTTCGTGAGAGTTATCTGAAATTTTCACGATGTATGCTTGTAGCGTACCCAACAACAAGTTTTGTATGCTTCAATATTTGTGCATTTCCACTTAAGTATGGGCTTACGGTAAGTGAATGCCGGAACACTTTGTCTATGGTTTATACTCGACATTCATCACTATGGTTTCAGATTTGATTACTGTTTCGATTGATTATTACGCTATTTCAATTATTATTTAATTTTAATTGATTTAGCTAAGTATGTAGTTAATTTCATCTTGTCGAATTTTTAATCATTTTTTTGTATTCTAGTACGGACCAATAGAAGTCCATATTATTGATACATTGAAAGAAAACATACTAAACAAAAACTTACTCAAGATGTTGATACATATTTCAAATACATGTTCGTAGAAAATGTACATGGAAACGAGTCGCATAAAAAGTTATATTATGCATAAATATGAGAAATGTTTTTCTTTGGATATCTTTTTAGAGCTCGAAAAGTCTCGGGAGGTATCAAATATCAACAAAAAACAAGAAAAAAGATACTGCAATACAAATACAACGGCAAGCTATCATGGACATAAAGCTCAGGAGAATGAAACACTTGTCTTGAGCATAAATACACAACTATAGATAGTATTTGAATGGAAATCATTCCAGACTATTTTTCTTCACTGCATTGTATTATTACGAAAAACTTTTCCGATACAACTATTATTTTGCTGTCATTTGTTTTCAATTATTCGAAGCGATTCGCTTTGGGCCTAATATGAGTGTGATGCACATTCAAATTATTTTTACATATATGAAGTGCGTAAAAAATGGTTTGCAATGGCAGGGTTCTTAATCATATGCCAGCTATTTTCGTGCGCCCGCTTCAAATTATTAAACAACAAAAAAGCTGAAATTTCATCTGAATTTTATTGTGTTTATTTAAATCCCAAAATCATTTTTTTTTTGTTGGAGCTTAAATGCCGGAATAATATAATGAATGAAGCTCTATGTAAAGCTATTCATAAAACGATGAAAAATACATAAATATAAACTACTTTGTTTTTTTTATCTGACCTGCGCTATTAATTATTCTCCAAAATCTCAAATGCGCCCAGAGTCAAGGTTAAGAACCTCTGTGCTAAGAGGAAAAGCAACGTTGAAACTTCTGCGATATGAAATATACGTCAAAAATAATAATTCAAACTGTCACTAGGAAAAAGAACAAAGTCAATCCTAACACTAATTGAAGCGAGACTTGGAGAGAAAACTACGTGTCATATGGAGAGTGAGTATACATATGTTTGAAAAGGCTTCTCACTTACATTTTCTTCACAGTTAACCTGTTACCAGCTACGACTTTTTCAAAAATTAAAAAAGGACAATAACTTAAAACGGCTTAGATGTCTTTGCTCCCTTATGAAAGCAATCCCGTGTTAATTACCATACCACATGGCTTTCAGAGCGTATTTGCGAATTCTCGATAAGGGTTGTCGCACACAGTTTATAATATTATGTAAATTTTGCACCCCAATTGGATATCATAAAATGAATTTTGATTAAATTTTTCTTATGATTTTATGAATGATTTATATTTATTCAATTGGTTTGAAACATATATACATACATGCAAAATAATATTAACGTAAATATTGTATCAAAAGTTTTGATAGCCCTGATAACCTTTTTGTTGAATATCTTTTAAGAAAACTATTAAAACTAAAATTTTTAATTCATTTTGTGAGCCTTATGAGATCTCGGATACATATTCGATGTGATAATTTGATAAATATTATTTTTTGAGGCCTTAAACATAGGTGTCCCCCGGTGTGTTGTTAGCTTTAGAACGGTTAAAAGCACATCAATAATTGTTGCTCCTAAGACATTGTCGAGTTAGACTCGGCATGGGAGTTTTTTTAGCTCGATAATAACCACTTATACTTTCTAGACTAGACTATGTAAGTATTTACTTAGTCTATGTTAAAAATAGTACCAATTTATTTATTTATTTATACATATGTACATACATATGTTACAGTGAAACTGTATTCTCAGTGAAAATGTATCAAGTAATAGATCTGTATGACAACATGATTTCACTGGTCACGATCATTGAAATTATTGGCCCAAGTCGATTATTTGCCGGCCTTCAATTTTGGTTTGCTTTAATGAAACAAATCAGCAAGTATTCCCTTTCATAAAAAGAGAACCAAAGACAAATGACAGACAAACATAGGGCTGAGGATAGGGCGGTCAAATTTAATTTCAATGACAGCTTGGAGAAGAATACTTTTTCACTGAGAATACAGTTTCACTGTAACACATATATGTATGTATATATATGTACATTGCAAAAATCACAAATTATAAGCTTATTGCTTTTGCAATGTGAAAAAAAAATGAAATCATTGGATGAAAAAATTACATTGGTAATTGGCAAAGAAGTCAACCGAGTGAGTTCCAACAAAATCTACTATGTATAATATAATACATAAAACATAGTACTCGTCTGAACTCACTCGTCCAGATCCGAAGCGTTTCCGTTAAAAATCACTAAAGCTCTTTCCAGTGGCATCCCCATTGGCAGGCTGGTTATACTCCTTAGAAGAACAAAAAACTCGTGTTTAAATTAAATAAAAAATATATCAGGGGCATTCAATTTAAAATTCTCAAGAATGGTAGAATTACTTATGATATTGAAGTTAATAAACCTTATTCCGTAAATATTGATTATAACATGAATGATAAGTAATTATTGAGGGTGAGAATTTTGAATTTTACGAGGTACAGGAAAAGTAAATATACTTACAATAACAATACAAAAACAACAATTAATCAAGAACGTTTTGAGGAAAAATTCCATACAAAATTAAAACTCCCGTGAAATATGTGTAATATCTGGCAACACAACCACTGGAAAAACAAAGTTATGAATTTAAATTTTATATTAAAAACGCTTTGCGATTTTTCGAAAACAATATCAAAAAATACCATTATACAATCTTTTATCTTTTTAAATTTGAACAAAGCTTTATTCGACAGTAGCTTTCTGAAAATTCTTCGACTATAAATAAATAAAAGTAAAAAATATTTGTTGCGGTTTCCACTCGTGATGGATTTTCAATTAAGCTATTTTATTTTTAATAAAAAGATTCTTTTATCGATTAAGGATTTATACAATGTCCACAATGTAAAACTCTTCGTGGCCTAGTGGTGAAGCTTCGTGCTTCCGTTCAGTCGGTGACAATCAAATCCGTCCAACATCAGTGAATGCTAACTAAGTCAATTTAAATAATTCATATGGCAAATTTTTAAACATCTATTTGATAGAGCTTCAAGATCTAATTGTTAGCGTCAAAGTTCTTCCCGTCTCCTTTGTCTTTAAGTTTTTTTTATATATTTAATTTGCATTCACCTATGGAGCGTCATCGAGAAGAATAGTTCTCGCTCTATAACGATTCTCAGATAATCTCGTAGACAAAAACTTTCTCGCTAAAAACTGGTCAGTGTTGAATGAAGTATTATAATATGAATATCAATAGAAGTGTTACATTCGATACGAGTTGGTTGTCCCACTATCTCCCGTTATGTATGTGCAGCCGTTGCTTACGACTGCACATTCCACAAAAATCAAAGTTATGTTAAATTTTATATTATTCTTAATATTTAGTTCCCAATATAAATTCGAAAAAACTTTTTTGAAAGCCATTTCCGCTCCGAATGCGGAGCATATGGACTCCAAATAGAACATAGATCAACATAATTTGTGTTATAGCTAGCTTGTTACTCAGTCACACAAACTTATGTTTTTAGGAGAGTAGGGAATAGTGTATAATCCATTTGGAAAACCAATTTAAGAAACCGTGAAGAATTGGGATTTGAACCCTTGAGCACTGTCACCGAAGCCAGCTACGTTGATCACTCGACCACTAGACCGGCAATACGTTACCTAATATTCAATATTGGCTTAAAATTAAAATGTGTTATTCGATATTTCTGTAAAAAGATAATATATTTTGATCGAATAGGTAATTCAATATTGCGAGATAAACAAATTCCAAGTTTTATGGTAAATAAATTGAGAACTTTATCCTAAATTAAATAATTTAAGAAATTATTTTCTGGTTGTTATTTGCGTACAAAATAGGTAAAAACATTTTTTTCAATTCCTAGAATTTTATTTTCCTTTTATGTCTTCACCATATAAAGTTACGGTAAAGAATAATAACACATATTTTATACTTATTTCATATTCAATTTAACAGGATCAGAACCGGTTTCGCGCATCGCGATAACTGATGAGAAATACAAAAATACAGCCATATCGTACAAAAGTATATTAAGCAAATAACGCATCATTTGTAAATGCTCGCGCTGAGCGAAGCCGGTTCTGATCCTAATATAATTTATTTAATAATGTGGAATAACTACTCATTTTTTTATTATTTTTTAGCATAATGTCATTCCGTATTGACAGTGAACACCTTAAAAGTGATTTAAAGATTATTTCTGGAAAAATCTTACCTTAGAAATAACAGCAGACAATTAACACAAAAAAATATTTCACCAAACTCACACTTAGATAAAAGTCACCAATTAAAAAAAAATCAACAGGTTATTGGAGAGAAAAATCATCACCGTATCGCCCAAAACACCACAGAACAATTTTCTTTTGTCTTATAATAATTATAAAAAAATATTCTTTTTTCAAAATTTTTGGTTGTTCTATTTTTAAATTATGTTTGTTTATTTATCACACATGTTAAGCTCTGTTCGTAAAAGTAAGCTCCCGCCTTTCCGAAACATTAAACACGTCTCTCTCTATCAGCGTTCATCCGTAGACTGAATTATTCGCGATTTTCCGAACATGTACACCTTACTGGAAAAATTCGCATCCGGTTGACTGGCGGCGTGCGAATGTGCACCGGAATACCGCTTCAAGCGCTCAATAGATTAATTTTCTCGGAATATTAATCGTACTCATCCAAGCGTAGCCACAATTTTCAAGCACAAAATAAACGAGCGTCAAATATGAATCGTTTGAATTGTGTACTTCTCCGTGAGTTTCGAAGCTAGTGACTGGAGTTTCGCCTTTCGGCATCATCAGGCATTTCAAGTGCACGAATGATCGAAATGAATGTCAGTTCAAGATCGTTCGTGCACTTGAAATACCTGAAGATTCCAACAAAAATGAAAATCCGCTGCTCGTACGGGGACTGAAACCCGTGAGGTCCGTCACGGAAGCCAGCGAGGTTGACCTCTACACAATGGAAACGGCAATTTTTATTTCGTAATAAAAATATATTTCCTTTATTTTCTATAAAAATTGTCACATTAACTATCAAACGCTAAAATATTTATATATTAATTGTTTGTTTTTTTTATGTTTGCGGCCCAGCAAATACAAGTAATATTTTATTTTGCCCGTATTAAAATATCTGTTGGACATTACTGACTTGTTTTCATTCTGAAAAACAGTAGAATATTTAAATAATTTGTAGACATTATTTTTTTAATTATTCTCTATAATAAGTAGCAGTATTTGAAATTCTTAGAACAAAGTTTGGTTATTTTATTTAAATATAATAGATGAATCAACCTGGAAAATTCTATGATTTCCACCTACTACTAATTATTTGGTCAGTTTTTAATTCGATAAATGGTCAGTTATAAATACTTAAAACGGTCAGTTAAAAATAATAAATGGTCAGTTAAAATAATAAATGGTCAGTTAAAAAAAAGTAAATGTCATTTCATGCGCTAACTTTTCATAGAAAATGTCATAAATTTGTTTCATACGACCATATTTGATAAAATTCACAAGCTATCAAACTAAAACTTATCATTTATGATAAATAACTGACCATTAAAATTAAATACTAACCGTTTTTAATAAATAAATAACCATTAAAATATATTACTGACCGTTTTATTTAATAACTGACCATTTATTTATTTAACTGACCAAAACTTTAATTAGTTACTGACCCATTAAATACATGCCATTTCCACCAGTGACGGCTGGTGACGGAGTGCTGGGGGGTGCAAAAGGAAGATTCAACTATTTTTCCGTACTACGGAAGAGAAACAGTTGGTATTGCGAACATCTGAATTGAAAGTCCATGCTATAGAAGTGTTTTAAAATCCAATGAATAGGAAAGAACTTTTGCAAAAATGGTTGAATCTTCCATTGCACCCCCCAACACCCCGTCACCAGCCGTCACTGATTTCCACCATACCTCTCTAGGCACCCTTGAAATGAAGACATATCCGGGAAAATACACCTGGAAAATCTATGTGCATACTATTTATATATAGAGACAGTTATATATATTTAACTGTTCTGTAAATTTGTGGTCTAAACCTAAATTTTTGGCAGGTTGTCCTATAAGATTGCTCGGTCACGGAATCCATGAAAAAGCAGTGCTATACTTATTGATTTTTCATTTGTGATTTAAATACGGATATTTCCGGTCCGTGGCGCAGTGGCAACGGCTTTGACTTGCGTGCCGGACCGCCCTGGTTCGATTCCCGGTACGAGCGGATTTTTTCAGTCGATAAATCTGTTCAAAGGCGTGGGTGTTAATGTTGTTGAAAATCCCTTCCCACCTTTCCGATCCCAAAGAGCGACGCATAATGACAGCGATAAGCTAATCGTCTTGTCCTGTCCTAGTCCTCGTATCCTTTCCATCCCTACTCTCTTCGAAAAAAGTGAGGTTGAGCAACTGAGTAACAAGCAGTTCTCGTTGAAAAACATATGTTGAGATAAACTCCGTGAGGAGTCCATATGCTCCAAGTTGGGAGCGGACATGGTTAAAAAATGTACAAAATTATAATATCAATTCATAAAAATCATAGACTCAAGATATCAGATCAGATTATTTTAAAATGAAGTGTATCGTATCTTCATTATTAAGATGGTTAATGTTTTTTTCGTGGAAAATCATTATTGTAAATAAATAAATCATATATTTTAGACCTCCTAAGTTAATATGTGGAAGTTCAACAGTAGTAACTCACGTGCTTTATTTATTTAAAAATACCTTATCTTCCTCCGAAGATTCAACACTGAATAACGTCTAGTTCTGTTAATATGCTCATAATACTCGACCTTCTGCGCGGAGATACCAAACACGACATATAATATGCTGGTACATTCCAAAGGTTAAGAAATACATACACTCATAAGCAGTGACGGCTGGTGACGGGGTGCTGGGGGGTGCAAAAGGAAGATTCAACTATTTTTCCGTACTACGGAAGAGAAACAGTTGGTATTGCGAACATCTGAATTGAAAGTCCATGCTATAGAAGTGTTTTAAAATCCAATGAATAGGAAATAACTCTTGCAAAAATGGTTGAATCTTCCTTTGCACCCCCCAACACCCCGTCACCAGCCGTCACTGCTCATAAGGTAGTTGATTTGGGAGAAAGCTCAAATTTGTTCATTGACGAAAAGAGCTTTTTTGTGTTTCCTTATGAACTGAACCACTGGAGTGGAAAAGTGATATTTTGATTTTATATAACGTATATAAAGGGTATTTCAATAGTGACGCTCAAAATATGTTACTCTGTCCTGCTGAGTAGATTATTCATTATTTTCGATGGTTTCGGCGGTAACTTTGTGGAAGTTCATTTTAATATAAAATTTAAAATAACTTTGATTATTCCACGTATTGTGTAACTAACTGTGACACGTGTTTCGCCTCTTTCAGAGGCATCTTCAGACTTACTATTTACTTACGAGGCGAAACACGTGTCACAGTTAGTTACACAATACGTGGAATAATCAAAGTTATTTTAAATTTTAGATTATTCATTGTTTAGTGGCCAAATTTGAGTCAACCAGTTTGGTAAATAATCGGCCAACACCTACTTGTACGTCATCAAAATACAATATCTGGTGAAAACATTGCTGCTGTGTGTTAAAGTGTACAAGAAAACCCAAGGCAGCTTATTTCTCGTTGTTCACAAGAACTTGGCTTTTCTGCGACTTCAATTTGGCGAATTTTGAATCGGGCCTTATGTCTGCACCCGTATAAAATCCAACTAACCGAGGAACTTCAGGTAAACGACCGCAGACAACGCCTGATTGGGTTCTGGAGCAGTTAGAAGTTTACCCAAATTTGTCAAAAAAGTCAACTTTAGCGACATGGCCCATTTTATAATGATTGGATATTGGCAGACATTTGATGCTATATTCCATATTTAATGCCGTAAAATATACTGACAAATTAAATTAAAATTTAGTCGAAATCTCACAAACAACTTGTTTTATTTACATTTCAAAACTAAGCGTCCTTATAAAAAGACTCTTTATATAAAATGTATCCCTTTATTGCATAAGATTTTTCTATACATGTTCGCTCTTGATTAATGTGGAACATTCAAATTTCAATAAAGCTCATTTTAAGTACATATTCCACATACAATTTATAGGATCAAGGCCGGTTTCGCTCATGGCGAGCATTACGAACTGATAAGAAATACAACGGAACATTGATATTCTAAAAAAGTTAGGCAAGAATTACAAGTTTATGACAAACAATTGATATTAAAAATTACAATTACAATTGTATTGTATTTTGCTTCAATTTATTTGCTTATTTGTAGTACCAACTGTTTGTCAAATCACATGAGCTTTATCAAAGAACATTGCAGTTTGATAATTTTGATAATGAATGTGCCCGGTCCGTGGTGCAGTGGTCATCGTCGTTGGCTACCGCGTCGGACAGCCCGGGTGCGATCCCCGGTACGATCAGTTCTCCTTCTCCTCAGATGCAATGGGTGTTTTGTGTTGTTAATAATCCCTTCCCATCTTTCTTATCCCGAAGATAGATGCATAGTGACAGCTATTAGCCAACCACTTGTCCTGTCCTAGTCCTCGTATCCTTTCCGCATATGTTATGTGTGATAAACTCCGCGTGTCCATATGCTCCAAGTAAGGAGTGGACATGGATAAAAAAATGACAAACGCGTAAGGAGATCCTGGGTAAATAATAAATCCACAGAATGAATACTTTGACCTTATTTTCAGCAATCGTTCGTTTCTATAGAATGTATTTTTTATTTGTTTTGTGAATCACATTTTCCATAAACTTTGAGAGACATAATCAATTTTCTTCCATTAATTACTACATCCACCCGAATGATGGAAAATTCTATGAAAAGCTCTCAAAACAAAAGAGTTCTCTGTCAATTCAAAATGAGACCATAAACACCTGAAGCAAAATGTCAGTCATTAATTTTTAATTCGATAATAAATTTAATATCTTTCATCTTTGCGTAACGCTTTCATAATGGCTTTATTATCTAATAAATTATAATTACGAAGAATTCTGCTTTATAGGGGTCCAAGTGTTTCTATGTAAACTAGGGACTCCAATTACTCGACATCTCAACTACTCGAGTATCGAGTAGTAAAATTTTAAAATACTCGAGTATACTCGAGTAGTTTCAGATATACCAAAAGATATATTATTTGTTACAATTTGTGTATATCAATAAATGATAAACAAATAAATAAGCTTATTTCATTTCATTAATACATTTATTTCAATTTATGGAAACTATGTATATTCCTATAATTATTCATATTTAAATCGCGCATGAAAACTACGACGTTTCCACTCAAACGGCTATAGCGGACTAAAAAGCCAATAACCATACATGAAGTCACATTACCTTATCTCTAATCTAATCGCTTTTCGCCTTTTATTGTTGCCAGATATGAAACACTCCATCCATGTTATTTATGACTCACTATGGTCACGTTCTCTTATCGCTTATGCGCGTGAAATTTTATGTTAGCGCTTCCCAGCAATTGCTAACATAGACAATTAGACTGAAAAATTCCGACTTCTTCTCTTTTTTAATCGATTACGGCGCAACTAGCCAGTAAATATCATATTTTTTTCCTGCAAATGGTGTAAAAAACTATGATTTAAGAATACCAAAATCTTAGACATCGTATCACTAGTATTAAGATAGATATTTAAGGTAAAGTAGCTGTTGGGGATGGCTAGGTTAAAAACCAATAGATAATTAAACGTCTCAAATTTTGACTTGTTTCGAAGTTTTGCTTTTTTACTCTCGCAGTAGAAAAAACTCTCTCTGTTGCTGTGGACATTGGCTTAAAAGTTAACAATCAATTAAATAGTGCTATCTAGTTTTTCTGCCCGCTGCTAAAAAGAAAATAAAATTCGGAAATAAACCTTCATTTACAAATTACTCTAGTATTTTTTAAATTACTTAAGTATCGAGCACTCGATACTCGAATTGGAGTCTCAAATGTCAGCGTAATGAAAGGTTGTAAACATCATTCAGTGGAGGAAACCATTTCTTACTTTGTATGTAAAGAAAATTACCCCTTTCTGGCGAAATAATTTTACTTTCATGTGGTTATTTCAAAAACATAAACAATTATCTCGTTTGCTGCTGTGGTCTAGGACTTAAAGCTTCACATTTTAAAAACCTGGCGAGGGCAATATTAAGTTTATATTTTAGACGTAATTTTAATACGGTCAATAATTTGCCCATTTCTAGATGCAGTGGTCAACGTCTTTGGCTGCCGCGACGGACCGCCCGGATTCGAGCAGATTTTTCAGTGGATAAGTCGATTCAAATAAAAATAATAACACACTTTTAGTATTTATTCCACGTACAATGTATTATCATTATCAAATGATGCTAATGCTCGCCATGAGCGAAACCGGTCCTGATCCAATAAATTTCATGTGGAATAAGTACTAAAAATGTGTTATTATTTTTATTATAATGCCATTCCACCAAGTATTGACAGTGAACACATTAAAAGTGGTTAAATCGATTCTGTTCGAAGGCAATGGATAATTGTGTTGTTATAAATCTCTTCCCACCTTTCTGATCCCAAAAAGAGGCGCGTAGCTGGACCGATTAACTAACCACTAGTCCTGCCCTAGTCATCGTATCCTTTCAATCTCTACTGTCTTGGGAAAAAAGAGGTTGATTAACTGAGTAACAAGCTATTCTCGTTGAAAAATAATATGCTGTGATAAACTCCGTAAGGAGTCTATATGCTCCTCAAGTTGGGAGCGGACATGGTATATAAAAAAATGCTTTTTTTAAATTGGTTTAATTCTACGAGTAGGGTAACTTTTTTTCAATATTTTAATGATTTTTTTTTTTGATAAATTTTGTGTTTCAAATATGTGAGAAGAATTAATATTTTTCGTTGGCAAAAATTCTAGGTCTGTATAGTGGATTGGTAAATAAAAATTTGCTTTATTTTGCGAAATGGCTGGCCAAGAGGTATTTGTACGTACAATGAGCGAAACCGGTCCTGATCTAATAAATTTTATGTGGAAAAAGTACTAAAAATGTTTTATTATTTTTATTATAATGCCATTCCATCAAGTATTGACAGTGAACACCTTAAAACATTGCTATCTTTTAATAATGTACATAGATAATACTTTTTCAATTGTCCAATATTTAAGTTTTAATAGTCCTGCCAATTTTAAAGTGTCAATCATACAAATGTATTATTAATATTTATAAAATATTTAATATAATTTTACATTAAATATATTATAACGGTATCATTTTCCGATTACTGTTCACACTGCCAGTAATTATTTTCGTTTTTTACACGTGGCAACATTCGCAAATATGTTATTCTTTTGTGGTTTATTATCGAGCTGCCTTGTTTTCGTAAACACAATCACAACAATATTTTTCCATTACGTTAACTTTCCCTCGGATGTGAGCCGTTTTAAAAATTTGCTACGATCCGTTCGAGTAAAAACTTTCCATTTAATAATACATCATTTTTGCGGTGTTGATAATGACGGATTTCATAAGAAAACATTAACTTAAATTTAAATCGTTTGTATTATGTACTTTTCCATGGGTTTTTTCGCCAACGACCTGGGCTTTGCCTTTCGGCATCTTCAATGCATTTCAAGTGCACGTACGTACTTGAATTAACGCCTAGTAAATATCTTGTATCGCTTATATAAAAAATGAGGGTGCTTGACGGAATTTCAATATCAAATTTGAATAAAGATTTTTAATTACATTTAGACAAATATACTTCATAAAAGGTTTATGTATCGCCGAATTGTTTTTTTGATACGAAATCTCGCCACTCAATACAGCTTATTATAAATAATAGTAATTATTCAATATTGGATTTATCGAGATCAGGACCGGTTTCATTCACCGCGAGAATTATTAACTAAAGTTTATATTCAGTTGATAATGCTGGCGATGATTAAAGCCGGTTCTGGTCTCAATAAATCTTATGTGGAATAAGTGCTAAAAATTTGTTATTATTTTAATGATGATAAAGTCTTGAGCAAAAGCGTTAAGCTGACACAAATTATTTGTACAATACTGATGGCTCCAGTTGATAGTGTGCGTTGTTTGTCAACATTGTAAATGATTAAATCCTCTTGCGATATGAAGCACATGGTATCACCAATGTCGGACTTTAGTCCGTACTATAAGAATCGAAGGATTGACTTTTTGGATGAATGTATTTATTTATTTATTTTTGGCAAAAAACTAAATAAAATACATGGCATTACAGCAAGCGCCAATGCGCCATGTATTTGACAAATTACATAAAATATTACACATAAATAAGAAACAGAACAAAAACATATTATTTACATAAGAAGACCATTTTTTAAAATAAAACATAAAGTTCACTGCCGAAGATGTCAACATCAACAGGCAGCGCATTTATCAGCCGAATAGCCCTTGCAACTGGAGATTCAAAAGACCTACGTGATAGACAAGTTTTGACAAAGAAAATTGATTTGTCTTTGTTACGACCACGTAGGTAAAATTTATTAAAATGTATTATTTTATGCACTCCCTATTATCCTTGTCACTAACCACCACTAGCCTGAAGCATTTATATTACTTATCATATTCTCTTTTAAATACCACAGTTATTTATGTTGCTTATTGTAATGTAAATTTAAGAACAAAAGTTTATTTTGTAATAAGTGCGTGGGTGTAGGAACATACGGGAGAAACTACAAAAACAACGAACTGAGATAAATGGCAAAACAGTTTTCAATGTAACACTTTGTTCTTACGGATTTGCAGGAAAGCTGAGTAATATCTGGTAAACAGCTCTTCGTACAAGTTTCATATTTTTACATCATATAGAACTGCATTTGAGCATGACAATGCCATATTTAACTCAAAACAGCCATTTTTGTAGTTTCGCCCGTATGGGCGCCTACCACCCACGTCTGGATGTCTGGACTTGAGTTAAATTAATATGCGTAGCGGTGATTCGGCCGAATCATTGGGCAAACTGTTTATCGAAGACAGGAAAGCCCTAAAAGACGATAATCCTGGGCATAGTGCCAAGTAAACGATGTAAAGAACAAAGATCAGTTAATTATTATATGAGAGTACACGCTGCAAATCAGTCAGTTTGCACCGTATATTTACTTTTATTTCTATTCGAAATTCACAATTCAAAACTTGTATTTTGTTTTCTTTTTAGTAAGCAATGCGATTTTAATGCACGTTAATTAAAAAGCATGATGATCTCTATTATAGAGGTAAGTCCAAACCTTCTAAATGAAGCACATTTTATGGATCGTATAAAAACTCTCGCGTAGTTATACCAGAGTACCGTGTTATGTATAGGATAGCCTTAATCTTATATATAAAACCGAAACGGCGTATTAATGTATGTGGGTCTGTAATTTCCTTTTGCATTATTGTTGCAAGTTGCCATAAAAACGAATATAAAAGAAAATATGTTTGAATTTTTACCGGCGAAGACATTTAGTCAAAATGTAATAAATTAGTCTTCTACTGAACTTTTCCCGGCTTTTATTAATATAATAATCACTTTTAAGGTGTTCACTGTCAATACTTGGTGGAAAGGCATTATAATAAAAATAATAACACATTTTTTAGTACTTTTTCCACATCTGATTTATTACATCAGGACCGGTTTCGCTCATGGCGAGCATTATCAACTGATAAGAAATACAATAAGACAGTGGTATTTATGCAAAAGTTAAGGATGAAAACAAGGTATGACAAACAATTGGTAATGCAACTAAGCAAATAAATTAAGTAAATTACAAGACAAATAGACTAAAAATAAAATGTTCAAGACCTCTTAGCAATGCAAAACTAAAACATCAAAAATCAATTAAGTATGAATTTAACATTAACTAACACATCAAAAATCAATTAAGTATGAATTTAGCATTAACAAAGTAAAAGCCCAAATATTAAGTGAATTTAATAAAAATAAATAAAGCTAATGTCTGTCATCCATAATTAGATGGAAGTCCCGGTAATGAGTTCAAATGAGTCAGTGCCTGTAACAGAATAAAAGCCATATCAATTCTTACAAATTAAAATCAAAGAAAGGAAAATAAAAATAAAAATTAGA